>OX384532.1:14680595-15280595 GCA_947538915.1 Tenthredo distinguenda
TGCTCCCGTCACCCTATGTAAAAATTATATACGTATACTCGTATATAATTTTTACATGGGAAGAGAGCACAGGGTACCTGTGCTCCCGTCACCCTATGTAAAAATTATATACGTATACTCGTATATAATTTTTACATGGGAAGAGAGCACAGGGTACCTGTGCTCCCGTCACCCTATGTAAAAATTATATACGTATACTCGTATATAATTTTTACATGGGAAGAGAGCACAGGGTACCTGTGCTCCCGTCACCCTATGTAAAAATTATATACGTATACTCGTATATAATTTTTACATGGGAAGAGAGCACAGGGTACCTGTGCTCCCGTCACCCTATGTAAAAATTATATACGTATACTCGTATATAATTTTTACATGGGAAGAGAGCACAGGGTACCTGTGCTCCCGTCACCCTATGTAAAAATTATATACGTATACTCGTATATAATTTTTACATGGGAAGAGAGCACAGGGTACCTGTGCTCCCGTCACCCTATGTAAAAATTATATACGTATACTCGTATATAATTTTTACATGGGAAGAGAGCACAGGGTACCTGTGCTCCCGTCACCCTATGTAAAAATTATATACGTATACTCGTATATAATTTTTACATGGGAAGAGAGCACAGGGTACCTGTGCTCCCGTCACCCTATGTAAAAATTATATACGTATACTCGTATATAATTTTTACATGGGAAGAGAGCACAGGGTACCTGTGCTCCCGTCACCCTATGTAAAAATTATATACGTATACTCGTATATAATTTTTACATGGGAAGAGAGCACAGGGTACCTGTGCTCCCGTCACCCTATGTAAAAATTATATACGTATACTCGTATATAATTTTTACATGGGAAGAGAGCACAGGGTACCTGTGCTCCCGTCACCCTATGTAAAAATTATATACGTATACTCGTATATAATTTTTACATGGGAAGAGAGCACAGGGTACCTGTGCTCCCGTCACCCTATGTAAAAATTATATACGTATACTCGTATATAATTTTTACATGGGAAGAGAGCACAGGGTACCTGTGCTCCCGTCACCCTATGTAAAAATTATATACGTATACTCGTATATAATTTTTACATGGGAAGAGAGCACAGGGTACCTGTGCTCCCGTCACCCTATGTAAAAATTATATACGTATACTCGTATATAATTTTTACATGGGAAGAGAGCACAGGGTACCTGTGCTCCCGTCACCCTATGTAAAAATTATATACGTATACTCGTATATAATTTTTACATGGGAAGAGAGCACAGGGTACCTGTGCTCCCGTCACCCTATGTAAAAATTATATACGTATACTCGTATATAATTTTTACATGGGAAGAGAGCACAGGGTACCTGTGCTCCCGTCACCCTATGTAAAAATTATATACGTATACTCGTATATAATTTTTACATGGGAAGAGAGCACAGGGTACCTGTGCTCCCGTCACCCTATGTAAAAATTATATACGTATACTCGTATATAATTTTTACATGGGAAGAGAGCACAGGGTACCTGTGCTCCCGTCACCCTATGTAAAAATTATATACGTATACTCGTATATAATTTTTACATGGGAAGAGAGCACAGGGTACCTGTGCTCCCGTCACCCTATGTAAAAATTATATACGTATACTCGTATATAATTTTTACATGGGAAGAGAGCACAGGGTACCTGTGCTCCCGTCACCCTATGTAAAAATTATATACGTATACTCGTATATAATTTTTACATGGGAAGAGAGCACAGGGTACCTGTGCTCCCGTCACCCTATGTAAAAATTATATACGTATACTCGTATATAATTTTTACATGGGAAGAGAGCACAGGGTACCTGTGCTCCCGTCACCCTATGTAAAAATTATATACGTATACTCGTATATAATTTTTACATGGGAAGAGAGCACAGGGTACCTGTGCTCCCGTCACCCTATGTAAAAATTATATACGTATACTCGTATATAATTTTTACATGGGAAGAGAGCACAGGGTACCTGTGCTCCCGTCACCCTATGTAAAAATTATATACGTATACTCGTATATAATTTTTACATGGGAAGAGAGCACAGGGTACCTGTGCTCCCGTCACCCTATGTAAAAATTATATACGTATACTCGTATATAATTTTTACATGGGAAGAGAGCACAGGGTACCTGTGCTCCCGTCACCCTATGTAAAAATTATATACGTATACTCGTATATAATTTTTACATGGGAAGAGAGCACAGGGTACCTGTGCTCCCGTCACCCTATGTAAAAATTATATACGTATACTCGTATATAATTTTTACATGGGAAGAGAGCACAGGGTACCTGTGCTCCCGTCACCCTATGTAAAAATTATATACGTATACTCGTATATAATTTTTACATGGGAAGAGAGCACAGGGTACCTGTGCTCCCGTCACCCTATGTAAAAATTATATACGTATACTCGTATATAATTTTTACATGGGAAGAGAGCACAGGGTACCTGTGCTCCCGTCACCCTATGTAAAAATTATATACGTATACTCGTATATAATTTTTACATGGGAAGAGAGCACAGGGTACCTGTGCTCCCGTCACCCTATGTAAAAATTATATACGTATACTCGTATATAATTTTTACATGGGAAGAGAGCACAGGGTACCTGTGCTCCCGTCACCCTATGTAAAAATTATATACGTATACTCGTATATAATTTTTACATGGGAAGAGAGCACAGGGTACCTGTGCTCCCGTCACCCTATGTAAAAATTATATACGTATACTCGTATATAATTTTTACATGGGAAGAGAGCACAGGGTACCTGTGCTCCCGTCACCCTATGTAAAAATTATATACGTATACTCGTATATAATTTTTACATGGGAAGAGAGCACAGGGTACCTGTGCTCCCGTCACCCTATGTAAAAATTATATACGTATACTCGTATATAATTTTTACATGGGAAGAGAGCACAGGGTACCTGTGCTCCCGTCACCCTATGTAAAAATTATATACGTATACTCGTATATAATTTTTACATGGGAAGAGAGCACAGGGTACCTGTGCTCCCGTCACCCTATGTAAAAATTATATACGTATACTCGTATATAATTTTTACATGGGAAGAGAGCACAGGGTACCTGTGCTCCCGTCACCCTATGTAAAAATTATATACGTATACTCGTATATAATTTTTACATGGGAAGAGAGCACAGGGTACCTGTGCTCCCGTCACCCTATGTAAAAATTATATACGTATACTCGTATATAATTTTTACATGGGAAGAGAGCACAGGGTACCTGTGCTCCCGTCACCCTATGTAAAAATTATATACGTATACTCGTATATAATTTTTACATGGGAAGAGAGCACAGGGTACCTGTGCTCCCGTCACCCTATGTAAAAATTATATACGTATACTCGTATATAATTTTTACATGGGAAGAGAGCACAGGGTACCTGTGCTCCCGTCACCCTATGTAAAAATTATATACGTATACTCGTATATAATTTTTACATGGGAAGAGAGCACAGGGTACCTGTGCTCCCGTCACCCTATGTAAAAATTATATACGTATACTCGTATATAATTTTTACATGGGAAGAGAGCACAGGGTACCTGTGCTCCCGTCACCCTATGTAAAAATTATATACGTATACTCGTATATAATTTTTACATGGGAAGAGAGCACAGGGTACCTGTGCTCCCGTCACCCTATGTAAAAATTATATACGTATACTCGTATATAATTTTTACATGGGAAGAGAGCACAGGGTACCTGTGCTCCCGTCACCCTATGTAAAAATTATATACGTATACTCGTATATAATTTTTACATGGGAAGAGAGCACAGGGTACCTGTGCTCCCGTCACCCTATGTAAAAATTATATACGTATACTCGTATATAATTTTTACATGGGAAGAGAGCACAGGGTACCTGTGCTCCCGTCACCCTATGTAAAAATTATATACGTATACTCGTATATAATTTTTACATGGGAAGAGAGCACAGGGTACCTGTGCTCCCGTCACCCTATGTAAAAATTATATACGTATACTCGTATATAATTTTTACATGGGAAGAGAGCACAGGGTACCTGTGCTCCCGTCACCCTATGTAAAAATTATATACGTATACTCGTATATAATTTTTACATGGGAAGAGAGCACAGGGTACCTGTGCTCCCGTCACCCTATGTAAAAATTATATACGTATACTCGTATATAATTTTTACATGGGAAGAGAGCACAGGGTACCTGTGCTCCCGTCACCCTATGTAAAAATTATATACGTATACTCGTATATAATTTTTACATGGGAAGAGAGCACAGGGTACCTGTGCTCCCGTCACCCTATGTAAAAATTATATACGTATACTCGTATATAATTTTTACATGGGAAGAGAGCACAGGGTACCTGTGCTCCCGTCACCCTATGTAAAAATTATATACGTATACTCGTATATAATTTTTACATGGGAAGAGAGCACAGGGTACCTGTGCTCCCGTCACCCTATGTAAAAATTATATACGTATACTCGTATATAATTTTTACATGGGAAGAGAGCACAGGGTACCTGTGCTCCCGTCACCCTATGTAAAAATTATATACGTATACTCGTATATAATTTTTACATGGGAAGAGAGCACAGGGTACCTGTGCTCCCGTCACCCTATGTAAAAATTATATACGTATACTCGTATATAATTTTTACATGGGAAGAGAGCACAGGGTACCTGTGCTCCCGTCACCCTATGTAAAAATTATATACGTATACTCGTATATAATTTTTACATGGGAAGAGAGCACAGGGTACCTGTGCTCCCGTCACCCTATGTAAAAATTATATACGTATACTCGTATATAATTTTTACATGGGAAGAGAGCACAGGGTACCTGTGCTCCCGTCACCCTATGTAAAAATTATATACGTATACTCGTATATAATTTTTACATGGGAAGAGAGCACAGGGTACCTGTGCTCCCGTCACCCTATGTAAAAATTATATACGTATACTCGTATATAATTTTTACATGGGAAGAGAGCACAGGGTACCTGTGCTCCCGTCACCCTATGTAAAAATTATATACGTATACTCGTATATAATTTTTACATGGGAAGAGAGCACAGGGTACCTGTGCTCCCGTCACCCTATGTAAAAATTATATACGTATACTCGTATATAATTTTTACATGGGAAGAGAGCACAGGGTACCTGTGCTCCCGTCACCCTATGTAAAAATTATATACGTATACTCGTATATAATTTTTACATGGGAAGAGAGCACAGGGTACCTGTGCTCCCGTCACCCTATGTAAAAATTATATACGTATACTCGTATATAATTTTTACATGGGAAGAGAGCACAGGGTACCTGTGCTCCCGTCACCCTATGTAAAAATTATATACGTATACTCGTATATAATTTTTACATGGGAAGAGAGCACAGGGTACCTGTGCTCCCGTCACCCTATGTAAAAATTATATACGTATACTCGTATATAATTTTTACATGGGAAGAGAGCACAGGGTACCTGTGCTCCCGTCAAGGTACCCTGTGCTCTCTTCCCATGTACATGTCCTCGGTCTATAAAAGTTTACACTTGGTACACGATGTACTATTCATTTTCGATTTTATAACAAAAAAAAAAAATTGCCCCCCCCCTTCCCCCCTCCCCCCCCTCCCCCCCCCCTTCCCCCCTCCCCCCTTCCCCCCTCCCCCCCCCTCCCCCCCCTTCCCCCCTCCCCCCCCCCCCCCCCCCCCCTCCCCCCCCCCCCCCCCCCCCTTCCCCCCCCCCAATCACCGTATATTTTTGGAATATCCTGGTATGATTTCTGACGGGAACGAACCCGGGCTCGCTGCGTTACTATCGCTCGCTCTCTCGACTACACCAATCGGCTCGTTTAATGAACAGATCACTTTTTTGTATTTATCTTGGACTCGTTCGGCGTGACAAGGAATATTTGTATAAATATAGGCATCCATACTCGTCATTATGCATGACTTTGTACTAGTTTATATTAGCTCTTTCGGACTTAGAAAAATTTGACGTCGAAAATGTTTCTCCTGGTCTGAGCGGAGCATCCGACTCAAGGAGATGTGCTAAAATTATTTGAAATAAAGGCTCGCAAGGACGGGCAGATGAGAAGTAAAGAAGCAATTAATTTTTGATTTATGTGTCAATTTATTACTGGCATGTACAATATTCATTGACAAAGATATAAGAAGATAGCTTAAGATATATATTCTTAAGCTGTGAAGGGGTCCCATGATGGGGTAACGGCACATACACATGTACAGACCTACGAGTCAATTTCGCACGCTAAATTCTCAAGAATAAAGATTTATTTCGAGAATCTGATGTGTACGAACTTTTCCTTGATTAAAATTGTTTCGGGTGAAATAGCGGAGGTTAGCCACAAATCAGCCTGAAGTTCTAATAAAATCTTCATTTAATATCCTTGCGACATCGCATAGATACACACACTGACACAGTAAACATGGCTGCCGCGTGAGACGAGTGATATCTAATTAAAGCGATATAATGATTTCTTGCACTCGACTAGTACTGAGCACTATTGCACCCACAACAATATTACAGTAGAAATAGTTCAATCACCATCCCGAGTTGTAAAGCTATCTACATTCGGAGAATTCAGCGTGCAAAAATTTCTAGCTAATAGATAGCGCCACTATTAACTCGTTGAATCAAGCTTTCGGGACCCATAGTCGAATACGAATTTCTGAGGGCCCGGCCTGTTTCACTTGGCGAATCACACTCTTTTCCATCTTACACAAATCGCACACTATGGTGGCTCAAAACAGTGCGCTACGTGAATATGCTCCAGAATTTGGACGTCGTTCCACGGTTGTTAGCAACTTGCTCAGAGGTTGTGAAAGTTAATTCTGCAGATTATTGTTGGTGATAAACACAGAAAATCGGACAAAAATTCGGGATAGGCACCAATAGAAGTATACTCGAATCGTAGGCATATTTCGCTGCCTATTAAACTACTTATTAATCAATTTGTAGGTTAGAATCACAATCGTAAACAAACTGTCCGTGCTCAATAATGTGAACGTGCATAAACTGTGTTGCGCATTTTTTACCTAATTTTATGTTACATAGGTATGTTAGATATCTTCTTCGGATGAATCTGCTGTGCATTTTCATTCTTCATCAAGTATGGGAAAACGCCAATGAAACTTCGATAAAAGTAAATTTTTATATTTGCAAATGACTATAAAAGGTCCAATCAAGAAACACATTGCAATTCTTACTTCATGGTATATTTGTATGGAAAAAATAATTCAACCTTCTGCAATGAAATTTCGGCGCAGGGAACCTTTGCAGCAATACATAGGAGACCTGCGAAAGGTTCTCTGCGCTTTCAATAGCACTGCAGAAAATTGAGATTTGTGTTCCCATACATTTATGTTCCATATTCTAAAAATTGTAGAAAGCATTTCTCCACTGGACCTTTTTTATTAATTTGCGAAAAATTAAATGGTTCTTGTAAAAGTTTCAGTCGCAGACCTCTTTATGAGGATAAGTTCTATGAGTTCCTAGTTTGCATATAATTATGGTCACCTCGATCGATTAAAATATTTGAATTCCCCCTAAAAAGATAAGAAACACGCGAGTTCAATTGACAAGTGATAGAATAGATAATAAAGTATCTTTGCACAACTCTTTCTCAATTCTGAGACAGAATTCTTGCATGCCTTGAACGTTCTCTTATTCATCGTTTCCATGATACATGTAGACAAACTATAGAATTTGATACATAAAATGTCGTATAAGTTCAGGTATAATCTCATAAATACGAGTTTGTACCCAGATAAATCATCAAATGCGTTATCATGCGCAACACTGTATGCACTGTCTTCGCATAACATATTGCACTCCTCGATTGAATCTATGTAATTGAAGCTTCCATGTGTTAAAATGCATGGAAATTTAAGCTATTATCATTTAACGTGTATTGTAGTGTATCCTTTTAGTCATTTTGACTATGTGGATCATTCGGAACCTCAGATTAGTTGTGACGCTGCAGAGTAGCCGCAGAAATAGAATTACTGGATTAAAGTTTCATGTGTCCCATTTACCATCAATTTTGATGTATCCAGTTCACAGATAATTCATGTATTGTGACATATTAGCTGCGAGGTTGTTTATAGATACGCAAGAATTTAGATTTTACGGAATATTCTTAATTGACAACAAATTGTGTGAAATTTGGGGCCCTCTAATTTGCACCCATACTTTGTATCAGCACGGTCCTGATGAGTTTAGTTCGAAAACTCAACGCGTAGTGGCGCTGCGAACACTCGAAAAAATAGCCGGACCCCCTCGCAGCCTTAAAGAGTAAGCATGGAGCTTGTGCAAACGAGGTACGACTATGACATACGCGGCTCGATAGTACTTCGAGTTAGAGTCTGGTACCTGTGTGGAAAAAAAAAAATAGTACTTCGAGCGCAGAGAAGCTGGCGTAAAATAAACTCCTGCACCTGGAAAGGTGAACAACAAACAATTTTCCATTTGCAGCGCGCTATCATTTCGAATACCACATTTTGTGTGTTTAATTCATTCGTAGCTTCAATTCGATAGAATATGTTAGTTTACAAAAATACTAGTTTACAAGAATGGGATCTGTTCACGGTCTGTTTAAACATCGGATCATCGTATGCGTTTTGATTATTATGAAAATGTACCTATGTAAGGTTAGCCCGCAACTTTATTATTTTTCAATGTTAAAAACAGATTTCTTTCTATTGAGCGCAACTAATCGGTACATATAATTTATTGAAAAATGTTACTGGCTAACTACAAATGGATTGGAAATGTTTCGAATATGGCGCGCGTTCTTCCCCGCCCGGGATGCGGGCTGGAGCGAGTATTTGTTGTCAGGTGGCGTTGAGATCGGGTGACGCCGCGCGGCGTGAGTGACCTTGGATGGTGCTACGTCCACGGATAGCGCTGAAACGCGGTGAAGTGAAGTGAAGTGAAGGGGTCGAGAATCGCGTGCCCGGCCGCCCATTGTTATCCTTGTCGAACGTAATGGCTGCCAGTGAGTTTGTTGACGGTCTTTGGTGGTCCCGTGTACGCGTAAACGTGCGATAAATCAATATAGCCTGTAATAATTGCAGAAGCAATAATCGTACGGCCGCGAAAGTGTCGATTCAAGTGCAATTTATTCTGATTATATGCCGTTAAAAGACCGTCAAACCCTAAGCCAACGCTCGCTTGGGATCAGAGACGTCGGCCGGATCCAAACGCTCTTTGACAAGTGCCTGACTCCAGCGTGATAGCCAAAGGTTTTCAACTGCCGCCAGAAACATTTTTTTTACACACGACCTTCCAAACAATGCACGGAAAGATAATTTAGGGGTATAAAGACGCGCTCTGAAATATTTCGTGGTCAATTTCATGCTAGATCTCTGGTTGGGAATTTGGGATGCTGCCCACCTTGACGCTAGTTGGCCGTTGGCCTGCAGCCTTTTGTTAACTAGCCAGCAGGTGCATTTCGTTTATTGTAGGATTTCAAAAAATAACAACAACGAGCGTAATGGCACATAGATTATGCACAGGGGCTAGAAAATCATCAACCATATCGGAGTAGCCGTATAAAATATCACGCGTAAGTATATTTATCAAAAATTTTACATTTAAAATTTCAATTGGCTTAGCAAAACATTTTTTTTTTCATTCATTTCAAGTTTCTGTCATCTTTAAACATCCAGTCTTTTCTTATTCTAATGCAAAATAATTATTCATACTCTTCTCTCGTTCACGTTTCCAAGTTACCGCCGCCACAGCATTCCGAAAATCGCGAAACATGTTGCTGCTTTTTTTTTTTTGTTTTTTTTTTGTTCGAGAATTATTTTTCAAATCATTAGTCAAAATTTCTACACTATTGTTACACATAAGTAGAATTAATAAAATTTTCTATCAACCTTAAACCGTTGCAAATCCATGCGTTCGGCGTAAAGAATATACACGCATCGCTTTGAGTCTGTCTGTAAAATGATAAACTATAGAGGGTAAAAATCTCTCTATTAAAACAAATACAAATGATATCTTAATGCAGGTTAAATTTGAAAAAACGTGAGCAATATTCGGAAGGCATCTCATAGAGAGAATTTAGAATCGGCAGTATTTAGACTACTAATTTTAAATGACTAATAATTTTTTTTTTGATAATTCTCTGCCTTGACAATAGAATTCTTTCAAAATGATCATTTATTATTAACTCTTAGCTTATTTGAGTATAAATTTACATAACTTAAGTATTGAATCAACGACCTTATGACTATAACTATCGTCCGCTAGACCCGTATATCGTTATT
This sequence comes from Tenthredo distinguenda, assembly GCA_947538915.1. Taxonomy (NCBI): domain Eukaryota; kingdom Metazoa; phylum Arthropoda; class Insecta; order Hymenoptera; family Tenthredinidae; genus Tenthredo; species Tenthredo distinguenda. The sequence goes on from OX384532.1 coordinate 14,690,930, forward strand.
ATAATTAAAAAGAGAAAATAATTGAGAATTACTTTTGAAGTTTTGTTTTTTAAAATCGTTATAGTTTACCGAGTTGTTCTTGAAAAATGTATAGGGTCAAAAGCGGCACCTCAATGGCCCTGGAATCAAATGGTAGCAACGTCGTGTGGTTAAGCTCATCACGGCCTGATCAGATACAGCAGGTATGTAACTGGTCAATATAGGTTGTCTTCTTAGTGATCACGTCCACTGTTAAGCTCAATACTGAAAGAATGTGGTTCAAACATGATTGAGGCATTAGTGATAGTTTAGCTGCTCCTTTTTCGCGATATCAACAATAATAATACGTGTATAATAACTTGGCCAGCAAAACCATTGAGTAACGATGTTGTTACCGCAACTAGAAACTTGAACAGGAGAAAAAATTTGCTTTATTTTGCAATGGGATTTGAAATATTGTAGAATTTGTTTGTTTTTCTTTTCATGTTATTGATGTTTTGTTTGTTTTTCGTTGCAGTAATATATTTTGATAAGAATTCGATTTTTTATTATTCTTACAATTACTATATGATATTTGGCTGTTGCGATGCACAACTTGATAGCAAATTTTCCTAATTCGTTAATATCGATGTACATATTAGTGAAAAATAAATGCTGTTCACAGGGTGTCCAGCGATCCTGGAAGTCCTGGAAGGTCCTGAAAATATCCCAAACTTCATGACTCACTCCTTGAACTAGTAGTATGCTAGTTACTTGTGCTTTGTAAATGTTTTTCTCATCTCTTATCGATTTTAGAAAAAAAATTTATTTTTTCTTACTCGTTGCCCTATTACTCGATTTTGCATTTCTACATAACTTGGTTCTTAACTTGAAGCTATTCTAAACCGAGTACTGTAAGTTACATTTGTTTTTAATTACGAAACTGTCGTGTTTATTTCAAATCTATGATCAAAAAACATTTGATAAACACTATCCCGAATAAATCAGCTTTATAGAAATAGTCTTAGAAATATCCTGACTTTTCATACATTACTTTTGCTGGATACCCTGTCAATTAGATATAATAAAACGATGCAGAGATATCAATATTATAAATAAAGTTATTAAAACTATCTTATGATATGCTCAAATGTTAACTATATCTGATCGGCTTGACGCCATTGTTAGAGTACATTGTTGGCCACAACATATGGCGTAAGATCAATCTACTATGTGACATAATGCGTGTACAAGTTTAATCTCGCGTTATGGTGCAGAATAGAAATTAGGTTTTTCTGTTTTAATCTGAACTCCCTTATTCTACTATTTAGCATTTTTTACTCAATTTTTGTCAGTCTATTACAAAGCATTTTTTTCTCTCCCAGATACAGTTCATGTTTCGGGTAAAAACTTGAAAACTGTTCTTCTCTGTATGAATTATATGACTATGACTAGCGCTCTCCATAGTGATTGTCTTATAATTCAAATCGAGAGAAACCATGTTTCGATTCTTACCCATCACTGTATCTATCATCATTTATAAACAGCTTTGTACGAAAAACCTATTTTTGACTTTATTTTAGCAACTTTTTCATCGTTACCTTGTTTAAGTTCAACTGCTCACAAGCTCTTTGAAGCTATAATGAAGATTGTTCATAAGACTTTTGATTTCTTATTGTTTATTATTTTCGTCATATCGTCTTTCTCATTCTTTAAGTTTATACCGGGAGCAAGCATCTGAATTGAATTTTAATAATATAAATGGAATTATTGTGCAGCACGTGATTAAAGAAGACCCACTCAGCATAGAGTCGTCCGAAGAACAGCGTCATTTACAACAGCAGCAACACAGGTATCAACAGAGTCTGATTAAAATTCCAAACCAACAAAATCAGCAAATAAGACAACCGGTCAAGTGTTCTATGTTTACGCAGACGGAACAAACGAATAGTTTCACACAAACAGAGCAGAGCAATTCCAGCTACAGCGATCAGCGGCAGGTAATTAAGAGATGTCAAGTCTCATTCTGGAGATTATAAATTATAGTTGCATTTATATTTGCTGAAAAAACTTTTCAAGGCTTTAGAAAGATTGAAAAATTTTCACCTAGCAAACAAAATAAGATTCGTTTATTCTTCTCTCAACTCCAGCAAGCTACGATGTTTGACCCACAACAAATCCAGCAACAGCAAGCTCCTCAAGGTCAGCAATCTCAGCAGCAACAACAATCCCAGCAAATGTACGTCACAGGAGCGGAGAAAAAAGAAGACAAATCTCAGCCGTCGGCAACGGCGGAATTTCCATTTTACTACAACGTAAACATGCTTCAAAAAGTTCAAACTAATGCCGTTAGCACTATTGGCGCGATAACAAGTGACGACAAAGGATGTTATCGGTTTGATGTACAACCCGTTGCGTATAATACATTATTGAATCAAATGAGTATAGCTGCAGCGGGAACAAACGCTACTTTCAAATGTGACATTTGTGGACTTGTTTTTGGTCATATGTCTTTGCTAAATCATCATAAAAGAATTCACAACACTACTCCAAGCAACGTTCAGCAACAACCGCAGCAAGTTGTTCAAGCGCCGACTACAGTCACCGTCGCGAGTACACAGGATCGGCCTTATGTTTGTGATGTATGCGGAGCATGTTACGTTCTGCCAGGTGAATTGAAGAGCCATAAAACGAATATGCATCAAAAACCTAAGCTACAATTTTGCGAAGATTGCGGTAGCGACGAACCTTGCGAACATAATCCTACTAAAGTGAAGAAAAGTAAGTTTTATTCTGTTGCAAAAAATCATATCGAATCGGTTTATCGGATTTTTACCTTGTAAATAATTTTATTTACAATTTTTCGTACACTTTGAAGAAATTTTTCATTGATGTAGCTTTTTCACAGCTGATTACTCGTATTATCGGATATAATTTGGAAATTTTTCAAGACTTTATGAACTCACATAAATTGAGTCTACTGAAGAAAAAGTGGTTGTCGCAGGGTACAGGTCATGTTGACCATTGAAAGTTTATAAAATTTGGAGGGAATATTCTAAAATGATGTCTTTTCAGGGCAAGCCAATAATATCAGAAATCAGATCAGTCTTCTACTGTGTAGTGTACTGTCTTCTACTTCTACCGTAACATTTTTTTTTTTCTCAACTTTCACAATAAACAATAGATTGATATAACGAATGTTCGTATAATCAGCAAATACCTTTGGATTGCTCTGAAATTACATCGATGCAGAATATTCCTTTCAGATTTGAAGAAGTCTTTATAAACAATATGACCTGTACCCTATGACAACCACATTTTTTTCTGTGCAATCAATCGATTCCAATAAAATTTCAAATGATTTTGAATTATATCTTAAGATACTAGAACCCAGCTGTGAAAATACTGAGTCCATAAAAGATTTCTTCACAACGTCACCAGTGATTTGAAAATAAAATTATTCAACACTTTAATATCAATTTCAAAGAGGTAATCATTGGAAGGGAGATAACCATCTATTTTTTTTTTGTTTCCTGCTTACAGCAATCAAACCAGGTCACCACCCTGTGAAGCGGCGCGGTGTAACCAGTGTAACTAAATGCCACAAGTGCAATGGAACTGGCCTTATTTTCATTGGTGAGTTAAACATTCTTTATTTGTGTTCAGGGTGAATTGAAATATGTTACCACTACATGCTTACATGCAATGCAACAACAAAATTTATTGTATCATCATACATTCTTTTTATCAGAGTAACAAATAACGTTTATTTTCACGAATTGGGATGATTATTGTTACGCTATCTACCCAACTTTAACAAAGAAATAGAAAATCTCGATGTGCATAATAAAACTCAATAATAATCTATTATTTTCAAATCCTTGGAATCATTCAAATCGTGAAAGCGAATGATTATCACAGTACTATCTTGGCTTGAATAAAATTCTCCAATCTGAATTGTCAAGATTTTCTTATAGTATTGGTAACATTTTGTAAGAATCTCCCTAAATTTTCTTTTCATTTTCATTTCATTATTATCATTATTATCATGGTTGCGCATTGTGGTGGTGTATGTTAGGCAAAGACGAGGATAAACTAGATACCGGAATCAGTTCGCTCGCTAAGTGTGGTGGCTGCAAGGCGACAGGTCGAGTCACCATTGGAAGTAAGTGGGATTGAAATGGAAAAGTTGTTTCAATCACATTTTAACATACATCCCGTTACTTTTAGGTGGTGACAGTTCTAAGAGTCTTGTCGAATCCTATTATTAGTTTTATTCTTTTATTCATATCAGAAAGCCTCTGCATTATTATTGGGGTTCTACTTCGTTTTACCTTCCGTCCCTCATTTCACTACTGTGTAGAAAAAAATAAATATTTCACTAATTACATGGTATTGCAAACGGAATGGGCTTTTTATTCCCACCTGCATCGCCACATCTCTCTTATCAGTCTATCGTTAGTGTTTCAAACAGAGCCACTTTCTATTTGGAATATCTAATTAGTGTGCATCCACGACATCGTAAATGCATAAAATATACATATTTTCACGTATTTATTCTCATCTTACGACTTTTAAAAAATAATTTTATACTTTGAATCCAAACTTCATTATGGCTTCATAAATGACTCGTTGACCGTCCGCTCCTTAGTAAGCAACGAATAAATTTACAACTATATTAGCAAATGATGCAGCAGATACTCAGGCTATTATTTTAACACTGAACTTGTGAATAGTATAAAACCTTTGATATACATTTAGCACATTTTTTCTACCCATGATCAATCGAGATGGTAATAATACTTTAGTTTCATATCTAATCTGTTTTATTCTGCATGTTCTGTTCGTAGTTAGTTGATATTTTTCTCTTTAAAATGTGCTCAGCTAAAAATGTGTTGACGTTGTCGTTATGTCCTAAGTCAGTTTGTGTTTTTGGGGTAGAACTGCCAGCATCTAAAATTAAGGATGTTTAAACAGGACAAAATCTCCCCTAAGGGACAGTTTTATAAAATTGTTTGATGCGTGCAGCGTGGTCATTTTCATTGTGGTTCACTAAGCGAAAGAAAGATATTTAGAAAAAAGAAAAAAAATACAAATTTCACCAACTATTTATCATGAGTTCCTTAATAATTTTCATTTAAAAAATATCTTTGTATACGAATGCCATTAAGAGGTTTCTGATTGATATTCTCACAGTTATTACGAAAATATTTTATAAGCATGTGTAAATTACACCGTATGATTCATGCGAAGAAATTCAGTAGCGAGAACAAAGGTGAAAAATACATGCAGTAGTTTTTTTTGTACAGTATACTATGACGTAAACTATATGTGAAAATAAAAAAACAGAAGAGAAAACAGTTTGCGAGTAGAAGAATAAAAGATCACTAAACTACACCTGCTGAAAAATTAAAACAACAGGATTATCTTTCAGGTGTACTTTTTTATTTTTATTTTTCAAAGTCTTGGAAACCTCTTAAATTTTTTGAGTGAACATCTGCATTATAGTTTCACTAAAGAAACTTGAATCCTTTACGTAGGAAAAATCATTTGGTGAACTAGCTTTATCATCATGACATATCATAAATGTCGTTTTTTGACATCTCACAAGTCAGCTTCAAGCGCACCATTTGTAGAACTGGCCCTTGCGGAATGCTGATGCAATTCTTGACTTTGTATTACAGGTGGAAAGCAAAACAGTCAGAACCAGCCTGAAAAACCGTTCCATTGTAACGTATGCGACGGAACGTTTTCACGATATTCATCTCTATGGTCTCATAAGCGACTTCATTCTGGTGATAAACCATTCAAATGCGAAGTCTGTGGTTTGGCATTTGCAAAAGGTAAGGATCATTATACCGGACACTACTCACAATTTCATATTCTTCTATACGCAAGAATCTTCACATGGAATACAAAATGGATTTTTTTTATTTATTACCATCTTTATTGCAATTTTTTTCTTGAAAGCTTGGAATAAATTAAACTGTATCATGTTCAACTGTTTCTTTAGTTGTATTTAATCTATGAAATAATGTCGCTAATTGCAAGTCAAATCTTTTTATAGGTATTAAACAACTGAGTATCATTCGTTATTGACATGTATTTAATTTTCTTCAGCGGCCTATCTGAAAAATCACGGCCGTGTTCATACTGGGGAAAAACCATTCAAGTGTAGTGTTTGTGGAATGCAATTCTCTCAAAGTCCACATTTAAAAAATCACGAACGAATTCATTCCGGTGAACGACCCTATCAGTGTGAAGTTTGTGAGAAAACATTCGCAAGGCATTCAACTCTTTGGAATCACAGGAGGATTCATACCGGTGAAAAACCATACCGATGTAATATTTGCGGCTCAGCATTCAACCAGGCAACGCATCTGAAAAACCACGCCAAAGTTCATACCGGCGAAAAACCACACAGGTGAATATCAAAAACTAGTTAAATGATAGTTGTTAGATCAAGTTCGGGTAAATTTTTACGTAAATAATGACGAAATGATTATAGCGTTGCGCTGAATTTTTGTCGAATTAATACGTTGGTAAAAATACCAATCTGATATATTTCTTCTCATTTATATAAACAGATGCGACATTTGTGAGATTGGCTTCTCAGATCGTTTTGCATTGAAACGTCACCGTGCAATCCATGAAAAATACGGTCAAACGGCAAGGAATCAAAATAGTAACAATGCAAATAGCGCTCAACAGGCTAATACTAGCAATCAACAACAGCAACAACAACAGCAGCAGCAACAACAGCAACAACAACAACAACAACAACAGCAGCAGCAGCAGCAGCAGCAGCAACAACAGCAACAAGCTCAGCAACAAGGACAACAATCCCAACAAGTAGTCGTTGTTAATTCAGCCACTCCGGTGACCGTTAGCCAAGGTCCAGGTCCAGGTCAAGGTCAAAGCCAAGGTCAGGCCGTTATGCTGGACGAAGTTTACAAATGTCAGGTGGCCTTCCCAGAGCCAAAATGATTCGAATAACAATCTTTAATTATAAAGTGAAGTTTATCGATTATTCTTTTCCAGTGATGAAAACAGAAGACGAGGTGGTAGATGTTAGTCTACAGACTGCGGATTTGTGTGACATTATTTTGAAGACGGAAGGCTTTGACGATATTGAGTAATTGATAATTAATGATTAATAATTAGCAGTGGGGATGAATAAAAGTTGGACAATTGGTATAAAAAGTCGATGTGCTACTTCACAAATCGTAACAAATTGATCTTTTATTCATTATTCAGTATGACAGATAATAGATTAGACGAGTTTTTTCCTCATGGTAAGTCAAAACAGTTTCCAATTTGTATGAAATTTATACATTTTTAGCATCTTGGAATAGAAGAGTGACTTTCAAACAGTTGAAACACTGTGTATTTCCCCTCACGCAATTATTGCTCTTTAATTATTAACGTTGTGTCAAAGAATTTGTAGAACTGATAGTTTTTATCAAAACTTTGTCACCTGCTTAGGTTTCTTTGTAATCAATTTAAGTACGTCAAATGTCATCCACGGGGCTTCCAACTGATGTATTTGATGAAAATGTAATGTTAACTATTATAAATAATATTATTAAGAATACTAATCATAGGGTTTGCAACTAAACTAGTTGTGATCAGTGATTTTTCAACCATTGCCCTGTTGTGGAAGCAATGTAAAGTTATCACTGAGTTGCCGCTAACCATCGCACTGCAATTTTTTTCCAGTTAGTTTTACACAGCGGCTCCTCTGAATACTTTATCAAGATGAAGTCAAATGGGCTGTGCTCTGGAAAACAATTTAGAATTGACAAATTAGGAATATACAAATGCCACTGCCGAACAAAAAGACTAAGTACCGATTTGTTTATTGATGACGTATTGATTAGAAGAATATTTGGCTTATATAAGTTTTGATGCAATTAAAGTAATCAATAATAACATCTTTCCATCCCTAAATTATGCCTAAAATCGCTAAGACTATGATTACAGTATTAAAGTAATGTGAAGTATTGAACGCTACTGGCTACCTAAAAACTTATGTCTTTCTTTTCTGAATTCAGAGCACAGACTTCTTTACTCTGCTAACTGTTCTGGAACAACCTGCACCAACGATTATTGATATTCGACCAATTTAATACCAGAATACGATACCTATATTTTTTTTTTCAAATGATCCTTTCTTGTTATGTAACTAGGCGGGGCTCCTCTGTTCAATTAAGCTGTGATTAAAGTGTAGTGGCGAATGGCAATTAAGGTGTAACATGCAATGAGAAAACAGTATCATGAGAAGAAAATGTATAAAATTATTGAAAAAAAAAAACGAAAAAAAAACTGCAATATTGGTAATATTATCAGTTTAATTATATAACAGTTCGTTTTCTGTTTTGTAATTCTAAAATGGAGCTCTTTGAATATGGATTACTATAGAATATAGTTTGTAATAATAGTTTGATAAGCTAGCTATACATTGATTTTTATATTCACAATTGTTATAGGTATGGCAATGTACTATGACTTGACACACGAACATTCGCTTACTATTGTCAGAATCATAGAGTTAACGATCATCAAACTCCAACGCAATGATATGTTGTGTAATTTTTAATATCACTACGCGAACTAATGCATATATTGAAAATGTATGGCCGAAATATTGAATGGATGAAAAATGAGTTTGTAGTTTGTGCAAATATGACTACATCTATCACATATTCATCACAACTTTAATAGTGTATATCAAAATCATCAACTCCATGCCAGGTGATACCGTTTTCTACAGATCTTACCTATCAGCTTCATTACAGAGTTGGCATAAAATCACTCTTTTTTGTCAATCAGATATACGTATGAATACAGGAATATAGGTACTTCATTCAGCAATATTATTGTTCGTATCCACTGGAAAAGACCAATAATATCGGTTTCCTCGATCAATTACAGTCCTTTTTACTTTCTATAATTCAGAGATTCAGGCAGATTTATCTTTATTTATTTTAGCATCGATCATTGATGTGTTTTTATCTTATCTTCAATCAATCTTGTCATCATTTCTTCTATATCACCCTATATTTTTGCTAGAAATTTTAAATTACAGTGAAATTTGTGTTGATTGCATTTTGAGAAGGACTTAAGCCAACTCTGTGTAATATTTCACATACCCCATATATATATTTATATGTATAGGTAAATGTTATATTTCGATTTACTGATAGTAATTTGTAAATTAAATATTATTACAATAACTTTACTTTATGTGGTCATAATGCCTGCTGCAGTATTTTGGGTTAGACTAGATACTTTTCTCAATTATTATTATTATTATTTTTTTTTTTTCTATGATACTATGTATGTATTTATATTGGCACATGAAAGCAGCAAATTTGTCAGAGATATTAATTGGTAGGTCAGGGTTTATCGAAGACAGATTGTTTTCCATTCAGGTTGAGGTCCGTGTTTAAAGAATAAAATAATTGTAAATATAACAAAATCTTTTGCTTTATGTATGATATGAATCATCCAAGAGCCACAGAGTAACAACTTTGCTATTTCGTTGATCTAAATTATACTTCTACATATTTCATTTTTCTCAATGTTGGAAGTATTTTATTTTCACGTTACAAGTAGATGAATTGATGGCTGGTGCTCGAAAGGTTATTGTATCGATGTCTGATTTCCAAAATTCATCTACTTGTACTATTTTTTTTTTTTTCTGTTTTTCCCAAAGTTCCTCTAAAATATAACATTATACCCGACCGCGCCTCTTGGATATAAAAATCTTATATAATAAAAATTTGTAGTATATACGTTAGGAACATTAGCAAGAACGGATAATTAGAAATATTACAGACTAGTTTGTTGGTCAAGAATTTGCTTGGAAATAAGAAAATATCGGAGATTTTATTCAAGTATTCAATCACGGAGATATTTTTAATTAAGTCACAGAGTATACGTATATATATTTCGTTTTACGGACTCTTGCAATCTTAAATGCAGACTAGCTGTGTTCATTTGATTAATTCTGCGAGAAAATTCGCTGCTTATATTGCTTTTCCTATCGCGTTCTCTTAAAACTAAAACGCACAGATCGTGCAGCCTCCAGTATTGTTATTTTATGCACAACAAACATTGGAGCTTTCAGTTTAATCGAGATATGATAAGGTAGAGTCTTCCTATGTTTTCTGTATCCTGACCTACCCATATTAGATATATATTAATTGTATAATCACGATTACATTTCGTGTTTATTGATTATTTTATATTTTCCGTCATATAAATCAGATAATAATGAAAAGGATTAAAATATCTAAATGAAGATCTCCTTCTGATTTAGACCGAATGATATACGTAAAAATAATTATTTATAACGAAACGCAAAAATTGTCAATTTGTTAAAAATTATTACCAAATGGAATGGTAGCTTTCTTGAAGAATTATGCAATGGACAAAAATGTGATTAGTGAAGATAACATAAAAATAAATCAATAAAAGGATTATCTTATAATCATAACGTCATAAGTGGCATAGATAAGTGAATAGAGAAAGGAAGAAAAAAGAAAAAATCAGTCACAACATTGTTTCCACAGGGAAAGAAAAATGCATATATTGTTGCAATAGAAATCCTTGATTATAGGTAATAATTTTGAGCTGCATTGAGAGGAAAAAGAAGAAAAAGAAAAGAATTGTGACCTAATTTTATGTCCCACTATGTCATTTATGTCTCGACTAGGTAGTTGTACGTACACATTATATCATATAGGATTTTATATGAAAAGTCGTAAGCATAAATGTTAGGATAACCTGCCCACAATGATAATATTGAAAATCTGAATGTATATGTATTATACTAATACCTAGTTAATAATATTGAATTATGGATAATCGAATAGCATGTTATATCAGAAGATCTTAGTTAATAAAGATGCTTTCGAAGCACTCTCATTTTTAAAATTTGCTTGACTTCATTATTTTCTATAGCATTTATGAAACATATTATTTATTTGGTAAGGGTAAACTAAATACATTGAAGACATGGTGTTTTTTTTGGTCGAAATATGAAGGTCACGTGGTCAGAATCAGGGGCCACAGATATCGTAATCTCCCCCATGGGGGTGCAGATTCCTTACAATTTAGTAATCTGTTTCAGAATATAAAGCCTAGACATTTTCAAATCCTAGAAATGCTGAAAAAAAGAGGCATTTGACGCAGAAAAGGAGTATGGCCTAGTCATACAGCTCAAGACGCAAGCAACATAATGGTTTTCATGTTTAAATTATTAGAAAAGTTTGTATAAAAATGCCCCATAGGCGGATAAAACGACATAAGGGAAAATATTTATTTCTTGTCTTTATTCGTCTATGGACCTTTCCACCAAAACTTCTGTCTGTATGACCGGTCTACGTGGTACTCAGGCTGTTAGATAGCGCAGCCCGCATTTCGTTGGAACTTTACTCGAGTCGGGTATAGCGACGGTGTGGAAGTGAACGTAGCCGCACCCTTGTTTTTTCGATAAGCAATAGCTGTCATGGCGGCGATGAAAATGTGAGCTGCTACGTAGTGAGTTCGCTTTGCGATTTATGCAGTATAAAGTTCTTAAATAGGTGTAAAATGTGCCTAAAAATGGATAAAAACGTACCCTAAATTACGTGCTCCAATTCAACAGAAGATACATCGACTCTTCGGTAAGTTACTCATGATATTTCATATTTTATAAAACATAACGATACACTCCGACGTATATGTCGGTGTGTATACCCACCATGGAAATATATTTTATTGCATGTTACGCGTTGATTGATTGCTACATATTGTCAATATTACATCACGACGCATAATTCACCTTCAATAAGATCTTCAAACTGATGTCAGTGCTAACATATACCTGAATCATCTCCGGGTCAAAACTGAAAGCAAGCGGAACGGGCACAGGTTGTTTTCTAAAATCTGTCGATGCTATAAACATCTGCAAAACTTTTTATAATCGTCTCTTTCGGGCCTACTAGCCTAATGACAAAAATAATTGCGCGGAATCAGTCTACCCTAATCCCAATCCGACGTGTTATATCCCAATATAATCAGCGTGATTGCATATTGTCAACTAACTAAGATTACGCGACAGTTTCAACAATTCATTTCAATTCGTTTTTCTCGTTATGTCAATATTGTTGCTAATCTTTCGTGTAAATAATCGTAGGTATCAATTTTTCTAAAAAGAAATCTATTCCCATCCGAAGTTAGATTACACGTTCCGTCTTCTTCGTTATTTCAACCAAATTCGCTAATCATTCAAATCTCAGATCAAACGCAATTGCAGTTTCTCGATAGAAACTATTTACAAAAGCAAATTATCATTGATGAGTTTGACAAATAACTATCTATTTAAATAACATGATTTCGCAGTTAAGTTGCATAATAAAAGATGTGCGGCGTACTTGCCTCTAATAACTACGAATGCATGTACAGGTAGCTTAGTTCACGAATGGGATGCACAGGTGGGGGGGACGTAGAAGTTATAAAGATTCTCAGACATGTGGCTACACATGCTTATAACACATCATGGGTAGGTATTTATTATTGAGTTCACCGTTAGGGTGATAATACATACGCATATCCTAGTCATCTAATTTTCCATTTGAATCGGGTCGTTCAGAAGATGAATTTTCTCATATTTCATCTTATAGCCAGATTGTGATTGATTAATAAAGCAAGTATAAGTATATTAATATGGTAATTTAAAACCAAACGTCAATTTACTACTCAGGCTCGGTCATACCTCGTAAACATCGATTACTCTAAAATGGATAAAACTCTAACGTATAGTATGCATTTTTATCATGATGTATAGGTCAATAATATGAAATTGATAAACTTTCAACACACTGTGTTACACACTTATAATATGTTCTGTTATTGTAATTAATATCATTGTGTAATAATCGTAATGTGGTCTTCCTACGTCGAAGAATCAGGAACAACCGTGTTTCTCTTATATTGCCTGTACAGGACACGATAATTACATTGAACAATTAATTAGGAGTGCGTGTGATAAATAAATGATTGCTTTCAGAAATTGTAATCTCCACACTTACAGCAATCACATAGTTTATTCATCGTGCTTTATTGGGGTATGCATCAATTATTCGGTCCTTTAAAGCTATACTTCGTTCATTGCTTTCGCCCGTACAGTGAAATTAGGCAACAATCGTTTTAACTTAAAGTACAGGTAATTGTAGTGGTTGCAAAGGGATGAATTTATTTGTTGAAATATCATTCATATTTTCGACAATTTTTGATACATCAGTTCAAACTTAAACGACCTGAGATAGTCAGAGACAATTGCATAAGAAAACTTCGATCAGAATGTAGTAGAAAAGCCTGTGCATAAAAAAAAAGGTCATAGGTCTTAGGTCTTAGGTTTTAGCTTGAGTAAAGCCCTTTTCACACAGTGGTCCGAGATGAAATATCTTCTAATACGGCGCAGTATGTGCTTCCTGACTTCACTCATTTATTCATATCATCAGTTGCATATTATTTTTTATTTTAGTGCCACGTGAAAGTAGAATCGATGTATCATTTTCTTATCGTCCGAAATACGTTTCATTAGATCGACTTGAATTTCGTCACTGAATGTATATACTCAGATACGACAGAGGGGTCAAATTTATACAGAAATCTCTTTCTTTTTTTCTAATATTACTGTACACGTCTTATAAAAAAATCAAAGAGGTCAGTGCCGGGGGTTAATCGAATTCTGGTCAACTGGCATGCTTCTATATCGTTTCTACTATTCAATGAACTTCACTAATATGACATTGACATGGGGCATTACTTTCCGCGAAGGCCCATTATTATTAGGAGGTAATCATATCGACCCTGGGCTCGAATTAAATACTTTGTATAGCTGCAGTCGCTAGCTAAGTACATATGGAAAAAAAGCTCAAGCTGAAACTCGGTTTCTAGTCAAACTCGTAGAACGTAGCAAAAGTTTTTATTTTTAGTTATGCTTCAAATTTAAATTATATACCTCTGACTTGAATTTTCGAATCAGCTCCTAAATGTTTCATATTTCGTGGTTTATCATCTACGGTCATATATATTCCTTCATTGAAAATTATAAACTCAACTATTTTCTCCGGTTCGTCTTGGTCTTCAATGCAATTGAATTAAATCAACGTGTCTTAAAAACTTCTCGAACGGATAGTTGATAGGGAGAATATGATTTTTGCGATAAGTTCTATTATATCACCGTTTATGAAAATTTTGCAATAAACCTATTCAAATTGTATTCAATGAATAAAAAGATTCCATCGAATTCGAAACATCACAAGCATCATAATTTCCAATTGAATAAGTGCGCGCAGCAATAACATCAATATTTGTGATTTAATCTAACGGACACTTACACTGCTCACTTCGATTTTCGTATGAATCTACGTACTCATCCAATCTATTGAGCAAATGGATAGACGATTGCGTTTTGATGGGCCGCAGGTACTACTTTTAAAAGGGTGTGTGTAGGCGATGTGTTTTGTCTATAAATTCGGCACCAGAGTCTCAAAGTTACGAAGTAGATTATCTCCACCAGTGACAAGAAACTGAAGCCCATAAAAAGCCCAAGTAATCCTCCAGTGTTGGCTGAAAGGTAAATTAATTATTTTTGTAGTCGGATTTCATCAATTTGGTTTCTATTCTCGTTTTTTACTTCTTTTGGCCGTTAGGATAGGAACTCTGTATTTTTTTTTTCCTAGCTGTACATATGATATTCTATCACAGTACAGGATAGACCAAACAGGGTATGCTCAAATTACGCTCCAAATGCAGCGTTTCATAAAAAATTACTTTGCGAAGTACTTAAAGTCGCAAAACCTATTCCTCGGAGTGTTAGATCAGCTTATAAAGAAGTCAAATACTCACACAATAGCTCAGTGAATCCGAACAATTCGTTTTTGACATAGACCGTAAACTGCGAGTCCACAAAGTACAGATGAACGACTGCAATGTTTTCTCTGTAAGGTAGAAGATACGTTGAAACAAAAAAGTAGATAAAAGTTGTTCTTTACCCACCTCGTTTATTAGCTAGATAAAGGTAATCGTGTTCAATCACAAACCGTACAGTGCACCTCAATTATCGATTATTCGGTATAACTATACTTCAGCATCGCGTACAGATTCATTTCTGATAATTATTCTATTAGGTGAATAATCATAAAAAACGTGCTACATGTCAGTGTGATAAATTTATTGTCCTGCATGCGCGCGATGGGAGCATACAGTGCAAAGGGGCTATAAAACAGCTTTTAAAATTGAACATTTTATAATTATTGTGTCATTCAATGGATGATTTACGAGCTAGCGCACGCAACAGCATGATTCTCTTTACTTACACGAAGTATCCGCTATTTTTCTTCACGTATTCCGAATTCACATCAAAAGTAGAAACCAATTTGCTTTGTGAGAGCTCCGAATTGTAACTGATCTCGAAACAACCTGGCCGACAATTACAGCCACTCCTGCGTTTGACATTATTTGATTGATTATTGATCGGCTCGCTACTTATTCACTGTCAAACCTATATGTACGCTGAATCTGATCGTTTTTAAGTTATTAGACTCTACCCAATTACATTGCAAAGGATTTACCGTAGGTATACCTGTATTTATAGATTCGAATTCAATTTATACCGCAACCCGATTAAACTTGACCAACTTCGTATTAAAGTCTTATTTCACTTTCTAAAATACAATTTATACTCCGCGTTGATTGAAACTATTATTTTCTCATTTTGCACGCAACGTTAAAGCTATATGCCTTCATTGAATAGTCGTCAATTATTGCACCCAATGTTATTAATTCACTGAATGAAACTTACGTTTGGCTCTTATTGAACAAATTTGTAGTATTTTCGTCATCGTACAGTTTTAATTCCATGGCAAGTCGGGCGTCTTTAGCACATTTTTCATCCTTTTTACCGCAAATCTTAGTATTTGCCGATTCTAATTAACGAAAGCAATTGGTAGATGTATGAAATAATTGTTTTAAAAATGTTTTTTTTTTTTTTTTTTGTATCTTTTGAACCCACTTGGCATGTAATGTTGAACGCAGTGGCAAATTTCTTGTGTAAAATTGGCCTCGCATTCGAGAATGCAATTCCGTTGGGTGTACGTTCTGTAGAATTTTAGCGATCTCTCCGAGGTGAAGAAACATCTCCGCTTCTTTTTCGGTAATCTGATTATAGATTTACTTGCAGAACTAATAGTAGGTCGTATCACGATTCGTGTCTCTTCCCCGGGCGTTATGGCGAAAGCAAAATCTGCAATCTTTGGCGTTTCCACTGGGTTGTGTAAAAGCATCTGTAGTCAAAGTTAGCACGCCTCGTTACTATTAATTATTATCTACACATAGAATTCTAATTGCCAGCAATCATCAGACTTAAGAGAAACCTATATAATTTTTCTAAAAAATACCAATCAACGATTATTTAGGCGTTTTATAACCATTGATGTATGTATGAATCTAAAAAACCATTAACAGTCGGTTCTTGTTCAATTCGGCAAAGCAATATTGGCTATATGGTTCTAAACTGGCGATAACTTTGCGATAATGAACCTAATGGACAATTTTTTTTTTCTCCGACCTCTGACTTCGGGAACCTATTTACTTAGAGATGACAATCTAATTTGGAATAAATTATGCAGATACGTAAATTTTCAGGCTTGCCTATATTAGATACTTACCTTGAAACCAACGCTGGCTGTCGATGAGCAATAGTACTCGTAAATTTCAGCGTCTAGGACCAATGTAAGACCAAGGTGCCTTCCAGCGCCGTATGGTCTCCAGGGTATGGAATCCACGGGTGTTTTTGGGTCGTATCCCTTCTCTGGAGTCCAATCAACACTCGTGAATGGAAAGGTAACGTTCAGGTCCGACATGTCGCGGCTAGAATCAATCAATTGAACCAATTCCAAGCATCATGCAATTGTGAAATCAGCGCGAAGTTGTCTTGTGCTTAAAATAAATAATCAATGTGAAGTATTATCAGATCTTCACTTACGGATTAAAAAATAGGTATTTTCTATGCACAGAATTGAAATTGCAGCAAATTCCTTCGTCGGTTAAAGTTGGGTTGAAGATCTTCTCGCAGTCTGTAGTATTCTCGTGCCATAGGCAGAGATGTATCATATCTGTACATGGCTGTGTAACCTGATGAAGGAATTCATTTTTTCATACATAATTCTCTGCCGTGTCAATTTTCATTCCAATATAGTATTGCTTACGTTGATCATAAAACGTTGCACGTTGCTCCATTTTCCAGATTCTGAGTCTAGGTCGCTGGTCGAACTCCCGTTCTCAAAATTGCAAATATCATTCAACAGAAGCTTCTCCAAATTCTCTCGTCTAAAACATGAATTGTCTTTGTCACAGACAAGTTTGGTATTCGGTCCTCCGCGGTTCTTGGTTTAACATACAATATTGTGCCTAGTCTAATCACAAACCAATTATTTCCATTTTATTACCCTTGATTGATGCGATCAGCTTCGGTTTTCTTTGCGTTATTCATATTACAAACGGTTATAGATGGGAACGGTATGTCGACCAGCGACATTGGTTCCGGATTCAGAGATATGATCATTGGTGAGTCTGTCCATTTTTGAAATAGATTCCAGATGTAATAACCCGAGGTCAAAAAAGCCGTGATAAATGAAACTATCCAGAATAGCCTAGAAAAGAGATTTCATCGCAAAAAAAATTCAAGACTACTCAGAGGCTGAAGATGATCTACGATACCTCTCGAGAATCGATAAACTCGCGTCTCCGACGTATCTCAGCCCGTGCAAAGTACTAGTTAAACAGTACTGCTGGGCAGTAAGACCGACTTGATTCTTCTTCAAGCAAAGATGACATTCATCTCGATGGGATCGCCTTCTGATAAAATAAAACACCAAACTTGCACACCGTTTTATCGACTTCACGCCAATCTAAACTTTTACGTACTATTCCAATACATATATGGGTGCAGTGCAGGCTACTCTTCTCCAGGAAAAGAAGAGCACAAGTCGCAAGGGATTTCAGAAATATCGACATTACTTTCGTATTGAACTCTCTGAAGTTCATACCTGAAGAAGTTTTATTGCATTTCATATCATAGTAGGAAAAACAGTTAGATTGAAAAATCAATATATCTGAAATTTGAAATCTGAAAGAAATCGGAAGACATCGCCAATTTCGTTAAAAAAAATTCCCTCGACGAGGGCTGTCAAGTTTAAAGTGTTAGAATATGCATGTTCTTTTGGTCTTTTCAATTCATAGAACGAAAAAGACGGTAATGCAATGCTTTTCGAGGGTTGATGTATCCATTGTTTAAATATGCTGATAAAACCAAACCACAATGGCTCTCCTATACCCCCGCAAGCACACTATTTTTTTCATTTCCCTCTAATCACACTTAATTCGAGGATGTGTCTTTAAACGAATGTCTCATAGAATAAATAATTAATATCTGCAGTATTTAGGATAGAGATTTTCATTGGGTTGAGATTAATATCCGTATTCCAATAACATTTTGTAATATTTCATTTCTTATCTTCTCTTCTCTTCTCTTCTCTTCTCCTCTTTCAATCTGAGCTATCAGAGAAATTGAACCATTGGACTTCGATAACTGCTTCATTTTCATGTTAGATTTCATATTCAAAAACGATATTGTGCAAAGTTTACGTAGTTTCAAATACATTACAGGATGCCACGTTCTCATTCTATAACACAGAGGTATGGAAGGAGTCAGGAAAGTGTGAAATCGAGATTGAGTAACCACTCGGAGTGCAGTTATTGTTAACAACCGAAGAGGAAAAGTCAAGAAGTTCATCCGATGAAATTATTGCTGGGAAAAATGGCATTTTCCGAAATGTTATCTGCTTCGGGGAGTCAATAACTCTATTGATTATTGCAATCATTTGAAAGAATATAAATTCAAACCCGGAAGAAAGAACGATGCTTTTATTTCTCCATTTCAAACGGTTCGATACCATGTCTGATGACCTTAGAAGACACTTGATAACCCTCACCGATAATTCTAATTATAACTAAACTTATACAACTTCTAGGGAACTTATACCTTTCAGTTTTGCCCTTATCCTTGGCGTAATTAATGTCGACAGCCGCTGGTACGTTCTCGTCCCTTCGTCTCGCGGCAAAATTGTTGCGTCTGGGCCTCACGTTGGATTCTCTTGCACGATACATGCCCTGATTAAATATCGGTCAATATCACCCTGCACAACGAGCTAGATACATTTATACGACTTTTGGGGGCTGCAAGGTTAGACTAGTCTACGGATCAGTATTTAGTAAGGGTGTGCGAAATTTCGATATCTGATCTCTTGAAGTGTTTTGCTACTGAAATCGGCTGTGAATACCGATACCAAGATTTCGACAGTTCGGTACAGTCTTGAATATCGAAAACTCGGTGCAGCGTATCGTCAGAAACTACGAATAAAACTGACAAACTGAAAAATGAAGAAACTCTCGGTCTGACTTTCTGTTTCTATCAGTATTTTTTTCGTGGGTCGGTCTTGTTGTATCGATGATATTTTGGTATAATCTCGGTATTGCAGAATATCGGGGTTTACCGAAATTCCGGTTTTCAAGAATTCCGATATTTCGGTGAACCGAACTACCGATTCTAAAACCCGTACCGAAAATCGGTATCAAATCCTCAATACCGTGCAGTCCTATTATTCACTACCTACCTTCAGTCCAGCCTTCTTCGGCGCGTATCCCTCCAGTGCTTGCGATTGTTTATAGGGATTTTGCAGATGAACTGTGTTGATTGAATACGGGATGTAAGGGTTGCGTGTAGCCAAGTATTCCAAGGTAACTGGATCTGTATTTTTATAGTTATCAACGTCTCTTGATGTCCTCGCCTCCTCGTTATGTGTTTCTATATCAATGGTGCTTCGTAATTGTTGCGTTTCGTTTAAGTACGATTTATTTTTCATATCATTGAAGCCTCCGACCTCTTGCTCACGGAGTGAAGCCCTTCGCCTTGTCCCTGAGGCCGAATCACTTTCGAAAGGTAACCGAGCAGCGAGCAGAGCCTGAAGATGATTTCGAATGTCTAAAATCTGAGGTGTGCTATCCTTTGATCTGTACGGTGGAGGTTCTGAGCTATCCATTTGAAAAGCATTCTCTAATACCGCATTGACTATACTTTTATAGATTTTTCTCGATCTTAATATCACCGCACGGTTTCACTGAGCTCCGAAACAGATCTCTTCTGGATAAATAATTTCAGTGTCAATTCGATCACTGGTAATGATCGAAGCCAAAAGAAACGTTGCCTCCGCAACCTAAATATCGTATACTTTTTCTATTCCTGAATGAAGGAGTCCTTTCGATCTTCGGTAAAGGCTTGAGCTAATTTGAGCTTGGGATCGTCAAAGATAGATCCATACAGTTTTTATCATCCATAATAAATTCCCATGGCGAATTAGGCGGTATAATCTTGCTACGATTAGCAGAATGTTACAGTTATAGTAAGCCCCAGTGTTGGAATATATCGGAAACGGTTTCTAATCGTGAACCGCAACTTTTCTCATTTCTTTAATTGATCACAGCTCAAAACTATTGAGTCGGTGGTTCGCAGCCGACTGTCACCTCTCGACGTTTGCTGGGGTATATAGGGCGCGATGCTTTTGTTTCAACTCCACCCCTTTGATCCACTTCGCGCCCTCCATGAGGCTACTTTTTCTGACCATTCACATTCGTGTATAGCGGGAAACGAAAGCTTGGGGTAATTTTATAGTTTTTATAATTAGTAGTGATGATGTTGTTTACGGATTGTCCAAATTTAGGGTAAAGATACCCTCCGCGAAAAATTTAAAAAAAAACCTATCGAATGGAATATTGCGTATCTTTTTTTTCAATTGAATTTGTCGATAATTTATATCATCGCTACTTTTCCAAGATAAGAATTTTCAAACATTCAAAATTTCACGAAAGGTTTGTGCAAATATCAGTATCGAAGTGAAGAAAAATTCGGATGGAACAATTGGAATACCTATTCCCTAAAAATAATTAAAAACGCATGTAACGGTATTTTTTACTATATTCTAACTATTTACTTTTTATGGCTATTCTTTTCAAACTCGTCGTATGCGAAATTCGATATTTAATTACATGAACTTCGTTGGTCGATTAACTAACTGTCTGGGCTCATTTATTGTATCTATAGTATTTGTTTGAAACGGATGAAAAAAGTAAATGCTTGGAAGAGTAAAAACTGCAAATACTATCGGATATGCTGCAGTTTTTGATTATTCAAAACATGAACACTTCAATCGTTCTTCCAGAAACTGTTTTCTGTTCGAGATCGATGTTATCACCTATGTTTTGTGAAATTTTCAAATTTATCGAAATTCTCTCGTTGAGAGAATATGAACTTCAAAACTCGATGCAATCTCATCTTTGACTTATAACTTTTGCACTCGCAAAGTACATGCTTCTCATACATGAAAACAAGTATTTGATACATACCTACATAAAAATTGCAAATCAGGCGTGAAAAATCGCGAAAACGCACATATGATATGACGGCGAGTATTTTTGTTCCTTCAAATTTCATTCTACCCCTCAGTGACCGAGTCTGGCGTGTTCGGTGTTAATTCAGTGAGATTTTGGGCAGTTTGATCGCCAAATGATTAATTTATCAAATAAAACATTGCTGCATAATCCGACGAAACAGGTCAATAAAAACTGTCATGGTATTACATTCGATGGAACATTTTCTTGGGACTCTTATTTTGGCTAATCTTCGTGTCTATCAATGCACTCAAATTAGTGTCTATACCTCCGAGTGATTGAGTAACGATTTCCAATGTTCACTAATTCCCTTGTTCTATGAGAACTTCAATTACTTTAATTTCGCAAAGGATTGAGGGCGCAAATCATTAAGGTAGATGGTGCGGCCCACTGCTATAAATTTAGCCATGACCTGTATCACGCTCAATTGAAATCGACTATACAATTTTCTAAGAAAAAAGAAAACTACCGGTACGAATTTTTTTCTGCATATCTGTTTCTTGTTAGCTAGTATCTCTTTAAAACAGGTTTTATTGGAGGTTTACTGATGTGCCGATGATAAGGATTACCCGATGTCTTTCCATGTTTTAAGTAATGTTCTCATTTGCCATTTTAATGCCCTTACATTTCTCCGCACAATTTCGCTTGTAAATGTGTTAATAGGTGGCAGGTGATAAGGCTTCGTACGCTAATCGCATGAATAGAACAAGAGAATCCTATATCTAAATGGACATCATTCGACAACGGTACACGCAGATATGCGTGACTTAGTGCCACAAGGAACCTATATTGTTAGACTACGATGTATAAAAATGATATACAGACTAGCTGCAATGATGTACAAATAGATCGACACCGTAGACTCGACATGATCTTTATTCTTACGTGGTCATTCAAGATGCAGAATCCAGTAAGAATGTGCGAAAGGGAATCTTTTCGAAATTTGAAACGCCACGACTGAATATTTCCCTGAGTTTATTGAAAGATGATGAAATTATCATAAGGAGATGAATTTTTAGTACAGGTCGCGATATATTCCGGTATATTGTGTTCAGTATTCGGTGCAACGACGGTGAAAAGGTGAAGTTACGGATAGGTCACAATGGTGATTAGTTTAATCTAATAAGAAAAGACTTTCGTGAAAATCGATGTGAACATTGAATAATTATTACTTATCTCTTGTTAGATCTTGCGACTTGACGCGACCTACAAGCAATATTTGCTAACGAGATCGATTCAGTGCACTAATACGCACTCTATATCTTTTTTATACATCTATAATAAGCACCGGTGCCACATTACGACGCAGCCTTGGCTTAACGTCACTGTCTTACATGCACCTCATTATCAGACTTACTCTAAAATAACTCTGTTCTGTTTACCACCCCGTTGTCTTCGGTAATTGATCCAAGAAACTTAACTCGCGCATCAGGATGTTAGTTGACATTTTCCTCGTGTCTTTCCGAGCTCACTTCTTTATACCTGTGGTATAAAGAACCTTATATTGGTATACCTTTCACGTTCGTAATAGCTATGCAAATATATTATACTCAAATCAAAACCGACTCGAAAACTTTGAAATATCGAAAAGAGTTTTATATCTTGTCTGGCATTTTTTATAACATGAAATTCGCTTCATAAAAATTTGGTCAAATCTTGAGAACGTCTGCACTTTTATACACCGGTCAGTTGGATCTAGCACTCTCTACGCTGGTGTAGAAAGTATTCCACGATCACCAGTAAAAAAGGCCTTAGAT
This sequence comes from Tenthredo distinguenda, assembly GCA_947538915.1. Classification (NCBI taxonomy): domain Eukaryota; kingdom Metazoa; phylum Arthropoda; class Insecta; order Hymenoptera; family Tenthredinidae; genus Tenthredo; species Tenthredo distinguenda. The sequence goes on from OX384532.1 coordinate 14,714,206, forward strand.
TTGCGTTAGTTTGTAGTTGACATTATGCTCGTTCTATATTTGACTGAAAAGTTTGATTTTAGGAGGATTAAAATTCCGACTAGTTTCGGTCGATATGACCATCATCCTCGCTCGCTAGGTATAGCAATTACTTTCCGTGCTGAAAATTCAATGAAACTGATCGGGGATCGATGCAAAAATGAACAAAAAAAGCCTCGTACAAGAAAGCGAAGCCAATCTTTGATACGTAAGTGCATTGCATACCCTGAGATGTTTCTCGGTGACCTTGATTATCTAACGAGTTACTTATCTTTGACCATTAACTTCAACTTATCCGCATATCGTTGCGTAAAATGACGTCGATATAGTTATATTCGGTTATATTGTAACAAACTGCCGTTCAAGGTTATTTAATTTAGACGTAATCGTCTATTATCTGTAATCTTTTGCTTTCATCAAACGTTTTGTGACCTACGTTTGCTTTCGTGTGCTGGATGTTCACACTGACAAGAATCTTTCTGCGTTAAAAGTCTGAAAATTTTCAGCTACACTTATTAGCATGTGGTTTACCGTTTACATACAGGTATTGTGATCACGTTTTTCATTATTTGCATATATACATCGGCTTTATATATCTGAAACTTCAACCCCATCGGAAAACAAAAATAATTTTTTTCCCACAGCTCTCGTTTCCCCTCAGATTTTTAAAGAGTTTAAAAAAGAAAGTTCTGACTGCATAAAAATTGACAAAAATTATGAACATTTTTGATAAACGGAATTGGCATATTCGCGGTCTATACCTTATATCTTTATCAAAATAGAACAACTAGCTCGTATCATACTTACAATGGTGAATAAAAAAAATTACATTCTGGATATGAAGAACCTGAAACGAATCTTCTGCGACCATTCTCGTTCGTCAATCCCGCGACACTTGTTTGCATCTTGTGTATTATTGAGTTCTATGTATTTATTGAGTAATGATTAATTGCTGCCAATAATTAATCGTTATGACTACAAAGATAATTCTTTTCGTGTACAATAAGTCATTTGTTTTCACCTTCCTCACCATATTGAGTTTGCGAAGTACATACCTATATTTCTAGACTCTATTAGTTATCCACATGGACTGATAATGGATAACAATTCATTATCTAAAGTTGCCAATCTGAATGACAAGAAGTCAATTATCAACAGACTTATGAACACACAGAGTAGGTGTAGTATAAGTAGATGAGAAAATATATTCCGCTGCACGAACCGGGTGTCACTAAGTTACGCGAATAGTAAATCCAAAATCCAAAAATCAATTCGTAATACACAATTTTACTTTATTGTGATCGATTCATGACCGACTACCTTGTATTACCTGTTTGCAAAACGCGTGCAGAAATGAAAAAATGTGTTTCGCTTACGTTCTGTATTACAAATTGTTATATTTCAAACGCACGGTGTATATTTCCTTATTATCCTGCTGATAGGCATATCAGCATATATATTGCATATATATATATATGTATATATATTGCAAGGGTCGTTTGCTTACGTCGCGTTTTTCTAATTGCTTGACAAACATTCACGTTTTCCTTATCGAGATGGTGCCTCTTCTTATTCCCTACCCTTGTACTCATGGATGTGTCGTCTTGTGTGTACGTCGACCTTGGCGTATTGAACCTTCTGATCGCAATGATTAATTAATGTAAGGTCGGGGTAGAGAGCGAGAGAGAGAAACCAGGTAGATTCAGATATACTTGAAAAATCGAATTATATTTCATAGCTATATGTATAGCAGACCAAAAAGTTTTACGTCCTGAGTTGAAACCTCTTTTGTCTTCAAAATTCTTCGGTCGTGATCGTCAGAAATTTTTTAGTAAATTATTAGAAGATTTGCTGCTATTTAGGTATACGATTTGAGAAAAGCTATTGAGCGCAGAATGCTCGTTATTTTGCAACAAGAATGTGACAAATGAACTATACCTATACTGTTCGAAGAAATTTGAATTCGTATAAATATAATACAATTTGAGAGAATTTTGTGACTGCGATTTTTTCCAATTGTCTTTCATCACATACAAAATGAAAAGAATATTAAACAACCGTGAATACGAATTTGGCATGAATCAGTTTTACCCATCCTTGCTAAGAAATTCGAAGTTATGTCTTCTACAATTTCCAAAATCTTTCTCATATTCCCTTACGACTTTAAAATTGCATTTTCATCAAACCATCAGCCCTCCAATATGAAATGTTTAGTTACCTTTAGATTTGCTCAATAATTCGTCTAAAATAAATAAACTATTGTGTGGAAAAAGGCCGAGTGAGGCAATGTCTCGTAGATTAGTGTCTGTAAGCTGTGTACTTATTTATGATATTTACCGTATAATTTTGTCTGAATGATCAGAGTTTGTTCTATAAATCTTATCTAAACTCTGTCGAAACAAATTATGATGTATTTTTTTTTTATTCACTACTTGCAGGTATCCGTTTCATTGAGCGGCAAGAAAGATGGCTAAGAAAGGAAGGAAACGGAAGTTGGATAGCGAGGACATTGCTATGGTTAATTGGGAAAAAGAACACATTATGTCTGACGAATTGCAGAATGAAATGAAGACAATGTGGGAGGTCAGTATTGTAATTTATTTAGTAACTGATCAATAATCTTAGCTTAGAGGTGACCAAGACAGAAGATCCAAAATCCAATTAGAGTTATATTAAATCCTGTTGCCTGGATGGCAGGATAATCCTTCATAAGAATCCCATGAAATTTTAATTTTTAATACTCGAAAAATGCAAATCCTAAGAATTTCAATAACTACTTAATTTTCATGTTTTAGTTGTGCTTTGATTTTTCACATAAGTTTGGAAAAGATATTGGGAAAAGTTAAGAGAATTTCAGAAAGGTTACAGGATTTTTAATACACATAAAATGTTACAAAGCAGAGGTAGGGCGTTGTGGAATCGAAATTAGTGCTCACCCTGAGTCTGTTGCCTATTTTATGTTTGATACTATTTTACTTATAAGCATTGTACTTTAGGTATAATTAAGAATGATAAATTGTTTCTTTAAGATACCGCAAATTTACCACTTTCTACACCTGACAAAAGAAGCATTGAATATTGGCCCCTTGTCAATGTATGAAATGGAAAGAATGCTGTTAATGCCAAGAGCCTCAAAGCAGCTGGCTCATATTATGACTTGTCTACTTAGGTATGGTCTACATTATTGATTATTTTTACTTCTAGTGCCTAAATTATATTTATCATAATTTCTTTTCAATGACTTTATCATCAAAAAATTATACTAAGAATTGGTCTGGTCCTTCAGAGTTTATAGTAACAAAATGGTAACGTTCCTAGCTAAACATACAGAGTGAGGCATATACGATATCTGAAAAAGTATAAGAGCCAGAGAAATATGCTTTAGATTAATCCGAAATGGTTTTCAAAGGGACAGATAATGTTTTTAGTTCAATTGACGCTTTATTACACTTCAATGCATTATCACAGGATCTTCATCTGTCCTGTTTGTCTATCTCTGACATCTTTTAAGATATGAATTTGTGATGCAAATTTTATGGAAAAGGATCATTCTAAATCCAATCACTCAAGAGAGTTCTCACTTCTTCTAGCTCTCCAATGCTGAAAACAAAATTACGGAGAATACCACCGATGCCATACGAATACTGGACCAATATATTAATGCACAAGATTAAAAGTTGGTTCAAAACTTACCACAGCAAACACGAGGATACAGTCAAGGTTTTTGTCACAACTATCATATCTTTCCTTGATTGGGAAACTGACCATAAATCATATCTTACTTTTACTGACTCTTCATCTTCATATCAGGTTTTAGAAGCTACGGGAGTTGAACCAGCATTTTGGAAAATATTTCCTGACATTTCTTTACTCGAAGGAAAAGACTTTGAAGATTTAACATTCAGACAAAGGGTATGGCTCCTGAAAACAGTCTGTGACGCTATGATGGTCAGTAATCATCATTATTTGGTATGAACTATTCAAGCTGGACGATGTTTGATCTCAATAAACTTTACTCTATTGTCTTATTTCTAAATTAGCACGCCAGAAAAACTGTCCAAGAAGAAATGGCTAAACAGTTAACAGATGAACCGTCTGAAACTCTTTTGGGAACCGATAGATATGGTGTTCGATATATTTATTTTCCACAAATCATGGAGAACGATGTTCGCGTTTACAGGCATTGCCTAGACAATAAAATTCTCTCCACTGTCAAGGTAAAGTTTAATTTTGATTCATTACTTTAACATAGTTCTGATGATTTAAATAGTAAAAGAAGTTCATTTGTTAGACCAGAAGTCTCAGGTGATACTTACAATTTTTTACTTACATAAAAGATGAAATATCATTTCAGCCACCTGAGGTGAAAGTTGAAATGAAATCTGAAGTCAAAACAGATACTAAAAAAGTTGGAATCCTGAAATCTAGTAGAAGCAGAAGAAGGAAATGTAGATGGAGATATGGTTCATTGCCACCTAGAATTAGAAAGCGTGTAAAAAGACAGGAAGAAATCTCAAACTGCAAATATACTGGTGAAGGTGTAACCGAGTCTTTGGGCAGTGAAGATACAAATTTAAGCACTATGAGCATTTGTAGTAATAATAATCACAGCGACTTGGGAAGTGAACGCTCAAAACGTTCTAGAAGTTCCTCAAAAAATTCTGAAGAAAGTCTAATCTCAAACCAGACAAAGTCTAGCCATGCTAAATCCAGTGGCTATGATACAAACACCTCTAATGATACCAAATCTAACGACGAAATGCCATTTAGAAAAGAATTCGAAGATTTCTCAAAAAATGAAAACACCGTCGTAGGAGACCTTACTACGAAAGACACTGTACTTGACAAGGGTGAAATGCAAAGTAGAGAGACAACTGAACTTTCGTTAAATAGTATAGAGAAAATTGATAAAAAGGTAAAAGAAGCATCAGAAAATGATACTAGTACACACGTCGTCGATGAGAGTGATAGTCAATCAAGCATTTTGAAATCGTTTGTTCTTAAATCAAATGATACGCCCAGTGTTGCAAAGACTTGTGATGATACAACGTTAAATTGTAGGCATTCGATAAAAACGTCGTTGAAAGAACTTGAAGATACCGTTGTATTACAAATGGATGAATTGTCCAACAGCTCAAAAACAGATGATGAGAAACTCAACGACAGAATGTCAATTGATGGGTCGACTACTGATGCGTCTAAAAATACAACAGACATAACCAGTCCAATAATGGGTGAAGAAACAGTCAGCAATGGAGTGAAAAACCCGACAAATGAAGTAAACATAGACAAAATATTGTCCATATCTAAGTCTGACGATCAGAAATTAATCGAAACAAAATTGAAAGACGGTAAGATAGAGAATTTGGAAATCATTAATGGCGATTCGAATCAAGATCCAGCCAGTGAAACATTACCTGTAGATGAAGCTAGCGATATCATAGAAGAAGCGGAAGAAGACACGCCTGATGTACAAGGGAATGGTTCTTCAAAGGGAATTGTCGATCGAAATTATGGAACTAGAAGTGCTATGAAATCGAAAGTAGATAACAAGTCTAATGAAGCAGTGGAAAAAAGGTCGTACAACAGACCACGCAGAAATGTGAGATCTACTTATAAGAGAGTGTACTTGTCTGAAGACAATAAATCTGAATGCAGCAGCGACCAAGAGCCTACATTGAGCGAACTCAAAGATAGATTGTTGAAAGAAAACAAAGATAATTCAACAACTATTCGTCATTGCAATATACCTGTTTGGGAAAAGTACAACTTAAGAAAGCCAAAGAAAATAAAGAAAGAAGAGATCGACGAAGTAAAAGTGGAGAATTTTTATGATATGCTTAGCGACCTCAGTGTTTCCTCATTCGAACTAGTTGCTGATAGCATTGAAGTACTCAAAGAAGTTGTTTTGGCAAATATTTCATTAAATGGGGCCGAGGATGTCAAAGATGTTTCCGAACGGGTAAGAATTGAATTCTTTATCGCAATTCCTCAGGAAATATAATCACCAATGGACTAAGAACTAGTTATACTGTGATTAGGCCACAACTATAAATACATGTTTCATTTACAGAACAATCCAAGACCTCAATGTGAAATCAGATTAATAAAGAAAATTCATGGCCTACTTGCCACATTAGAAAAAAGAGAATCATCTTTAACAGATGCAACAAAAAAGGCACGAGCTAAATTACACAAGGAATGGACAAACTTCAAAGAGGGGTATGCATTGATTTACTCATCTAACAATTTTGAAGCAAATAATTGAATTATGAAATAGTCAAGTCGAACAAAGACAATAGACCACTTAGTTCATTGTTTTGAACTTTGTAATTCTTTCTGGATTAGCCCAAAGAGCTTTCGAATCTTTTTATTAAGAATTCACATGTGTTTCTGACTGAACAATTTTTCTTTCGGAGTAATTTATGGAATCGATGTAATTTATCTGTGCTGTGGATTCTGGATTAGCGGGAATCATACCACTATATCAGGGTGTTTGATAACAGAATTAGTAGATCACTTCTGACCTCCCACCGCTTAAACCTATCTGTTTGGAAAGAACTTTTGACTGAAACTGAAAACGAAATCTTAAGTCTCCTCTGGCCCTTTTACAAACGATTGATTTCTTTTGCAAAGTTAAGTGGACTAGGAATATGACCACAGACATTTTTTTCTGCTGGATCATAAATTTGAAAAATTTCGATCTCGAACTTGAAGCAGGAGATTTAATGGATGCGAGGTCAAACAAATAATACTCTGTGTCTTATTTACATGTATGTATGGATGTATTGAATTTATAGTCTGTCGTATATAAATTGAAATTGTGCTGTGTGAGTGGAACTTATCGTCACAGTTTATATTATTAATTCATATGATATAGGATGTTGTTTGCATGTTATATAAATTGTTTCTTAGCTATCTCTCTGTGCACTACTCCCACCACTAGGTCTCATATTACAAATTTACTACTAGACATAACAAATATGCCTAAGCATGGTTTCTATGAAATTGGTTTAACATTCCCAGTTTTGTATAATGTCAAGTAATTCATTTGACATGCAGAAAAAAGTAGGAAACTGAAAGTATGAAGATATAACTGATAGTATAGGACTGATAGATATAGTAGCTTGTCATTGATAACATTGGACATGCAGTATACATTGCATCTATTACTGGGTGTATAGACTTCTTACTGTTTCATTGGAAATTTAGATATATGGCTGAGATCCATTTGGAATAGGCCACTGACATGCATTTAAAATCATGTTCCCCACTGATCTATTATTATTATTTCATAGTCATATGTAGTAGTTCTTGAATTTTTTTAACGTTACGACTTTGTCTAATTGCACGGAGTTCAATATGGAATTACTTTGATATTAAAATTGCTCTGACCTATTTTATTATATTCTTTAATTCATGATTTTTCCCTAACGGCATGTGCTTGTACAATCTCAAAGTGCTTTCTGCTGACTTGTTATATTTAATCTACCATATTTTCAGTATAATTTGTAATATACTATATTCATAGATTTCACAGCACTGAAACAAATTACATTAAGCACAGCAAATTTCACATTTTTTTCCGGATCAGCCCCCATGTACAAATGCATTAACTCAATGATGTCAGTATGATGATAAGAATAGCTGGAATTGTCCTAGGGCTGTTCTATTATGACTATATATTTCTTGGCCTCCATCGTCGTTGTTGTTGTTGTCGAGTGTGTATGGCACAGCAGCTACTGTGTGTTGTAGCGTTGTGGAGGATCAGGACTGGTCGAGTGAAGGTAGCCTTGGCCTTGGGTCTAATTGGTGGGTTATTGGGTCACAGGGCTGCCCCCCACTGCAACCCACCGGCGATGCATCGATATCGCCGTTATCGCAGCTTACCTTACCCTCACTTGGCACTGACCATCAGCCCCAACTTCCTGATGATCAAAAACGAGAACACACAGATCAGGATCAAGAACTTCAAGAAGACAATGCAAAACAACAAGGAGCAGGTGGTAACCGGGGTGAAACTCAAGAAGAAACAACCAGTGAACAACAAGAGCAACAACAACCTCAAGAGAAGAGTCGGAGAAAGGAAGAATCCAGAGATGAAAGTGAAGAAGGTACATTTAACAAATTTTAGAATCTTATTGAACCGGAAGAACTTTAGCTGAAAGTATTCTGTCCACATTTCTGACTTTGATTTAATAGAAAATTGTCTATTTTACAGAGGCAGACCTTAGCAGTAGACGAGTGTTGCGGGCTCGCGGTGTATCCTCATATATGGAACAGGTCTTTACTTCTGATGACGACATCGAGGAGGACGAGTTGGAAGGGTGGCCCGACATTGAGACAAAGTATGCGCCCCCCTGCACATCGCCAAACCCACCAGCTGCACACAGCGCATCGACAAGCGGACAGGCTGAGGCATGGCAGTCAGAGGACTCGGACCAAGATTGGATTCTACCGTGCGCTCGCAAGAGGAAGAATAGACGTCCGGGTCAGTCATTCATTGAAAACTTTAGAACAGGCGGATATGATGGTAGTCTTGAAACCAGAGAGCTGCTTTTGATGTTTTTGAATATTATATCAAGGTTTATGTTTTAGTAGCTCGAAAATTGAAATCGCTTCAGCAAAAACTGCAACACATCGGCGGCGAAGTGGCAGAACCCAATGTCTCGCCAACCAAAGATTCATTGGGTGAAAAAAGCATCGATCAGGCGGAAAATCGCACAGATTCCAATGGTGTAGACCCTAAGCATACTTCTAGTAATTTAAGTAATCAAACGGTGAATGACAAGGCGGTAAGTGATGTAGTACAATGTAGTCAAGCAGTGCCTTCAACTCCTATCTGTAAGATCGAAAGTGTGCATTCGGAAATAGACATAAAAGATGAAGTCACATTGCCAAACAGCGATCAATCCCAAAATCTTAATAACTATAATGTTAATGTTCAACCGGCAGGGTATGTGGTTGTTAAAACGGAACAAGGTCCAATGACTAATTATTATTTAATGCCTCAAAGCACACCTGTACCTAGTATTGTACAACAGAGTACCATAATGCCTAGTATTGTTCCGCAAGTACAGCAAGGCTACTACGTACAAGCAGGACAGAATTATATTGTCCAGGCACCTCAACAAGCTAATTTTCTAGCAACACAGACATTACAACAAACTCCCCAGCCCATAATTGCGCCCCAAGCACGTCAACAATTATTGCAGCACGCTATTACACATAATTATATGCAAATGCCGGGCTATGTGGTACATCCTCCACCTGTTCACACATCTGGACCTAGAGGTTTCATTGTCAACCAAGCTGTGAGACCCCACTTTATTCCAACCCAGAATATCAGAATGGCTAATCAACTGAATATTCGAAGTAGACCACCGTTTGTTGGCAATGGGACTCCTTTTCCACACGGAGCAGTCATTCGGAGCAGTGTTCCTCTGAGGGGTAATCTTGGGCGTAATAATAGGGCTAAATCTAAGAACCTGGCACCGCGGGCCTTAGCCCCACAACAGGCTAATCCTGGGCCAGCACAGACCAAAAAAAAATCGTCCAGAGTGCAAAAAAGGGGCTCAAGTGCGAATACGAATACCACATCTTTGATTGTTTTAAGTGACAGCGATGATGAGATAGAAATGATTATCACGGAAAGTACAAAGCCTGCAAAACCAGCTTCTACGACTAGCATTCCTTCTCAAGAAACTCTTGACATACAAAATACACAGAAACCAATTGTCACATCGCATGTCACTGTGTCACCTGGTAACAGTATTCTACCACCACAAATTATGCAGCGAATGTCGCAAGGTGGTATTTCTATTACTCCAGTGAAAACTCCTCAATCTCAAGCATTTCAAAATCCAAATACCCAGTTAGTAGTTGTAGTCAATGAAACTGGAAGCCATTACGCTCTGTCATTGCCCAATGGAAGTAAACTTATCCTGACACCTGACCAGGTTGCACAAATTCGTGCTTCAAATAATGGAAAGTTAATTTTGTAAAGTCTTTATATGTTATAACGAGTATATATGAAAAAGCGTTTTTATTTAATACAGAAAGTAAAGATCCTCAGTTTATTAGGTATATCATTTCTATTTGTCCAAGATTTAAATAAGGCACAAATAATTTGATTCAGAGCTGAAAATAATAAAGTGCTGCTTACAGAATGACAAATTTGATTCATATTGAATACTGATAGTATCTCTATAAAAATGAAAGGTTGTTTGTATTATATTATAAAAGGTCCCAATTAATTAATATCAATCTTATTGTTCTCAAATGTCGTATTATAAATTTGTTACGAAATTTTAGTGCATTACGTTAAATTACATAAAACCCTTCAAAATAGATTAAATTTGCAGGAATTTACTGTTATAAATATTAGGATAAATGACTTGTATTAAGCCTACCTTTCGGATATCTATGTGACATGATTCACCCTAAATTAATATCGTTATATGCATAAGTATAGTATATATTCTGTTCACCTGATTAGTAAATCAGTTTATTTTTGTACCTATTGTTAAAAGTCATGAATTTTCGTAAGTATCAAATTGACTGGGCAAAGCTGGTTCCTGTAACTTCATGTTTCGGTTTAGTCTTTTCTAAACAGTAATACTCTAAGCAGGCAAAATGTTAATTTGAAATTGATGCAATACTTAGATGGTGAATGTCATTATGCGTTAAATTTTCTTTATTGCAGATATGGGCAAAGGCTTTATTGCCAAAACTATCATTTTTATTTTGAAGATGAATGAATGAAAAGTCGATATACTTTGTACTCGAATTTCAAATAATCACTAAATATAAAAATTTGAATTTGTCAACGATTCAAAAATCGAATCATTCTTTCAATTACCAGTCAATCAGTAATTAATTAAAGTGCTTATTATGCATATGCTCTAGATGTTGCCTGGTTAATAATTAAATAGGATCAATTAAAACAATATACTTCAACTACTTAGTCATAAAATTATAGCTGGTAACCAGTTATTAAATTACCTGCCCATTTCTGCTTTATATCCGTATAATGGTAGAAGATGTGATTATGCTTTACTGCAAGAATGGTTTATCATATTATTTGATTCGATCAAGGAAAGTTCAAAATTTTATTTTCTTGGTTTCGTTGGCAAAATAACTGAAACACGTTTGTGATATTTGTAGATAAAAGTGAGTTTGCAGTGTTATAACGAGATATAACAAAATAATGCAAAGATTAATTCAATTATTAATATTAGCATAAATCGAAGTTATCTTTTTTCATCTTTATTTACAATAATTATTCAGCTCATGCAAAAAACCAAGTATGAGAGAATTTTATAATTAAATTTGTATATATTTCAAATTACTACATGGTTATATAGACTATACATAGAGTAACTAATAACATTATTTGAAGGACTGAACCCAGTATTATCTATAAGGTGTACATAACGATTTGTATAAAAGCTGTGACTGAATTATGGGTCAACACTTCAATACGAAATTTACGCGGTAAATTAACACTTCTTCACTTAGTTATGAAAAATACAACAGGCATGTTGGATCTGATTCTTGTTTTTAGCTTCGTAATAAACGTTATATTGAAGGCAGCTGAAACTTCTTATGCCAGATTGTAATTTGGACCGTTGAACAATGTACTGTTATTATCAGATTGTTTTTTTATGGTAATCATTTCGTATGTCATGTATTAATTTGCTACATAATTGACGGATTATGGGTATATACTATATACCTAGGCAGCAAAATGTAAACCTACTATTTTGGTATTGGTCAGTATTTGTCACCCATTCAACTAAGATATCCCTGAGATGTAATATCCCGTTTAGCCACGATAAGAAGCTCGAATGCTCTAGGATAATAAAACATGGCTCGGAAACGATAGCGCCTGAAAATTATCGCTTTCACTTGATTGTATGCTCGAAAATAGTAGGGCAAATGTGGCGTGAATGCGTAAATAGTAGCCAAACTACTTAATCCTTTAATTTGAATAAAAATGATGATGATGCTTGAGGGCATCATCAGTGATTCTTTTCCGTGCGGTCTATGGATTTTTACTACAGATCTATTCTCCTAATTAATTATTTATATAATTTCATCTGTGCTTATCGCTATTCAGGATTATAAAGGCTTTATGAAAGTTATTCATCATAAAAGCTAGTAGAGTTAATCTCAATGTATAGACAGACAGATAAATTGACGAAATTCTAAATTCTCAGTATTTTCCGACTATTTGGGATATAAAAATTCATTATTGACGGTCGGTCTTAGAAAAAATCAAGAAATACAAATCATCTTCATTCGTATGGCTTTATTGATTTTATACGTTTGTGGTAGTACATGTGAAATTTTCCAAACGCTGTAGCTATGCATCAATAAATTTAATATTCAGACACATAATATTTGGCATTTGCAAAAAGCTTGTATGATAAATGCAAGAAAATAAAAATATAAGCAACAAGTCATAGGCGTCTCAGCCATAGACATCGTTAAACTAAATACAGGATGAAAAATACTATAAATTAATGTTTGAATTTTCGTTAACCGATATTATCTGACAGCCACATATTGTAATATGAAGCATGTGGGGGCTATATGTTCTCTTATGTCTATTTGGCGAATGTGTTATCACTAGCATTTAATGCATTAGGGTAGAACATTATTATGTGCGTTGCTAAAGATCAAAGTGGCTCCATTTACTTGTTTGACCATAGTTCAATATTTATTATTATCTTTATTTGCTCAGTTCTCGTGTTAAAGATACTTATGAAGTACAGCCGAGCATAGTTTGCAACTCATTTATGTTATAAACTAAGTATTTAGTTTGTATTACTCAAGTAACATGATCGTCGAAATACCAGTTTGATCTTGGTAATTCATACCTCAATTGATGGATTAATAGTAAATTCTGTCAACAATCATATGTTACACTGGCATTGTTTTGAATCCTAACTATAAAATATAGTTTTCAGTCCTTATCATTTACGAAAGTGTGTTCATTTTACTTCCTGCAAAATATATTGCTACAATATAGTATACTATATTTGACATCGATGTTTTCCAAGTGCAGATGAGTCGAATGTATCGAAAAGTCAATTGTATTGTCCCGAAAGTGAGTTTGAACAGACGATTTCTTAAGTTACTTAGTTCGGTAGAGAATCAATGTATATCTCATGGATAAATGATTTAATATATTGTATAAAGCAAATATATTCATTGAGCAATTGTTATTCCCGAAATACAACCACCTACAACGTACTCAGAATCTACAATCTACAATATACGATGAATTGTACGTAATATTCCACCATAGTATAATGTTGTACACGGAGAAGGGTACGTGTGCCAGATCATTGAACAAATACAGATCTGAACAGTTATTCCCTATTTTCCTAAAACAACACAATTTCTATTTTACTTATACATTTAATCTAGTAAAATAGACAATATAACTCTAATATTATAAATAGAATACAATTGAACACCTAGTCATTCGAGAACCTGTACCAGAAACTAGAGTTGAAATATTATCTTTAATACGAGGTTGTTGTTAAATAGAAATTTATAACTTGGAAATGAATTTTTAAAGTCAGGTAATACTCCCGGAATGCATATCAAGTATAATTTTCAGCTGATGCAGACAAGTACTTACAAGGGTCTCGGTAAATCCCGACGCCGGAAAGATAAAGCCTACAAATTACCTATGTGAAGTTTGCCCGTGACTTTATTATTTTTCGATTTTTCATATACCAAACAATTCCTCCTTAATTGCTCTCAATTGCTCTATTAATTCCGTTGATTGCTCCAATCTAGTTTTCGAAAAAAATGAGAAAAACAAAATTCGATTTCGATTTCTATGTTAAAGTATCATATCACAGTATTTCGATGACTCGTTGGATACGAATTAACTTTTCTTCGATTGCTCTCAATTGCGCTACCCTTATTTTCAATTGCTCCGCGATAGATTTTCTTCATTTGCTCCTAATTGCTCTACTTTCATTTTGAATTGCTCCACAATAATTTTCCAAAATAAAACAAAAAGATATGATTGCAAAAATTTTAATGGCGGGCTTCAGACTTTATCGCCTCGTCGATCAGTCTATTATACCCGATTATTGGGTCTTTAGCATCACAGATCAGTATGAATGCAAGTTTTACACCTTCTCGCCCCTCTGATCAGTATATTTTATACCAGAATCTCGAGTCTTTAGCGCCAGAGACCAGTATCAATGCCAGTCTTACGCCTTCTCGTCCGTTTTATCAATACTTTATACCAGAGTCCCGAGTCTTTAGCGAGTTTTACGCCTTCTCGCCCGTTTTATCGGTATATTTTAACCAGAGTCTCGAGTCCTTAGCGTCAGGGACCAGTATCAATGTCAGTTTTACACCCCCGCCATTCACATCACGCCGACACATTTTTTGCTATTTTCTGGAAAACTATCGCGGAGCAATCAGAAATAAGGCTAGAGCAATTAAGAGCAATTGATGAGCGGTTGCCCGGTGTACCACCAATTGCCGAAATCTGTTCCGTTTAGGTGGGTCTCAATTGTGAAATGACCTACCCTCCACCATTTCATTTCCGGCTAACACGTTTTTTGCTTTCTCATTAAACACCGTGACTGAATAATTTCATTTCAGGGTGCAGAAATTATTTGGTATATCATAGGTCGTCGAATACCCATCCGTTTGGTCGAAACATAGAGTTAAAGTTTAGGCTACGTTAACATAGAAAAATCGAATTTTGTTTTTCTCATTTTCCCAAAAACTAGATTGGAGAAATCAACGGAATTAATACAACAATTAAGAGCAATTAAGCAACAATTGTCTGATTTATAAAAAAACGAAAAATAATAAAGTCACGGGATAACTTCACAATTCTAATTTCTATCACAGCTCCTGTAATTCTAACTTCTATGACAATACCATCTCTCACCCTGTTCGAACTTCGCCGCCTGAAATCTATGCTGCAATTTTCGTTTCCTGCAGTACACTTAGTTCCTAGATTGTTATTTTTATTATTGCCATTACTCGTATTACTTCTGTAAACCTCCCTCTTATAAAAGATGGGTTTTGGTTTGTTCACACGTCGGCGTCGAAAACTGCTGTTGGTTCTTTTTTACCCTGGGGCATGGTAACCTGTACCACGGAGTCACCGACAGGTCAGCTGGACCGTGGCCACCCGGGGTGGTTGGCGGCAGCTATATCTCTTGGAAAGTGGAGGCGGCTCGCACGGTGACCTCAGGTCACACGGGGCATAGGGCGGACAGTGACCTGAGGCACTGGGGGCGTAGGATGCAATAACGGAAGTCTGTACCATAATGTCATCGGTATATATTAGGTAGACGTAATGGTAGTCAGTACCATGACGTCACTGAGGGCCGACATAGTTTGGGTGGTGGGGCAAGGGGGCAAGGAAGCCGGGATGCCGTCAGTCGACGGCGATCTTTCGCACAGGCAAGACTATATCGGAGCCGAGGCTTACGGATTAGGGAGATCCAGCGAACAATAGGGTATTAGGCCTGTTTATATCGGAGCTCACGTTTGTAACTACATAATCATAGGAAAATAAAGTCGATATAGAATGGAAAGAATCTCGTCATCACTCTCCGATACCCCCTCACCTATATCTGTCTTGAACATACCCCGTTGGCACTGGTCTAGGCTAGAAGCACCTGTCGTGGGGGTTCAGTCGCCTCTGGTCGCCTCTGTGCTGTCAAAGAGATCAGGTCGGGATCGTATTACCGAAAAACGACTGCGACAGGCGTTCAAACAGAAAGACTTCGAGCGCAGAGAAGTAGTCATCAAATAGACAATGTATGTATCCCTCCTGCTCATTACCCAAAATAGTATATTATGCACCTAGGGAGTAAAAGTATAGGCCATTCCGAACTGTGTGTGAGATTGACACCCGAGCCGAAGGCGAGGGTGGCGAAAAACGCAGTTTGGGATGGCCTCTTTCACTCCCGTGTGACGTATACTATTTTTCACCACCCCCTGCATCGGAAAGTACGACTTTCCGTTCACGCGAGGGGCCGAAAGTCGCACTTTCGGTGCAGGTGTGGTGAAAAAGATTCTTCTATAGGTGATGGGTAATTTATTGAATAATTGAATAATGAATGATATTATAACAGCCGTCCTTTTGTTACAGCCGAATAAACTTCCATCAGAGTTTAAACGTCTCCGTCCACCAAGGATTCCGTCCACTAAGTGTATTGTCGTAATACGAATGTGGTTTATGTATGCCAAGGAGCACATGAAAAGACGCGATGGATTGCAATGAGTGCATATTAATTTTTACGAAACAATTACGAAGTAAACATAACTTTGCCTATGAATAATATTGTATCGATGCTACAGCAATAAATTTACACACATACCAATATCCATTGCTTCGTTATTTCCCACTTTCCCCTCTCTGTGACACTTTATTTCAGGACTCAATAAACAAGATGAGAAATGGCATAAAAAAAAAAGAAAATTGTAAATAAATTCGGCTACCAAGCTGATTTTTCAGAAACTCTAAATAATGTCAGCACATAGGTATAGCATGGTGCATGAAGACACGTATGCATGTACACTATTCGTATTTGCAAATGTATCAAAACAAATACGAAAAAGTGATCCGATATTTCAATGAACCGATTGGCGTAGTCGGTAGAACGTGCGACTAGTAATCCGAGTCGGCGTTTGGTCCCGGTTCGATCCCGGCCGAAATGATGAAAATTTTTCTCATATAAAATTTCCATTTTTTCGAAACTGACCATAGCTACAGACAACGTGGCGGCCTCTGTCATTCTGTGGCTGTCAAAACGTCTGTAGATATGTTCGTACGACAGCGTCGTCGGTAACCATATCTACAGACAACGTACCGGCAGCTACAATTCTGTGGCTGTCAAGATGTCTGTAGATATGTTCGTACGACAGCGTCGTCGGTTTCGGAAAAATTGAACCTAGGTATCTAGGGCTTGACTAGAAATAAAAGCAAGAGCAAGACGAAGAGGAGCTCCAGGTGGCCGGCCAAGCGGTTAGAAAGAGTAGGGCTTGCTAGAAATAAAAGCAAGAGCGAGAGGAAGGCTCTGGGTGGCCAAATGTTCAGAAAATCAAATTTTTGTCAAAAATAGGCTATTTTAACCGAAATAATACTTTGAATATATAACCCATTTTAATTTTCGCTTGAATTTCGAGCAGTAAATGGCTCAGGGGCAAAAATTTAGCTTCGTACCCGGAAAACCTGGGTTCGAATCCCCGAGCCGGAATTTTATTTTATTTTATTTTTCCTTCTGCCCAAAATTTTATTTAATTTTTATTTTTCGATTTTCGATTTTCGAATTTCGATTTTATTTAATTCTCGAAAATTTATTTTATTTTTATTTTATTTAATTTTCGAACTCTGGAGTTCCCCCACCTTGCGCCGCTTTTATTTCTAGTCGAGTCCTACCTATGACGTCACCGGTGTGACGAGGCCCCCTACCACCCCACCGCATACTCATGCTAAGTGGGGATTTTATTTTAGTCTGAAAAATCTTTTTCGAGATTTCGGCCGGGATCGAACCCAAGTTCGCTCGCTCGCTCGCATTTCTAATCGCACGCTCTACCGACTACGCCAAACGCTTCGTTAGATATTATTAACACTTTTTCGTATATGGCTTGAACTCGTTTGGCGGGACAAGGAATATGTGTATAGATATAGGCATCCATACGTGCCTTTATGCATGTCTCTATATGTATATTAATTTATACTAGCGTTTTCGGACTTAGAAAAATTTGACGTCGAAAATTTTTGCTCCTGGTATCAGGAGAACATCTGACCCGAGGAGGTGTGCTGAAATTTCGGCGGCAAAGAGGATATGTGTATAGATACGGGCATGCATACGTGTCTAGTGCCCGTCTGCATGTACCTATTGATTTATATCAGCGTTATTCAAAGTTGGAAAAATTTCATTTCAAAAATTGGGTTTGGCATCAGGAAAAAATCTGACTCGAGGAGACTTAGATTTTTGTAGGGAAAAAGCAACAGCGTACATACGCTAGTGTAAACGTAACTCCATGCACGTTGCCATACCTATATGAGTATGTTTTAAGAGTTTCTGAAAAATTAGCTTAGTACCTAAAAATTTATTAGTAATTTTCTTTTTTCTTCTTGATGCTGTTTCACATCTTGTTTCTTGAATTCTGAAAAAAACGTCGCAGAGAGGGAACAATAGAAAATAACGAAGCAATTGATTATCGGTATACTGGGAATTTATTACTGTAACATCGATACAATAATACTCATTGGCTATGTTGGTTTTGTAATTATTTCTTAAAAATAGATATGCACCTACTGCAATCGATCAAGTCTCTTCATTTTTTCCTTGGCGTACATGAACCGCATTCGTATTACGACAATACGCTTGGTGGACGAAGTTGTACTTTGTTTGTACTTTGATTTATTCAGCTGTAACAGAAGAGCGAGTGTTATAATATTGTTACGGAAAGGATTCATAAGAATAAAATAATATTGGGGGACGCTGGGAGAAATAAAGTGATTTTAAAAATGTTGAATGAATCGAATCTGTTATATTTTCCTATTTTATAATGATGATGATTGACGTAGCAGCCGTTAATTCATATTTCAATAAATAACGCATCATTTGTTTTCTAGGGCCTCTAGACCGAGAGTAAGCTGGTTTAATCCCGCGTAACAATATCACTATTATTCGATGAATTACTCAATAACTGTACAAGAAGATTTTTTTTTGGTTAATGAGTAGGTATACATACGTTGTCTATTTTGTGATAACTTCTCTGCACCCGAAATATATCTATTAAGATGCCTGTCACAGCCGTATATCGTAAACGCAACCTCCATACAATCTCCACAAACCACCCGAACTCTGCGACGCCTCACGGGCCACTGAACCCACGGGCCACGACAGGTGCCTCTACTCTTCGTCAGTAATCCTCAGCCACCAGGTCGACAAATGGTATCGCCATCTCCAGGCGCACCTCTCTTCGCGGTAAAAGTAGTTCGTCAATACGACCGCGAGATGGTGAGATCATTTGGCGTTCCGTTGCCGCCGCTAGCTGGGCAAGGACACAGGAGAAGTACTGACCTAGGACACGGGCACCTGCCGTGGGGTCAGTGGCCCCCGTGGCGTCAAAGGAATCGGATGGGAATTGTATTAACGAAACACGACTGTCGTACCAGAAAATTTCAGATCGCTAACTTGTATGTCAGGAAGCAAACATGAGAGACTCGAGCAATTGCGATGGGTACACATTTAATGTTAAGAAAGAATTACAAAACAAAAACTTTGGCAATGAATGATACTACAGCAATAAATTCCCAGATACACCGAAAATCAAATGCTTCGTTATTTTCCACTTTCCCCCCTCTGCCACTCTTCATTTCAGAATTCAATGTAAAAGATAAAGAATTATAAATGAATTTTCAGCTACCAAGCTGATTTTTTAATAACTCTATATAACGTAAACATATGCGTAGATACAGCAACATGTATGAAGCTCGTTCGCCTGCTTGCATACATGCTGTTGCTTTTTCCTGTCAACAATTTCAGCATACCTTCTCGGGTTACACGTTCTCCTGATACCAGGAGGATTTTCGAGTTGAAATTTCTCTAACTCTGATTAATTCAAATTTTAAGTCAAAAATCGTGCTGGATTAAGAGAACATCTGATCCGAGGAAGTGTGCTAAAATTTTCGGCGGGAAAAAGACTAGTAGTACAGGCAAGTAGTCGCGCAGACGTTGCTTCACGCACCGCGCTTCATGCTTATGTTATTTAGACTTACTGCAAATTTAGGTCGAAAAATCAGCCTAGTATCAGAAGAACACGTGAAGCGAGGAGGCGTCCTGCTGTAAGTTGTACGTCTCAATCTGGAAGTTGTTCGTCGGACAACGGACGAACGATTGCTAGAATGAAACAAATTATCTGAATACTTTGAATAGCAAAACTTGATGAAAAAATTAGCATCATCTCTAATTTAATTTCTGTTCAAACTAAACATGAAAGCCGACTTTTTTGTCCGAAACGTTGCATCATCAGGTGCCAAGTTCAATAGCAGCAAACATTTGATAAATTTGAAACGAAGTATCGTTAAAATTTCCATAAAATCGTAACTTTTGGAAATTTCACAACTAAAAACTGAAATTCACAGAAATGTGTTCTTTTCTATAGAACTACGCTTTCCTGTGTTAAAAGAAAAAATAAATAGATAAGCCCGAATTTCCCATATAGTAGTTCCTTTGCAAATACAAATTTCAGCAAATGGCTAATCATGTTTCTTGTATTTTACTTACAACCTAATACACCAGTAATCACTGTTCACAAATCACCTTGACAACTAACGAAACATATACAGCAAAACACGTGGCATTTGGTGATATTAATAATTTAAACCGACGTTAACATTTCATGAATCATAATCACATGTCAATATACCTATGCATAACTAAAGAATTGCTTGTTATGCGCACTACTTATTGCTATAGATAACTCAAGAAAAGGTCGTTATCTCATATAGATATTACTCGACAAGCTGTTGGTTCTGAATCGCTAGCTTATTCCTTCTAGGAATGCTAAAAGAAACGAGAAAGAGGTCATAAAATGTAATTCTCCTTGTGTCATTCTTTTAATATGTATAATATTAAATATTTACATTATCATTACACTCAGCACTTTGCTCTATTTATGTTCTCCGTGAATCAATGTCGCTTATTATCCTGGAACATTATGTTTTGTTCTCTCTTTGTAATAGGTATAGTATCAGTAGTGGGAGCATGCTTCTATTTACATGATAAGTAGGATGGACATTGACAACTGATTTCAACGTGGTACATGTATTACTTAGGTGAAAAATTGACGTCACAATTGCATAAATTACATTGAAGTTAATGATATTGAATAGATGTAAAGGAAGAAAGGAAATAAAAATCGATGACTTTAATCACTATTCATCATTTAACAATAAAGATATACATCTTTATTTGCTGCTAATAGTAAAATGAGTATGGCGTGAGTGTGTGAGCTTGCACATGATATTACTCCCTCTTAAAGTCAACATCAATTGTGTTTGACTCAGTTATCACAGCCACAGGAAGCAATATTGTGTAAAATATTGTGAAGACGAAACATTATTGACCAAGATTCCTGAGAATTGCATCTTTATACCATATGCATCATAGATTACATCATCGCAATACTGCCAGACGTCTCCGTGAAGTCTTTGGATTTGTACAGATATTATTTGGTTTTTGTAATATTTTGATCAAAACTATCATACAAGTACACACATTGAATCAGTTCTGTTATAATATCGCAAACGTGTTAGATACCAAAATAAATAGAAATTCAATTTCATGATAATCCGTGAGATGAACTGAGCAATCGTCGGATATATGCAGAAGTGAAATGACTACAAAGAATCGTATAGCATGTACGTATCAAGTTTCCGTACAATATAATGTCTTTGGTGGCAAGTAAATTTGACGCATAGTTTTCAGGAGTCTGACTCAATTATATCAAAATATAATCACTAAATAATCAAAAGTAAACGATGATGCCTGATTTTTGGTTGCATTAGATCTATGCTAGTGATAAAAAGAAATCCAATGCTCATTAGGCTAATTGCTAAGTCTATTTACTTAATAACGGTTATTGCATGCTTCCCACCAGCATTGATTTCTTAATCTAATCTTATTGTACAGTTTCTTTCAAGGCTGTATTCCAAATGCAAGGTAACTAAAATTCACTTTTTCCATCCAAATAAGATATGAAGAAAATAATACAATCAAAAATCTGTGGTGAATGCCATTATTTCATATGATGTAGTTGACTAGCGGAGCTGACATTATTTACCGAAATAATTATCATAATTACTATTTTTAGATCTGATGAAATCGATAAAGACACAAAAGAAAGTTTTCATTTCTCCCCTTTAAAACAGGTAAGTATCAACTTATTGAAAATTATATATTTCGAATCTGAATAATACAATAATTGACTGCTGTGCTGGGATATTATGTAATTGATAAAATGTATAATAACAACGTTTTGCTCTTACAAATTGGAAAACAGCCATTAATACCCGGTATCTACCAGTCATTTCTATTTATTGTTGTTGACATTTTTTCTCACATAATTTGTGATCTCTTGCGTAGTTTTTTTTTCATTTTCTTTTTTTTCCAACATTACTATGTGCTAATCCCAAGTTTGACGAGTGGATTAGTACTGTACAGCAGGAAGAATCTAGTACAGTGTTGAAATGCAGTATGACATAAATTATAACAT
Source organism: Tenthredo distinguenda (assembly GCA_947538915.1). Classification (NCBI taxonomy): domain Eukaryota; kingdom Metazoa; phylum Arthropoda; class Insecta; order Hymenoptera; family Tenthredinidae; genus Tenthredo; species Tenthredo distinguenda. The sequence continues at coordinate 14,736,517 of OX384532.1, forward strand.
CTCCGAAGGAAATGAATGTATACTGTCCAGTCGAGCCAGTGTACCTTACAAATACTCCATGATTAGGCAATTAAGTTATTTATATTTCTAACATTCACAAAATTTACATCATAATACTGTACAACAAATAGTTTTAAATATTTACAAGAATTAAATAATCAATATACGTATCCCCAGAGTCCATTTGAAATTGATCACATATTTTAACGGCGTATAGATACCTGAATACGCGCATTTAACAACCGTGGTATATTTTAATGATCAAGACTTTCTGTTTTTGTATCTAAGTGCGACGCATGAATAAATTCAAATTGAAAAAAAAGAACAGAAAACGTTATACAAACGATTTTGGTACTATAAGAAAAAGTCTAGTTCTCCACAAATGTATAACAAAACCAAAGCAAAAATAGGTATTGTTCTATCAGTCGTTATTTCATTGATAGCGTAGCCATTCTAAATGCACTGTAAACTGGAATAGATTTTTCCTGGGTACAACATAAGGCTGCATTCATACCAAATATGCGTGAGTTTTTCTGTATAATCACAAAAATCAAGAATATGTACCGTAACGTAGTCGAATGCCCCTGGTGCAGGCAACAAATATGTCTGAAGTGTTGAATCGTTCGTTTTATTTTATCATAAGTCATAAATTATTTGATGTGAATGTGGCCCAATCATTTTTTACCAATCTCTCAAGCGATTGCAAGCCTTTAAATAGCTACAGTTTCTAGAAACAATTCTAATTAGTTAAAAATATCACTTAATTTAATTAGTCTGGCATTTTACGAGTCCAATTCTAGGAAATAGGTAATGTGATAAAAAGTGCTCTCCAAAGTCATGCCGATACTAAGTGGAAAACAGATTTCCATTTGTCGAACCTGTGGCCTGCACTCGACTCGGTCTCGTTTTCAATCAATTCTCTTCTTTTACTCCGCATTATACATACATAATATCGTATTAACAGTCGGGATAACAAAATATCGTTCTAAAATCGATAATAATAAACTCTCGAAATGTATAAAGTCAGCAGTTAAATTTTGTTGACAAAGTTCCAACTTCAACAGGCATTATATATGGAGGGACGCCTAACTCCTAGTCACATCTAACAAGACTGGGCCAGGAGATTTGTTATTGAAATATACGCTGGCTCCTTGAAAGCTACTGGGCCTTGTAGTAGCGCCGTGTGATTGAGACTGACTCTCTGCAACTTCCGTTTCGCTGTGCAGACTATGGATGTCATCCTGTCTGCCGTGCAACACATACTTGAAAAACTCATACCTGCAAGTTTCATATAACTCTTAAACAAATTATTTCATGATCATTCACTACTGTTAAGATCATCTTATATGTATGTGTAAAAGAGGACGATGAACATCAAATATTATCTGTGTAGTTCATTGTGATTTAATTATTCTCTAATCTTTGCTGTGTGAATAATTACTGTATAACACAAAAGAATAGTACTAAATCGTGTGGATACACGTAGTAATAATATTGGACATTCACCGTGTTTCCTATGGAGACAATTATTCACTACCTACAACTGTAATTATCTAACGTTAGCACATGAATATACGTAAAAGTCTGTGTAAAAAGGTGATTGGTCCAAAATTTTGATACATACTTGACATTTCAAGGGCAAACCAAACGACAGTGTATAAATACTTATAAGCATGAATCTGACTAATCATTATAATTATACAAAAAATATTTAGCAAAGTCATCAAGCATCATAATGACCCAGCAAATATAATTTTCTTTTTCCTTTTATTTTGTTCAATACAAAACTAACTCTGGCAAACCACTCACCTCCCCACTGATGACATAACAAATTCTCAAGATATGGAACAAATTTATCGCTTCAAGATAACAAAACTCTGGCTTTGATGACAAAAAAGTTATATAGATGTATACCTATATACATGTATCTGATACAATTAAGTGTTTCAGGAACGATAATGGTGTTGGCTGATAAGTTTCATTTACTTTTCTGTCGTGAATTCGGAAAAATACTGTATACGCAGGTATCATTTGCACACATTCGAAAATGGCATTGAAGCAGCACCAATCCTGTTTCGTTTAAACGATCAAGAAATGATAAGACTGAAGACATTAATGATGTACATATTGCAACGATCTATTTCTCATGGCTTTTCGTACGAAATATTGTTCCTAGTTTCGTTTTGCCTGTCCTTGACAATCCTGTGTCTGCATTTATTCATGTATTTTCAACTTTTTCAAGAAGCTTGCTTCTAAATTCAGGCATTTTTTTCTTCGTAGTTATGGTATCATAAGGGTCTCAGTTTTGATTAAATATTTTACAATTTTGCAATAATTAAAGACTGTGAGCATATCATGAAAATAGCATCAAATCCGAATACATGATTCTGTTTATCTACATTAAATAGGTGAATTATATAATTTTGCTCTCCTGAATGATTCAACGTGTCATTATTTTAATTGCGAATGTCAAAATAGTGAAGAAAACTGTCTTACGTCGACCAGCAGATAGCCGTTGCTGGCATTTGATAAAGTACACGAGCATTGAGACCCCTGAAGTAACCTTGTAGCCCTCCAAACTTGTAAATTGTTCTGATTGCATCTCGCATCCCCTGAACTTGAGCACCACCTTGTTGCGTATTTAATAATGTCTTACATACATCGAGAGGTGTGGTAGCTGCCGCTGCAACAGCCCCAGCCATGGCACCTGTAGTCAGAAAAATTGGCTTTTAGAAAGCGGTGTAATCAATTAGATGAATTGTTAGAATAACTTTCTGTCATTCGGGAGACCACTCTTATTCCGGCTATGCTATGAATGAATATTTACGTACCAGATATCATGTGCGCAGCAGGATTATAAGTGTGATCCGGGTTAGTTAAAGACTGTCCAAATTCATAAGCAATAAAGTGAATGCTCTGGAAAGGTACATTCATTGCAAGCTGGGTCGTATAGCTTCGATAAAAAGCTCCAACACCTTCAGTTTTATATACGTGTCTTAAGCATCCCAGTACATTTCTATGGGGTGAGTTGTACATTTGAAGTCGCTGTTTTACCACTGTAAAGTTATACCAATTTTATTATTGTCAGCTTGGACAAATATGTAAATTATTGTCTTATTTGCTAGAAGTCGAAGAAAGTCAATTAAATTGGTGTAAAGCATTATTTGAGACATTTCCAAGATACTCATTCCGTTTTATTGACATCGCTAATTTACCTTCTGCTGGATTCATGACTCCGTCATGGAGAACTGTTGCTACACATCCTGCAACTCCGTAAACAAGATGATTAACTTGCGGAGGAGATCGTGGTCCTATCATATGATCTTTCAACCATTCGTAACAAGAAAAATAAAGAGCATGCGCAGGTCCTGCTCCTACAACAACTGCTCCCATGCCTCGGATCGGTCTGAGAAGACCCTCTTGTCTTACCATTCTGCTAAGAACTGCACCTACCCCGCCACCTCCGCCTGGGCCTGGCGTCAATGCTTGCATTCTCGTCTAATAAAGATGAAGAATTGTATAAGATAATGTGTTGTTTTTGATTAAAAGACAAATTCTTAATTTTTAATCCTATTTCATATGGTTTTTGTTGCTTGATAAGGGAAATGGAATAGAGAATTTAGTAAATGTATGGTGCATCACTGTGATAAGAATGATTTTAGTTCTGTGTAGCATGATACAAAGAAAATACAACTTCCAATTGAATCTGCTAACATTCCCAAACAGCCCGTGTGTTTGCTACAAGTGTTTCAATTATAAGATCACAATTTATATCATATAGCTTCTGGGTATCATGCAAAAACAAATAATATATCTGGTATGATCAAATACTCTGACAAAGTCTTACGTGGCGAGTAAATAAGGCAAGTACATCAGAGCTGTACGTCAGAACATTCGAATGAAATTGTTACAGAAAATGAACTGCCGACAGTAAGATTATAAAGTACAACAAAGAGCTGACATATTTTGAATACATAGTCGTCTGAGTTTAATTGAAAAGAAGGTCTATGGGAGTTTTGTTTTTTATACTTCAAATAGACTACAGATTCAGTTGTCATCTAACGAATGACTCTTGTTTTCAATAAGTAGTTTAGAACACTAACATTTGAATTGCAAAATGGGGATAAATAATGACAGAGGTCATAATTCCTGTGATACTTGAATAATTTACAAGAGCTATCAAGGTACATTGTAGGCAGTAGTTTGGAATCGGTTGTTTTTCAGTGGCCTCTTATCATACTTTCCACACGTGTGATAAATGGCATGATGCTCTTGTTTTCTCTGTAAATTTTTTATTCCAAGATAATGAACTGCAATTAAATATCATTGAAAATATTTCGTAGTAAATAATGTACGACAAAAATAGTTCAACCATTATTTTATTACTGAATGAAAAACGGATAGAAATAGATGGAACCGTGTAATACGGCCTGTTATGTAACACACTAGCTAGCATGCATCAAGAAGAACCTATTTCAGCTGGCCAGAACATAGAAAATTACATTTAAACAATATTGATGATAAACTCCGGAAGCTTATAAACATTTTATTGAACTACCCAATGACTAACTAATAATTGAACTTGAACCTAGCACATTAATTGTATACAATGTATACTCATTAACATGGTCAAAACAATATTAAAGTGAGAAAAGGATAGAGGAATGATTGGCGAAACAAGAGAGAAGGGGTATCCCTCGGTTTGGTGGGAGAAGATAAATTAGGAACTGGATTTTTTATCTGTTTTTCTGGTGTGTCAAATCCTTTATTTACTACCTGATTGCGCAATCCGTCAGTTCAATTAGATAATCGATGTGCCTAGTTGTTATAGAGGTACAGATTTATGAGTACAAATAAGAGTGTATTCCGGTTTCACTGGAGTCTAGAATTGTAGGCTAGATACCAAGGTAACTAAATATATACTATTTTAAATGGATATGGTGATGATATCCCTAGAATTGCAGACAGGGTTAGGTATAATAAGTGTAATATACTTCTCGATTAAATACTTTGATTAACTACTAAGAAGGTATTAATTTGGAATATAGATTGAATAATAAATATACTGATATTTCTAGAACTTGAAATATGTTTCCCTTCGCAGAAAAAGCTGACGCATAAGTGGTGGAAGGGATAACTGAATGACAACTTTCATCAGAGGAGTAACAGTCAGATGACTGAATGGCTACTTTAATTAATTGTCTAGTTGATGAAATGATTTCGTTTTCGTATAAGGCGGTAAATAAGTATGCGAATCAAGAGACAGATGGTTCGGTTTAAGAATACCCATTGAAGTAATGCTCCGTTCTTGATAGAAGGAAAGTGGATTATGGATGGACATGTGAAAAGATTGCGATTGGGAGCACACGAGTTATGTGATTTTGATGACGAAATCTAATATGTAATAGGCTATGCAGCTGTGTAGCAAAGAAAGGTGGTTTTGAATTACCTACCTTGACACTGTCCAAAGGATACATTATGCAATGCTCCATAACGCCGGCAATGGCACCCGCCGTCATGTGGACGACCACTGAACCCGTTGGTAAACTCTCGTATTCATCGATATTCATTTTTCACCCACAAACGTTAGTCTGAAAATACGGTCCCAAAAGCGGTATGGTTAACTTGAGTCCTTGGTTCTTAAAAAAACACTCGCCCCCCTGCCGCCCGTTGATTTTCGACACTGCACCTAAGAAGAGCACAGCTCTTGATTCTTTATTAGTTAACGAATAGAATTTTATTACTTTTGATATAGAACAATAACGTAATATGTATTAAAATGAATTCGGCCTCCACACATGCAGCATGCGGCCGCTTACGTTAGTCGTGTGGAAATGAGATGGATATAGTGAAAAAAGGATGTAGCCTCTTCCGCGGACAAGCTATCCCCACCTTGACGTTATAAATCGTTAGATTACGAGCGAGTTAACAAATGACGCAGACTCGATGGGATTACAATGGCTAATTAACATTGAATCAAACCTTTTCAAATACCCAGATACCTTGACCTTTTCGCATTTCATTAAGATAACCGCGTTTCAAAATTACAATCACAAGTTACCTAGGTTAGACTGCGTCGTCGTTCAGCGCATGCCAAGTACGCATAAGCACCACGTGGTTGGGACTTGGGAGAGGACGGCAGGTTGGCAAACCAAAAGAAAGTTAGGCCTTGCGATTAATACGCCTCTGACGTAAATAGCAGATCAATGTTTTTCTTCAAATAATTCAATGCTCATTGAAATATGGATCGTAACTAGTGTTGAACAATGCCAAGATTTATATACACATTGTATATGCAATAGTGACGTTTATCAATTGATATAACAACTTATTCTATTTATAGACTGTACTGTTTTTCCCATAGGTGATTCCCCACTTGGCATTTCTCGGGAGCCTGTTTATCTGGATACATCCTTTGAATACACACACGCAGCGCAGTAAACGATGCTTGAATCGTAATTATAGGTATACCTGGCGACCTTCGAAAGAAAATACTGTTTAGCTGATTGCTTAAAATTATGCCACGTCATATACAGAGTACGTTGCATAATTATTATCCCAGAACTCTGCTCCCGGTTCAGATGCACTGATTACCGAGAACAAATTATTATTATATTTATATTCCCAACGATTCACGTGAATAAACGCGTCGTGCAGGACGCTGTTAACTCTACGTACTTGTCACAATCATACGTCGTATTTATACTCATATAAGTATATCGATTCTTCGTCACAGCCTGAGCAAGGTCATATGGTACAGACCAGTATAGTTCTGGTACAATTGGAATTTAAAGTAAATAGCGATTCAATATTAATAGTAAAGAATTGCCGAAATTTCGGACAGATTTTGTCATTGAAACAAAATCGTCAAAAAGTAAAAGAAAACTCGCTACTCTACTTCTGAATCTAATATATTAGTCCCTATTCAATTGGCAATGCGCCAAGCAGCAGTTTCGTTCCGAAAATTTCAATTCCTCGAAGATTTATGAAAACTCTCTTTGGACCTCGTGTTCTGCATAATATATCAGAATGGACTTCTCAGTCACAAAAGCAAACATAAGTTACCTTTATTTGTCGTTATTTTTTTGTCAATTTTTATTCCCCATGTTCAAGCGAAGCAAGAAATTAGGTAATGCTAACAATAATTTGACAATGCTAACTATTCTGAAAAATAAGTTCAGAAAAATATTTAAGATTGAGGCCACAGATTTCTCTCTTTAAATGAAAAATAATTAAAAGAAATCAAGAGGTTGATGCATTTGATGACTGATTTTACGTGGCAATTTGCATATTATACATGTATACATAAATATAGATATTGGCTACGAAAAAATCATTTTTGTCAATTAAAATGCTATGAATTATCATTGAATAATAATGGCAATCATGCAATCAAAGTTCTGTTTTAAATAACTATGAAGCACCTTTATTTGGTATAGATTTTATTATTGAACATAGAATTTGTACCACTTCCTGTTTTTTACGCCTAGATAATAATAAATTTATGGTATATAATTGTGTCGTATTTGATTATTGTTGCGCAAAACAGGAAACAGAAAATTTTAACTTAACTAGATATTCTTATCTGGGATTTCATAGTTATTGGAGAGCGGAATATGTAAATTTCCTATTATCACTAAATGAAAGTAATTTGTCATGGTGTCTTTGAATGATATAAAAAGTGGCGAAAGGTTATTAGCATTATTATTATTATGATTATTATCTATGTTCATTATACCTTGAGCCAGCATAACATGACTTTTTGTGAATGTACTTCTCCTTTGTATTCAGAATTTCGATACAGTTGCCGTGAATGGCTTTTTAAAAAAAACCATTGATATAATAAAATTATTATGAATTCATGATTTTAAGCGTATCTTTTACAGTTACTTGACATCAATAAGTAGTGATATTTTACAATCAGCTTGGCACAGATTACTAAGATAAGAATTATTACAGTTCTGCATCTTGCTAAACGTTATATGCAAATTTAATTTAAAAAAAAAGAGAAAAAACTGTTGAACATATGTATTTTGAAATCATAATTAATGTCGGAATATGATTTATAGTTGGCTATTTTCTCTTAAATATTGCGTATATCCTTGGAGCATGTAACACTGTCTTTCCAGAAGCAATTTGAGTAAAAGTAACAAACTATTATTTGATTCTACCACAAAATTTATCATCATTGCATTTTCTATATAACGGTATCATAATATAAGTTTCAGCAAGGATCAACCACCATACTTCTTCAGACTTCAATTATTTTTAATTCTATTTTAGCTAAGATGATGTTGTTTTACCATGAAATTTAAAAAATGGAAACTATATGGGTATAATTTAATATAACAACTCAGAAGACCACTGTTACAGTTATTGCAAATAATTATATGGAATTCACAAAGCTTCCAATATTAGCAAATTGAGTGCCACAGTTTTAATCAAATTCTCGAATATTCAAGAAATATTCGTAATAATAGTTTTTCCATTTACAACTATTTATATGTACAATGTTGGACTACATACATTAGCTATTTACAAAAAAGGCCTTTAGTATAGGAATATCAAATTTGTCACATTTAGCTAAAAATAATAACGAATTTCTTTCCAAAAAGAATTCCAAATAATTATACGGACCCTTAGGATCGTAATATAACATCATAAGATGATAATAAAATTATGAGTGTCGTATAAAATATAAAGATGCAAGTTGGTTGCCCGTATTTTTATATTCTAATTATCTTCACGAATTATGCCAGTGAAGCTATTAAGAATGTTGATTTCAATTTTCTCATTTATTGGAGAGTCTGATTTCTGAGGTGAAACCGAGCATTGTACGAAATAGTGAACAAAACAAAACAAAAACTGTATATCAACCAGATTTTGTAAAACCAATTGCTTAATAAAGTTTGTCTGTGAAATTATCATGTAAAGGCTTCTGTTCAATATAATTAATGCCACAAAAACCGGCTTCAATGAAATTTTTCCTACATGGACTTCAGCGGCTTTAGCATAATGATTCACTCAATTGACGTTGGCAATCGAAATTACCAATAATATTTATTCACTAATTTTAGCAACAATACTCAGGGCTGGGCAAAATACATTTCGATTCGTATTTAAATGTGGAATAGAAAATACACTTTCTAGCACGTATTTAATATAACATACGTTCAGAAAAGTATATTCAAATACAAAATACGGAATAGTATTTCGAAAGTATATTTTCAAATACGAAATACAATACAAATTCGTCCTTCGACCATAGATAAAATCGATAAATAAACGCCTAACGTAAATTCTTGCAGTATTTTCGAGTGCCTGAAGAACTCCTCAACTACAATATTGGGCATACATGTAGCTAAAATACTTCCCAGCCCTAGCAACACCAGTTTTACTAATTATCTGTACTTATGGATAAAAAGTAGGAAAGAGTACGTCATGTTATAGCGAGAATAAAGAACTAATGAATGATTAGAATGCCTAATCCTATATTGATGATGTACGTGATAGAAGTAGATCAAGAGTGGTTTGAACATCAAATTGAATATAATACAGACATTAGAGACGAAAATAAAGAACATGGTTTAATTGTAGAGAATTTTTTCTTACAATGTTGAAGTTTTGTTGATGAAAACAAATTCTGCACTAAGCAAAAAGAAAGCACATTAGTGAACAATTATTCAGTCGTTCTCAGAAATAAGCTTAGTATTCTTTCCTAGAGTCTTACATAATGCCAGCATCCAACACTGTGTGCTTTGTCAGAATGCTATGCTTGATTAGACCTTCTACTTCGCCTGGAAGAACTGGAGAAAAAAGGCCTGGGCTTATAAAGGTCATCGCTTGAGTAACGCTGACTGCTTCTCTGCCGGCTGCAATCATCCAATCAAAGTAAGTTCTTTTCAATTACTTAGCCAGTTAAATTTTCTTCACATCTTTTTTATGTATAGGTATATAAAGAATGTTGGAGACAAATAACATTCAACTTTTATCAAATAGCTACGGCAAGCATAATATAGTATTGGTTTTTTCTTTTTACATATATATCTCCAAGTCTTGTTTTTCTGAGCTAAATATATTTTTGACAAGATTTCAGCAATAAACACATGTAGCATATTCTGTGCATTTTAAATTGAATCCACATTTTTCCCTGAATGACTTCATAAGTGATAAAATATTACCTTTTGTCTTCTTTCGGAAGAAGTAACGAGTTCTTGTCACTGCTGGCTGATACGTCACTCTCTGGGCTTAGCGGCATGACGAAATTTTCTCCGTTAGGAAGATTTTGGATTCCGCAGACATTGGCAACCGCTCGTTGTTTCTTAGGACGACCCAGCTTTTTCCTCTTTATTATATTCGACTCTTCCTCTGGGGTAGACTCTTTCATCTTGTGACGATTGTTGTTGTTATTTGTACTATTCAATAAAATATCCATCAAAGGACTCGTTGAGTGTTTGCGTTTGGGCATAGGTGGAGCCATGGTTTTAGGTAATGCCCAAACTATCTGACCTCCGAGACTTTCTAATATTCTTTCAAGGGACTCGGTCGAACTTTGTGGACACGTTTCATTTTCAAGTATCTCTAACTCCAGTGTTTGGACAAATTTGGAGAATTTTAAAGCCCTCTCATTGTCAACTTCGAAATATAGACAATTACAATTGTCATCAGATTCCGATGCTAAGATTTCACTTTTATTGCGGCATGGAGATATTATTGGTCCGCTAGAGATTGTCGAATTTAGATGACTAAGATTGCTGTTTTCTTTGCAGGTAGTGGATTTATCTAATTTGTTTGCTTCATTATTTTCAATAGAATTACATTTTTCAGGATGATTATTGGATATAAACCGCTTCTCATTATTTTTCAGTGTGAATGATTCGCTTTGCAAAGTTTTCACAAATGCTGCTGAATCATTAGCATCTTCAGTGGGAGTCCCTGACTCTACTAATTGTTTATCAGAAATCATATCCTGTAGAGACTGTCTAATAGATTTTTCCATCGCTGATAAGTTGGATTGTTTTTCAGCAAGGTTTTGCAATTTCTCTTCTGGATTAAAAACTAGTGGGTTTTCTAGACTAGTTAAAGACTGTCGTTCTAGGCTAATATTGATTTCTTTCATTGATAGATCTGGATATGGTTCTTCATACTCGTCATCAGTAACTTCTATGATTTGAACTCTTTCATCGTCCGGAAGTATTGGACTATTTTTATCTGTAACAGCCTGTGCAGATGGTGGTTCCGGCTTGTTAGAATCAGATGCCATTTGAAATTTCTCTTTAGCTGCTTCATATTCTTTTAATCTTTGCTTTTCCAACTTTTTTCTAATTTTCATCAGTTTTCTAGCTTCTTGAAAGTTCTTTGCAAATTTGGGTTTCTTTACTTTGAAGTCATTCGGATTTGGAGCAGTCTCATCTGCTTGTAACGGACGTTTTTTCAATGGCAAACTCAATTCCACCTGCCCTAAATCTACTCTTTTGGGTGTCAAATCAGATTCAATATAGTAATCAGGTTCGCTTTCGTTTTCATTTGTCATTTTTATTGTGAGAGGTCTAACTTTATTCAAGTCTTCCCTATCCTTGTGGATTGATTCAATTGGTAATTTTGTTCCATCAGAAGGTGAAACGTCTACATTATCAGATGTTTCGCTGCTAGAGTTACTAGTTCCGCTTGATTCCTTAGTTAAACTAGTGGAGCCTGTTTTACTTGAATTCCCAATGGAACTAGAGCTGCTCTTTTGTGAGTTTTTACTGTTTGAACCATTCGAGCCGTCTCTGTCTGTAGAGCGTCGATCATTTGGATTTTTCCTTAAACTAGAATGGTCGTCTTTCATTTTTGGTTTTTTATCGTCTTTTCGTTTTCTTTCCTTATTTTGGGAATCAGTTTTAAGGTCCTTCTTGGCATCCAGTTTCTCGGCTCTCTCATAATCTTTATTCTGAGATTCTGTTTTTGAATCCTTTTTTGGTTCCGATTTAACATCATTTTTAACGTCTTTCTTGTTCTCATACCTTTCGCTTTTATCTATCGGATCACTTTTTGAATTACCATGGCTTTTACTTCGGCTTTCTTTGCTATCCTTTGATTGCCGTTTATCATCACGCTTTCCTTTATCCTTTGACTCACTCCTAGATTCTTTCAGATCCACTGCTTTGCTGGATGATTTGCTATCATTTTTAGAAACTGATTTTTCATCACTTTTATTTGACTTATCGTCATGACGACTAGAACTTTTCGAGGAAGAACTCTTGGAATCCCTACGATCTCTTGAGGAATCTTTTTTGTCTTTTGATTCCTTCGTAGATTTAGAGTCTTTTGGGTCTTTAGTCAGCTTTTCTTTCTCAGTCAGCTCTTTTTTTTCTCTCAACTCTCGAATTTTTTCTTTGTAAATATCTTTTAAGTCCTTTGTAGCACTTTCTTTTCTATCTGCAACCTTCTTGTCTTCTTTCGGCCTTTCATTCTCCTTAGATTTGTCCAAATGGTCTTTGCATTTCTCAGTGCTCTCACGACATTTCTCAGACTTTTCCTTGTATTTATCTTTCGGATATTTATCACTTTTATCATGTTTTGAACTGCTGTGTGAGCTCGACCTCTTTTTATGATCCTTTTCTCGCTCTTTATGAGTCTTGGATTCTTTAAGATCACCCTTCTCCTTGTTAGACTTTGTTTTTATAGCATCATTGTCCTTGAATTTATCTTTCGAATCCTTAGAATCATTTTTGTCCTTTGCTCCGCTATCAGTGGAGTCCGGAGTACCTTTAGTACTTTTTGAATCTTTGGAATCTTTTGCTTCTTGGGCATTTTCTTTACTCCTGATACTGTCAAAGGAATTTCTTGACTCTTTGGCGGTAAGTTTATTGGTTTCAATGTCTCTTATTTCTTTGAAATTGTCTTTATTACACCTGGGTTCCAAAGATTCAACGGACTTCCCTTTATTACTGTCGTCCTTGAAGGTGTCAGGCATCGGCGTAGATCCATGATTCGACAAACCGAAATCAGTAACAATTGACAACCGAGAATCGGACGAAACTTTACTCAACTGTGAATCGTGATTGCTAAAGTCTAAATTGTCTCTAGAGAAATCATTTGAAAAATCAGGACTCCTTGATCTGTGACTGGTTAGTTCTGAGATACCTGATAAATGCGAATCGTTAGAGTCATTGAAATTCATTATATCTATTGGTTCGAACACAGGGCTATCTTCCTCTTCTTCCTCAGTTTTTTTGTCCGATTTTGTTGAAATATTCAAATTGGAAGCAGACAAATTCTTAATTGAATTCTTTGGATGAGATTCCAATTGACTTTCTGAATTTTCTGATAGTTTGTTCGGTGAGTTAGTATTGCTAACGAGTTTATCAGTAACATTTTCATCACTCTGAAAGTTTGTTTCAACCTTATTCATATCTTTTGGTAACAAATGATCATTTTCTCCGCCAGGCGCAGCCATACTTGCATCTACAGACTCTAGTGACACATCCTTCAAGCTGTTTTTATCCGACTCTGGTGAAACAGGATCCAAATCTTTCGGTAACAAATCTTTAAGGCTTTTAGTTCCATTTCTTTCTCGGTCTTTAGGTCGCTCGATACCAAGAAATTTATAGACAACATCTTCAATTTGTGGCATAAATACCGAATAGACTTTGGGATTGACAACTTGATCAACAATACGCTCTACTCCTGCGTCTAAATAAGCAGCGTCGTGTATTTGTTTGCGCAAATTTTCTCGCAGTTGATTTTTGTTCATATCTGGCTTCCATATTTGCTTGCAAAGAAACGTGTTCACCGAACTCTCGACTCGAGTACGTAAATTTTGATATGCTGGCTGTAAAAAATTTGATTATAAAACATTATTCATTCTTGAATGTTACATTTTAATCTTTAAATGAATTGCAATGTTATAAATAAATGGATGGATGTTACGTCAAAATTAATCGGTATGTCGTGATATTGAATAATCAGCATATTAGCTGAGATCTCATTTGATGATAGCTTGAATCATAACGGGCCAAAACTGTATTAGTCCGCATAGAACTAGGTTGTTTAATCTTTCGTGAATAAGTTGTTATAAGAGTTTGCAAGAAACGTACATAATTGTTTCAGAACAGATTTATTTCTTTATGTCGCCAGTGATTTTGTATTGACCTTGAGCGATTCAATTAAACGTTATATTTCTTCGGAGATGAAATGATATCAAGATATTGCAAAGAATTGAAAAACAAACCTTCGTATCGACGTCTGCGATGCATTCTTTACGAAATTGATCGAAAATTCCTTGTGATTTAACTTCTCCAACAATATGATCGACCAAACGCGGATCTCCGGCCAAAAGCGTGCTGCCTAGACTCACTTCCATCATCACTATATTAATTAGACAACGTATCACCAATCCAGACTCAGTTAAACATAATCAATTTATCAATTTACTCCTTGCTAGATTGAATGGAGCACTTTATAACCACATTTATTTATATAAAGTGTAAGTGACGACTCAAATGTCACAAGACGAAACGTTTTTGCTTTTGTGTTTATCCATCGCTTTCATGCACGTTTAGCCTGATCATATATTATTTTACTAGATGGCGACACCCAATCTTGTGGGGATTCAACACGCTTCCCAATTCGCCCACTATGCGGCTACGCCTAACTCAATTTCTCTCGCTAGTACTATAATATTTATATAGATTCAGATTACTATGTCCACTACCGGACAAGCCGCGTCTAGGGCAGGGTAGTTCGGCATTAGCCCTACTTGACGAGTCCTGTCGGACTACCCAGGACGAAACGCATGACGGTTCGACGACTCCTCTAAAAAATTTAAGAGTTTTCCTTACAGATCAGAAGATTCGATTCCTTCAACCTTTACGCGAGTTAGCCGATGTATTTACGACTAACTATAAACAAGACAGTTGAGGCTGTGATGCAACTGAAGTATATTTTATTTTGATTCAACCCTGAAAACTGTCTAATTGTAAAAAAATTGGTGGTTCACGGTGAGACCGTATATAAAACAAAATCTATGTCGGAACTAGAATTCTTTTGTAAGGGTGGCTGATTGTAAAAGATGGTCCGCTCGAATGTTTAGTACAAGATATCAAGGCCTAATTAATATCCTCTATTTACTTCAAAAGTATTTGGAATGTCTTCCCCCTTCAAATACTTTGCGTAGTTCTCAGCAAAGGCCTCCGCAACGCCTTTGGAGCGTGTTACTCCGGAAATGTGGGGAGATATGGTAACCTGAATTAAAGAAGATTATTAACATATCCAGGACCACTAATGTTCCACCTCAAATCTTAGTGTGAATCAAAGACGGATTCTCTCACCTGAGGCAGTGCCCAGAGTGTGCTAGTTCCCGGCAAAGGCTCCTCTTTAAAGACATCTAATATGGCTGCTGATATCCACCCCTCTTGGAGAGCTCGTATCAAATCTGTTTCTTGGATAACATCACCTCGTCCAACGTTTATAAAAATCGACTTTTTCTCTTCACAGTTCTTGAGAACATCTCCGTTCAAAAGACCCCTCGTCTCCTCTGTGGAGGGCAATACATTGACGATGTAATCACATCCACGGAGAATTTTAGGCAGATCTTTTGTTACAACCTGCTCATCCAAGTAGGCTGGTTTTTCCTTAGGCAAAGAACGGGAAAGACCCCAAACTGAGGCACCAAATACATTGAGGATTCGGGCCACTGCAAGACAATTACAATCCATTAATTGTTTGGGACTAAGGGCGAGATATATGAAAAGAGATTTTTCTAGATCTTCGGGCTTTTTTTTAATCTACCGTGATTCCCTATAGTCCCAATTCCTAGAATTCCGATGGTTAGATCGGAGATGAGTCTGTGCTGTGAGATTTTTCCATCTACACACCACGTCTTCAGTCTCTGGTTCTTGTTTTGCTCACACTGGTTGCGTTCGTGATTGACAATGCTCGCGATTATGTACTCGGAAATTGCAAGCCCAAAGCTCGCGTCCGAGTATCTGGATATTCGGTACGGGATTTCTCTGCCCTTCAAATGCGGCATCAACTTATCAAGCCCAGCCCACGTAGCCTGGACCCATTTTACCGACTGCAAATGGTCGAGGTGCAAAATTAACAGGTTAGGGTCAGCCAGAACGATTTCGGTTTCCCGGAGTTTTGAAACCGCCTCTTTTGACCCTGGAAATAGCGCCGTGTTCAATCGCTGCTGAAATATCGTATGTAATTCAGGATGTATTTACTACATATTAGGTGCACATTTCGTATCTCGTGATACAATCGTACCTGGGGTAACGGCATGGAATATCACATGGGGCGTCCGCCTTCGTAGATGATCCAGTAGTTGTGGGATTGCGGACAAAACAACGACAGATAGTGCCATTTTCTTTATCATTGGTTGAATTGGTTCTAAAGACCTGTGGTGCCCTTCGCTTGGGCACTATCTTACAAGTGTCATTTGAATGTTACTTGCAGCCACTTACCAGTAACCGGAGTAGGGGAAAATTCAAGTTAATTGCACGATGTTTTGCGGCAAAAGTAGTATGTCAATTCGACCGCGAGAGGGCCGTACCATTTAGCACCCCGTTGGCGTGGCTAGCTGGGCAAAGATCATTGACCTAGAGTACGGGCATCTGTCGTGGGTTCAGTGACCCCTGTGGCGTCGAAGTGTTCGTATGGGGGTTACCGAACACGACTGCCTAAACAAAATAGTCCAAACTTGAGTAAAAAGGCAATGCGTGTAGAATTTTTTTATAATACAGTAATAAAAAAATAATCAAAGTAAATTATTATTATTACTATTATTAACTGAAACTTTAACGCTGAATATATCATGTCAGGGATTTGATCTTTTTTCCATTTCATTCCATTCTAATTTTAAATTGCAATAATCATGTTCATTTAGAATTAGGGGCTGATATTCACAAAAATCTCTTTGATAACTCTCGTATAAGTAAGTTACACTATTTTTCTAAACAAATCGCAAAGCTATAATTGACGTCAAGACGAACTGGAACGCCCCATATACGTATAATCGAATAAAGCATTATGAATTAAGATCTAAGTCATATGTTCATAAATTTTAATAATAAACTGCTACGTTTACACAATTTTGTTTAAGTTTTTCCCTAACTTGACAGTAAAATTTCTGAAAAATATTCACATCCTATTTAACTATAGTAAATCATGGCTAGAAAATCAGGTGCATGTGACACGCGATGTCAGTTGTTGTTTACTGAAGCTATTAACACAGAGAATTCACGGAGGATTAATTGGTTTAGAAAAAACCAACAACGGCTGATCGATAATTTAGGCAATGAAAAGTTGGTCAGCAGGGCTAAGGCTCAAATAGCTGAACAGGAGGAAAAGCGTCGTAAATGCCTCGCAGCTGAACGCAAAGAAGTAGATATTCTGCCTTGTTATGTTCCAGTACAATGAATTACAAAGCTTATATTTGTCTAAAAATGAATGAATGAAATGATATGAAACTTCCAAAATTCTTTTCTCTATGGTATTAATTGCGAATTTTTTGCTGATACAGAAACAAGAGTCTTCCGAACTCCCCAACTGGCGACCCATTATTGACGGTACCTTGAATTTAGATTACATGAGTCCTATAGAGCCTCATGTATCGAACTTGTTATACGAGAAAGGTGCACCAAGTCACGAAGCGAGGAAGACCTATCTCCGGGAAAGGTATGGTATAAATGATTCGGGTTGATCTGCTTGAAGTATGTATGTATGGGTAAAATGTTTGAGCATATATAATTTCTGTGATTCACTTATAAATGAGATAGCTGGGATCTCTAGTATTTTTAATTGCCTTCTGTATCGTAATTATGCACTGATTTATAGATATAACAAAATTGTAGAAGACCGTTATTACTACCTTTATGGAAGCAGTTGGGTTTATGGCTGGCATTTGAAAGATTTCCCACCTGTACCATCAACCAAAATAGGAAAACGCCAAATTATTCAGGCTTCATTTTATCGTCGTAATGCATCGAGCCTGCAACGTGACCCAAATTGGTATGGGATTTGCCAAACTGGAAATCCCAAGAATTTTAATGAAATTCTAACATATTGATCACACTGATCGAGTAGCAATACAGCAATTAATAATAACTAATGGATGTCTCCTATACTCGTATAAAATTGAACAATCTATCTATTTTTGTTACGTAAATCAATACTGTAATTTATTACATAATTATATACTCATATGATTTGAACACTTGAGCATTTTGGACAGATATAACAAGGTGACAATAATATAAGAGCAATTTTTAAACATGTAAGTTCTTATTCCATTAATTCCATATATAGTCATGCTAATTGTGAAAATTTCATTCTCAACTTGTTATACATATAAGTAAAGTAATTGAAAAATAAAATAAATATAATGAACAAGTAAAATATAATTTAATTGGCCCGACATGTTGGAAACTCCGCAAAATCTCTTGTTGATAGCTATTTGTTCATTTTTCGAATAAGGAGCGATATGAATAAATATTGATATGATATATCTTCATTTACCACAATATATTATGTACGTATAAAATGACGATGTGTAACAGTGAAGAGATGACTGTGACTTCGGTATAAAAGTTTTGAGTGATACTTAGTTGATACAATACTAATTGGTTGGTCCCTAAGTCATATTACATAATTACATTAAGCTTAAAAAAATAAAATGGCACTATGCTTGTCTGTTTATATCTTACTTTTCATGCTTAGTGTTTTTTTAAAAACTCTCTTCCTCCCTCTCTAGTTTTCTATTTATATATATATGTATATGTAAAGTAATAAAATTTTGGTTATTCAACATTTATATTTGTAATTTGTGGACTAGTAGTTAAATCCCCTATTTTCATAAACTGTGTCTAACTAAATAAAGTTTTGTTTTACGAAAAAGAACTGATTCATTATCAATAGATTAGTTTGGATGAATTAGTTAAATAATTCTATATTATATTCGCGATATCTTTGGTATGATAATGAAATGGTAACTGCTTGGCAAATATGCTAGATTATTATCAACCCTTTCAGTCTTTACGTGTTCCAATATTGCGCTGTGCTTTACAACCGTAGAAGCATCATCAAATTCACATCAAATTAGGGAATGCTAAATAGAAGATCTGAAAGCGTCAAAATCTTTAGTTACACCATTGTCACGCAGTAGACGAATCATCGGCGCAGATTTCCGTATGAATCGTTGAAAGTACGACTCTTTTTACAGTATTTGTAGGTCGTTTAGGTTTAGGCGGAGGAGTCGGAGGTGTTGATTGATTAATAACTGGTTCTGGAGGTGCAGGTGGCTTGCTTCTAATTCTCTGGCTTATTGGCCTATCGAAATTCTTTATAATTTCCAATTTACGTGGGATTGTATCGTCAGGAAGATTACAATAATCAGCTTCGCGTGTTTTTATCGGAATTGGTGGTGGAGGATCGTCTTCTGATGCTGTACTATCCGTGGTTCCCACACTGTCTCTATTACCTCTACCTACTCCACTGGGATCCAATCCGTTGCTGGCATTTCTCAGATATTGGTGAGACTGGCCAGAGCAGCGATTACTCATTCTTCGTTCTCTTTCAGCCTCAGATCGCAGTGGTCGTTTTGGTGTCAGCTGTAATACGGATAGAACTATGCAGATTTTTGCCAATCTTTATCAAGAATTAGTTTCAATAAAAAGAAAGTATGGCAAGTCAGAAGGTGTTGCTTTCAATAATATTCTTTATATTGGTACATTCGCCTGGTCTTCTGTACGTAAAAAAATACATCATCTTACCTCTTGCCTGAGTTCGAAAACCGTGGTCACAGGAGTATGAGAGACAGAAGTAGTGAGAGTGAGTGGTACTGTCTGCGCAATATCTGGCGATGTATACCATTGACTGGTTGGCTGTTCGCTCTTAGGTACAACTGGAGAATCGCTCTTGCGAGCACTCCTTCGCTTTGAATCTTTCTTCTTATTGGTTCCAGGGCTTGAACTAGCTAAGGCCTTGAGCGAAGCGGTGGACAAGATGTTAGAACGAATCGAACTGTTCCTGTGAAACAAAAGCACAATTGAATTACTGGTGGTAAATCTCGAACAGAATGATTTGGCATGACTACTAGCGAACTAAATTTTGCCAGGATCTATTTGACACGTTATTTGAATAGTAGTAATTGGGCATTATTCTAAGAGCTACGTTTATCAATGAATTTACCATCCGAAAGAAGGTTTCACCAAATGATGGTTTTTCAGATCCTTTGCAATATAAAATCTGGAACGATGTAGGCTTTTTTGCTAATCGTTTTCAGGTCAACATGTTAATGTATACTTACTTCAGAATTAGTCTCATGCAATTAAGTTATTATTTACCAATCGGCTTAGTTGAAGTACATGGCTCTGTTTTTGGTCAGAAAGGTATAATAGGCGGTATATTAAAACATGATTCAATGGCAATAACTCAATAACGTAACATAATAGGATACTTGAAATACACAATGGAAGGAATGGCAGGGATTGGAATTCTGAAAATCTAGAAAAGTCACGCAGAAGAAAAAGGCATCAGTATCTAAATGTATGTTTTAGTTCAGTCTCCTCGAAGTCTTTGCGACTTATGATAAGTATTTAGTATTACTAAAGATTGTGCTAAATGAGCAATTAATATTATTGTCTCTTGAGGCATAAACTTATTTACAGAATCATTTATTTTCTCTGATAACTATGCTATTCTGCCCTAATAATAATATAACGGTGATTTTTACGTTTGAGCAATGATATCATTATTGCAAACTTGCAAGGTCAATTATAATGAAATATTTCTACTGTCTATTCTGTTAAGAAATTTCTCTATATCGACATATTCATGCATTTAATTATCAAATGCCAAAACGACTCAAGTTTTATGGTACAGAGGCTGACAATTAAATCATTATTAACGTCATGCTGCAGAGAAAAATGAAAATGACTATTAATATAATGGGATTAGGTACGAAGGAAGGATAGGAGCACGTTGTTTGAGGTCTTATCTGGACCTGCAGCAACACCCCTGCAACCAGATTTCATCCAATACAGCTGACATTATGCCAATCCCATTGTTAAGTTGTTAGTTAGTTTAAAGCTGTGAAGCTACATAGACATATGTGGTGTTATTTAACAATATATTTAGCATGCTAGACTTCAGGGAAAAATCTCTGAGAGTTACCACATGCTTGAATAATGATAATAATAATGCTCTTCTATAATATAAAATCGGAAATAAGTTCATCATATCAATTAGGAAATGGTTCAGTTATCAAACTTTCACCCTTAGACCATGCTGAACTTTTTTTCTGTCAAAAAATGTTTAGACTGATGGAAAGAAGTTTATTTCCAATCTTGAAAACTATTCTCTAATAAGTTTTTTTCCTGATAGTCAAATTTGCAGATATTATATTGTTGATGGATTTTACCTTGTTAGATTGATGTTTGTAGAACCAGAATTTGGTGAGCTGTTGTTAAAATTGAACGATGCAAATGACTTGAGTGTTGGAACTTGTGATTTCGTAAGGGAAGATACTCTGGATCGAGTCCCACAACTAAATTATAAAAGGGTATCATGACAGGGGTGGCTATCATTATCTAATGAAATTTTATATTACCTGAATAGGACGTAAGCTCTATATAGTATAATCAAATTTATTTTCTGACTAGTAATTTTACTGTGAAACGTGTTTCAATGGAATGTTTTTATGACATGATATGTATATGATAATATTTGCTGGTACAATTAGTAAATAGCCCACGTCCCGTTAGTCAATAACACATTGCGGTATGGAGTTAACACAAAATTCAACAACATTAATATATTCAAAAATCATCTCTCAAACTCACTCGTTACTGACAACACTTGCTTCCGAAAGTCGATGATTATCACCTCTGGTTATTTGTTGTCTTCGCATTGTTACTGGCTGGGTCATGCTCTCAATTTGGAGATCACAAGTCTAAATATAACAATTCTTATAAAATACATTTCAGTCAATCAAAACCAACGTTTTTCTAACACTCGCAAATTGATATTGTTTCTCACCTCAATCCATTCCACACAACTAAATAGTTTCAATTTGTTAACTCACTCTCTTTCCGTATTTATCCTCGACATGGGCGCGCATGGATGCATAACACTGCTCTAGTCTCTGATGGAAGGGTGCGAGTTCAGGTGGTGCCCGTAGCTTGTGAAGCTGCACACCTATACCAAGTAGAGGGATTTGTTTGGCTATAAGGTCTTCTAGCTTTAATAAGTCAGAGCTTTCTTTAGGATGACGATTTCTGTATTCAGGATTGAGAAAAGCCTTCTCGTAGTTGTCTACACCACCCATTACTGCTGGATCTAAGACTCCGTTTAGTTTCAAACTGAGAGGGTTCAAAGGCAGGCTATTGTCCGCTCTGTAAATACATGGAGGTCATTTTAGGATGGTAAACTGTTGGAGAAGTTTGAATTTGATTTAACTTCTTCTACAACCTATATGCAATCTACGAACCTGTGTGCAATAACAAGGTCTCTAAGCGCATTGTTGGTAGCTTCCATTGTCTCGATGGCGTTTCGCAGTGGGCTAACAAGATATGTTTTACTTGAAGTTACTGGAAACCATCGTAATATTCCTGGGAGTGGATAGCTTGTGACCAGCACTGTTCTTTCCAGCCACAAAGAAGCAAACTCGTTGTTTGCATTACTGCCTGTCTCCTTGTCTCTGCCATCTTTTTCTGATGTCTCTGACGGAGTTATTAAAGTAGAATCTCTTCTGGGAGCTGGTCTTGAGAATCGAAACCGTTGAACGTCATTCACGCGGTGATGTCTAATAGAATTTTCAATATTTAAACGCAATTTTTGCAATGCTTTGTAACAATAGATTAATTCGTTGGAAAATCGTAGCTGTAAAACAGTTAATGCAGTACCTGAGAACTGCTTCAGCGGTTACTGGTTTGCCACTCAAACGATTTCTCCTTTCATCCATTAATGGATCAACTTTATTAATCTGAACATATTGACTGGCTGATTCCAGTATGTCATCTCCAGGTGGTGATAATTTGTTCATTTGTTCAGCGTTGGGTAATTGGTTTAAAATTCTTGTACAAAATTCACTTAGTCTTTCGTATTCTTTGCCACGGTAGATGAATACCTTGAAAGACATATCATTTGCTGATAAAACAAGAGGTTTTTCTTTGTATCAAATACAGATTCTTATACATTAGATTAAAAGAATAGCCGAGCTTGATCGAAGAAATGAATTCTTCTACATGTTCATTTCAATTAACATTTGATCAACCGGTTTGGATCGATTTCTATTAACAGGTGTGTGATTCTTTACCTTATTCTGTAAAAATGGGGGATGGCCGCGACCATAGTAAGCTACTCTAAAGTATTCAGGTTCAGGCCTATGCTGCTTTACAATAGAGTCATAAAACTTTGCCATTCTTCTGAGTAGTATAGACATTTGTGAATAGTCGTATGTCTCTTCCTCAAATTGTGTAGCCAATTCTTTGCAAGCGCCAAGAGCACATTCCCACATTTTTCCCTTGTCGAAATATTCGACTATGTCTGAATAGAGAGCTTCTTTCAACTCCCTATGTGTCTGGCAGCTCGGATATCTGATATATTTGCAAAACTGATGAATGAAAGCAAAGATTTATGTTTGTACATTGTCACGAACATTGCTCACCTATGCGAACGCAGTAAAGGTGGTAACGGCTCATCACTCCATGCCAATAGCTGACTGTGTAGTTTCAATGAATATGCAGCCTCTGTATAGTTGTCACACTCCAAATGCAATTCGCAAAGCTTATTCACATACCTAGTAATGATTCGTATAAATACCACACCATTCAACATGTGTATTAAAGTTGTAATATTTATTGAGAGTACTTATGATCTGCTACTTGCGTAATCGATAATCTTCATTACATATTTTAGATTCATAAACCAATTGAAATGAATTTCGAAAATTTCGAGTGATTTGAAATTGGAGGAAGACCGTTTTTAGAGATCTTAGGCGAATTCTGAGTTTAACGATAAACTCACCTGATGTACATTTCGTTCCGATTAATCTCTGAGTAAAATTCTAACAAGTTGACTGTACAAAGCATACGATGTTCTTGGGATTCTGCATGAATTATGTCTCTGTATTGCAAGAGCCTTTCCATCAATCTAGCAACAATATCCACAAATCGTAAACCCATTTCACGCATCGTCGAATGACCTTCACACAGTCCACTCATCACTTGGACCCAGAGTACTCGAAATTGCTCGTCTCCTCTACCCCCTTCTACCTGTATAATGATATTGGCATAACATTGAGTATCGGCAGTGTTGTGTGATGGTTTTCATGCCCCATTAATTTGGAAAATATGAGTTTTATAATTCCTAATGCAATGAAAAAAACTTCTTCAGCTTGGGAAAAGCTACTTTCTTTATTTTCAGTACTGAGTTTGAATGGTACCCACCAAGATGTCTAACTTAGCAATCATTTCGTCTTCATATCCCATGAAATCAGCTTTTATATGTCCAGGATCACGTTTTGTATCTCCATATCCTTCGCTAATTCGGGAACTGTAAAACTCGCACTGCATCATGTCAAAAAATATCGGAATAGTTGCCCTCCGCAGCTCAGATTCAGGAATTAATGTCATCTCTAATATAGGGCCCACCAGTGAGGGAACAAACGATATTTTGTGTTGGCCAAGGTTGAACCACATAGAACGAATTTCAAACGCTGTTTCTCTGTAATATCATTTAAAGAATATCATCCTTCAATCCATAAGTGGTTGAAATTCGATTGATACACGATAACTGGTATAAGAAATACCTGCGCATGTCTTTATATCGTGAAACTAGACGATTTCGTTTAGTTGGGCTGAATGTATCCAGCTGAAGCGACGGTTGAGTAAGAAATGCAATTGCACAATGAAAGAAATTGGACCAAGCTTGCTGCTCAAACTCTTTAAAGAAATAGTCTCTGATTGTCCGTGAAAATAAGCGCAACGATTTAAGAATAACGCTGTTTTGAAGCATGATCATTTCACACCAGTCGCTAAGAAACACACTTTTTGATACAAGATCTTTGAACACCAATAAAATCTCCATTAGAAAATCAAGCAGATCGATAGACGTGCCAAAGTGATTGATATAAATGTCATAGTGATGATCGGTCATTTGCCTGTAAAGAAGAATAAAATGTGAAGAAAATAATTGTTACAATTACTTGTAGTACATGAATTTATATTAGAATATTTTCAGATGATAATTAGGTCTATCTAAAAATCTAACTCTACCTGAAAATAGCCAGCATTACAGATACTAAGTTTCCAACAAGAGGATTTTCTCTGTCCATTGAAATAACCGTTTGAATAACAGTTCTTAATGCAGTCAACATTATTTCCTTAACATCAGAGACCGTTGAGCCTATATCACTCCTAAATGTCAACTCGAGAATGTCAGATAAGATCTTAACACACAATTCCACCTGTAAAATCATCCATATTTGTACGACCCTATGTGTTTCAGTACTTGAACAATACCGAAAAGATTTTTCATTGTACTCAGAGGGTGGATACTCGAGTAATTTGAAAAAAAAACATCTGTTTCCATACTACATAGTACCAAGTAAAAGATTATACAATTTGGTTTCATCAAAACGAAAGATTACACATTTCCAAGCAAATTGCATGAGCAAATGACAATGTGTTTTGTCCTTTCCAATTTCACCTTCAACTGTACATCATAAATTACCTCTTCCGAATAGCCACGGTGCTGGTTGAGTCGATGTCGATTCTCGCCGAGCAGCCTGGCTACCTTCGCCACGCTCTTTCCCGGCGTGCCTGACAGTCCCTTTACACGCCAATAACCAAAACCAAACCGAACACAGAAATAAAACAACCCTATGTTAGTCGAAACTCGACAGCAGATACCAGTAACAATAAATAAATTAGTTTCCATTTTCTTTTAAAAACAAATTTCTCCTCACTGATTGGGATGCTTTTATCTGATTAATTAATGTCATGCTATAGAAACGATAAAATCTAAAAAAAGAACTATTGAGACTATAAATGATAATATAAGTAAAGATACAAGAGAATAAGACGAATCATGCTACGTACCCTGCTCGTAATCTTTTATATAGAACCTCCACCTTGAGCACATGCTGATATGGTCGTGATATCATGAACAGTTAATAAATGTTAACAAATATAATGAAGATCGGAGATTGTAGAGATTTAGTAGAAGAATAGAAGAGACCAGTGTTTAGATAAAAGATATCATAGACAGGTGCGTGGCGAAAGGGTGTCAGGCTGCACGGCAAGCACATAAAATGATTATAATTCAATGATACACACAATGCATATTACCATTTCAAAGTTATACTTAGAAAAACAAGTTTGAGTATCGAGTGTGCATTAGGTTTGCACAAAGCTTAGTTATTGTGTTTATCAAACGATTCATTTAGAAATTGCACGTATTATACTTGAACAACATACATTCTTTCCTCGAGCGATCCATTTTCGAAACTGTCTTTATTATTATAGACAAGTTAGGTATTCATTGTGGTAAAGGCTCAATTCATAGTATCTTACCTCTTCTTTAGCCTCGAGTAAATGTCTGACCAATATTGTGATAGTTGGTAAAAGAATAGCTCTGCAATCAGGACTCAGAAATAACGGGCTATGAACTATGTCATTCACAGTCATCATTTTTTGTTTAGTCAATCTGCCTGGTGGCAGGGTAACTAACAGGTCAGTTAGTATAATGCTCAGTTGCTTTCTGCTGTAAACTCGAAGTATGTGTGGAATTGTAGTCGGCAAGTACTTTAGACAAGCACCTTGGACCAAGAGAGTTCCATCGGTTTCATGACTCATTAAATCCACTATAGATTTGAGCAGCTCCGTCAGTGTTTGGGAAAATTCTTCTTCGTCTTGATCCAGTCTTTGTTAAAATTGTAAATTTTTTGTAAAAACTTGCTTCTCTCCAATCTCTGATATCAGTCTCTCGTTTTGATAATTATAAGTGTGAATGAAACAGACCACAAATTTTGAAAATTTCAATTCATCCGAAATTCTGATACTAAGTTATATTGCGTGATAAAAATCGTAGGTATTATGCTGATACTCACTCTGCAAATAGGAGTCGTGATTCTACAACGAATCGCATACAGTATTGTAAACTTTTCATAGTTTTAAGTAACAAATCTCGCTCTTGAATGTCGTTAGTACTGGCACTGTCTATACGCTTGCGTAATACAGTGATTAGCTTTTTGTAAGCTAGAGTCGCGGAGAAACTTTCTGATATGTATAAATCAAGTACCGGCTGGAAGTGTTGATACTTTCTATCAGATACTAGGCCAATTATGTACAGCAAACATCCGAACACCATGTCGTCGTACATATCGCTCTCCGAATTACTCATCAATATGTTGAATAGAGCATCTAAAACGTCCTGGAAGTATAATGGGAGTTTTAGGACCATCTTTAGAACGTTTCATATAGATTATCAAAATTGTTATGGCATTAGGGTACCTGTAAGAATTTAACTACTTCTTCTCCGTCCACGTTCATCAATGCAATTAAAGACTCCTTCAAGTCTGTGCGCCGCGATGCCCAATTCAGTAACCCGAGTAAATCAACATTTTGTGTTAATTTTGTCGAACAGACATTTGTTGCGATCGAAAAATTGTCCTTTGAACTCAGACTGAATGGCCCGAACGTTGGCTTCTTTTCAGCATTCAGTCCTTCCTAGTAATAAAAACTGAATGAGTAACTCATTTAATTGTAACACGAAATAATTTTATGTGCCAGTAATTGCGTCTTACCAACTCTCCTTGGGTCGATGGCAATTCTAAGTATGATATATCTGTTTCTTTGTACTTCTTGTGATCCAATTTATAAACCAACAACTCGTGCTTAGTATCTTGTAGAGTCGTGCCATTGCGTTGCATCAATCTAACATAACTTAGAGCAAAAGGCTTCTCGGACTTGTCTTTTGCTTCATTTGAACTACGATGTTTGAATGTGAACTTGAGGTGAGCTTGTCTGAATTCATCTATTGGTACTGCTACTTTGAAGGTCTCAAACCACTTCGGCTTGTCTTCGTGATAGTAGATCACGCTATGATACTCGTCTATCGGCGGTGCTCCTCCACCCAATGTCATAACACCTGGTATGGATACTCCACGTTCATTGCAGACTTTTACCTGTAGCAAGGAAAACGAAAGATTAATAAATCGTTACCAAAAATGTTACCTAATTTCAATCAGTTGAAACAATTTTGATCTCATTTGATTCTATAAGTAAATTTCCTCTACTGACCGTTACTTCGACATTTTTGTCAGTGGACTTAGATCCCTTGCTGAATTCACCAGAGTTCAAAGTGAGGTATAAATCGTTCCTCACATCGCCCGGCAATATAACCTCTGGAAATCCCATTTTACGAGCAATCGCCACATTTCCAAGTACCAAATGTGGGTTTTCTTCACGTACCTGAAATTATTTAAAAATTATGTATTATTATAGGCTTTCAAACAGCAGGTTTTATATTTAGCAAAGAGCAGAGTTATGCGGGGAATAGCGTACTTTTTTCTTTTCAAGTAGCAAACTTTTGCGAGAGAGTGTATAGAAAACCTTGTACTATGTAAAGAAAATTCAAATTGCTCTATATTGCAGGTACAAGTATTATAAAATTTCTGTTTTCTACTAAATTATATCTATTTGTAGACACTGAAACATTCATTCATTGAAGATAGAATGTAACACATATGTATATGGGGCAGTCGATGCAATTTCAACCAGTGTCCATTCCTTACCCCTTTTAGTTTAAATCTGGATTTTCTGTCGTTTCGTACTACTCGAACGAAGAAACCACGGTTTTCTGTAGATTCTTTCATCTATCAGTGAAAGACACAATTTGTTTTTTTAAATTTTACGAAATCACGAAAGCAGAAGATTTGCAGCATTGGAGTTCATTATATCTCTGTTGTAGCCTGTCTGTCTTTTTCTTTCTCACACACATTGGATCTCTTACTCATTTTGAATACATATAATGTGATTCAACAATGACAAATTGTTGGGAAAGATTTCAAATCCAGGATTGAAGAAGTTGAAAAAAATGCATTACAGAGTTTGGGTGATTTAGGAGGAGTTTAGGGAAAAACAGTAGT
This sequence comes from Tenthredo distinguenda, assembly GCA_947538915.1. Classification (NCBI taxonomy): domain Eukaryota; kingdom Metazoa; phylum Arthropoda; class Insecta; order Hymenoptera; family Tenthredinidae; genus Tenthredo; species Tenthredo distinguenda. The sequence goes on from OX384532.1 coordinate 14,765,654, forward strand.
TAAGTATAAAATCTGGAACAGTCTGAGAGATGAGAGAGTTTAACTTACTGGTAGAATATTTACATACAGAGTTGTGATTTAACACGAAATTTAGGAAAAGTATATTAAACAGTAAGTACATACATGGAGTAGCTGATAGTAAAGTAGGATGAATAGATTTATAGGTAAGGATTGGTACCAGATTTTGTTATTGCGCATAGAGGATTAATGATGCAGAATATTGCCGTTATATTCGGCTATTTTTGTTTTACAACTGTTTTAAAATGTTGGATTATTTACCTTATCGTGAATTGACTCACCTGCTTAGTGTCACCTCGCAGAAGCTTAACGCTAGCCCAAAGGCCCTGACCTCCAGCAGCACTGCTATTGCTACCGCCGCCTTTCTGGCTGCTTGCTTCTTTCTGTGCAAGAATTCTACGCAACGTCCCATCTAGACTCTCTTTCTCACAGCATCTGGATCCAAACAAAATGAAACCAACAAAACATTCCTATCCCTCATGAGTATGTGTAAACTGTGATGAAATAGAACTAATTACATAGTAGATAGGTTAATAAATTATAAGTATGTTAATCATCGATATAATTGAAGATGTGCTTATTTGCTTACTGCAAGAATGGAATGAAATGATGAGTTTCAACGTCGCCGTCTAGTTTTCCAGTAATAAATAAAGTAACATCCATTGCTGCAACACCAAAAGGGCGGCGCATGTTATCCGTGCTCTTTTGCTTCTGGCTATTTTGTAAAATACTTGATCTCCGATGATCTATTTCTTTGGCTTCCATACTTCCAACCCGAACAGCGTAACAAACAAGGTAAACTTTTTCTCTTGATAAATCACGAGATCCTAGGTCAGTAAAGAGTACTCTAAGATTATGCAGCTGATCGATATCTCGCGCCAGTCCCTCGCGGCTCCAACAAACTACATAATTTTCTGTAATTGCTTTCATATCTTTACTGTCATATAACGTTAGAAGCAGTTCTACATCTTCTGCCATTTTACAGACAAAATTTCTGACACTGACAAAAAATATATGAGAATATACAGGCGACTGAGGTTTTAGTGGCTTCTTCTTAAGACTGGTGGTTGCTTTTCTTATTCTTTCTGCAGCCGTTTCATGGTGATAGTAAAGCTGGATAGTACTTGTTTGTTCTGGATTCAATACGTTTCCATGTTCATCACGAACCACCATATCCAGGCCTAAGAGCTGGTTGCCTGTATCTATTTTAGCAGTGGCTAATCTCTTCATATCTTTTAATTCATCTACAGTTAGAGTGGCACTAAGAATCTTACTCCTGTATCCTATCAGTTCGACTATTTGTTGCTGTATCGTTGTGAAGTGCGGCGAGTGTGTCTATATGTGAAAAAACAAAATAAATTTTAATCATTTTATAGAAAACAAATGAATAAAGGAAAAGATTATACCAAAGTAGGTAAATTTTAATGAAGAATGTTTTACTTCATCATATATTTAGCAAAAGCCATTAAGTTTAGTGTGCTTATGAAAGAAACATACATTAATGTCCCTCTGGGAAAATAATGGAACAACTTTGGGCTCTGTGATGTTTATATTATTCATTAGGTTTTAGGTATTTTTGAAAATAGTATAAAACAGAATACTAACGATATATAGATGTTTCCAATGGTGTCCCCACTCCCTAAGTACACTGGTAATTTCATGCGTCAGAGCTTCCGTATTCGTTGATAAATTCAATATGTGGACATATGACTTTGGGAAGATTCCACTGGTACCTTTGTGTTTACTACAGCCATAATACCACTCATCGCACTCTTCCAACAATTGTACAACCTCACCAACCGTCAGCCGCAGCCGGTGCGGTCCATCTTGGTCAAAATTATGGACAGCTGTGAAGATGTGATAAATTTAATAGCTTCTTCATCATTAGTACATCAAGCATATGATTTTTTTAAATATTGCTTGCAATTGAACGTATCTTGTAGAAAAAATCTATGAATTTTATTCTAAGGCATTGATCAAGCGATAGAAATAGGTTCCTGATTCGGTTCAATTATTTATTCATGAGAATTGATGCCCAATGTTATGTAAATTAATAAATTTTGAATTCAGAAGAATTTGTATAGCTTAAAATAGGCTGATCTATAAACATTTCAATCTCATAGAGCTGATAATCTAACATAAGTCTTATTCTACAGTCGTGTAGTAATAGAACTGTGTGTGATAAAATGTGTACTGTATACATGCAACAAGTGCAGCAAGGTGACAATAATGAATCATTGTACTATAGCACATAGTTATGTGAGTCACATATATTCACCATCGATATAATACGTGATTGGAAATAATAAGGATTGTATAAATAATCGAAGGAATATTCTGATATAAATATATTCAAGTATTATCATTCATTATACAATTTGTTAAAGGAAGGTATGTAATATAAGTATATACCACAGAGATTAATATCAATTAGTCTAGTCCCCTCTCCCACCCCCCTGCTTTTCTGCGCCCCGCCTCGCGCCGCTGTCGCCTTTAGGGAATGATAAACCTTAAGTAGAAATCTGATTGTACGAAAGTTTCATAATCAATCAAATGACGAACTAAGTATACTTCAATGAAGGAACAAGGAAATTTGAGTCGTAGTGGGAGGGTTTTTATACTAATGAAAGTTGACCTCTTTCTTTAGATGGTGTAGGTTGTAAAATTGTAATTATCTAGGCTTATGGGGCACCTCCCAGGATGTGGGAGCCTGTATATATCTCACTACAGCAAACAGGGATTTTATGTATAAATAAATGTAGAGTTTAATACCTACCAATACCCTGCTGATCCTTTGCTCTCCTCCAGATTGAAGTCATTTTAAATATACACTTGACACATTTATATACACTAGTTACATTGCAACTTACGCTAAATAAAAGGTGCGAACTAAATGTTATTATTTTATCGTAACATCTAACAACTGTCCCCCCGAAACAGGATGCTACGCATCCATAGGCGTAGCACGTGAGGGACTCAATAATTACAACCGGAAATTGTGCGACGCGCACGACACTTATCTCTAAAGCGCGACAAAATGGTAGGATTTGAATCTTTCAATTACCTGAAGAGCCTTGAGGCCCACCGCAGAATGCATTTGTGATGCTCAATGACTTACTCAGTCCCTACTATGACTCGACATGTATCCAAAAAACAGAATCAATCTCAACGACAGCTTGTATCCTCATATGAAAGATTGTCCCTATAGAAAGATATTCATTTAGTGGCATCTTTCAAATATGTGATGACATTATAAGTTTATTGGAATAATTTACAATCGTATTTATATGACATTACACATTACGTTAGATATGTAGCTATTTGCATACGTACTATATGTAAATATGAATTTGATTCTGCGTAAATCGCACTAACCAACGCTCCAACATATCGAAGGTCCGTACAAGAAGTTGCTGTCGGTTAGGCGTTGATAGGTACTGTGCGATCTGACCTTTTGTAAATAATAACTGTCGAGATTAACTCGAAGAGATTGAAGTTTGGGGCAAAATAGGTGAGTGCTACCGATTATAAACGCAGAAATGATGATGATAATTAAGTAACAAAATCAAACGGCATTACGTTTCGTGATTTACCTGAGCAAATTAACATGGATTGAAACGAATTGAAAAGATTCAAGATCCAATCTTCTAATATAATTTGAATTTTCCTAAGCTTGTAATGACTCAATCACAATTCGATGGATTTTTATAACATTGATATCGTGTGTTAGATATCATTTATTCCCGAATGAGGAATTGAAATAAGATAATGAATTATAGTGAGTTTCTCTATCGGCGGAACGACCCGTGCGCCTGAGGCAGCCCATCGAAGTTACTGCCTCATGTTCAGGTTAAGCATCGTATCCCACCACGGCCATTCCGAACCTCAAAGATTATTTGATATCAGTCCTACTCTTCAATGCCTCATTATTACCTTTGATGATTGTCCAGATTCAATTCTTCATTATCTTCAACATTTCCTAATATTCAGATTATCTTGACAAATAATCTATGAGGTTGGGGATGGTCGTGGCGGGATACAGTGCTCAACGTAAACACGAGGTGTAACAGCGGCTGCCTGCCTCAGGCGCACGGGTCGTTCCGCCGATGGAGAAACTCACTCAAGAAAAATTTTACCTATACAATAGAAAAAAAATAATGTTAAAATCATTATAGTTGTAATTATATTATTATCACAATTACTTTTCAAATTTTATTTTATTTTTTTACATATAAAGTTCTTAAAAGAAATCCGCTATCTCGAACATTGCAGGGGATATATCAACATTCTAGACAATTTCTTAATCTTTTTAAAGTTAAATTAGTTGTTTTGACCTAAAAGGATAAGCCGCATGCCAAATTTGAGGTCTCCAATTCATTGGGAAGCACCAAATAATCTCGTCACCTATACAAGCATTCAGAATTTCGCCTTTATATTACTGATTATGTATTTATAACGATTTTGCATCCGAAGAACTTATGTTATGTTACCTCACTACACTACACAATCGTCTACTAACTCTCTAATAATACAAAAAAAATCATTCTATATGTCAATTATGTCATACAATTTGATGTAATGATGATACACGAATCGATTGTAAAATTGCAAGTATAGTGGTGTAGGTGTTGAAGCAAGCGATTTGCTTCGCTAACAGCTCATAACGCAATTTGCGAAGTTATAGCAGTAAAGTTAGTAGCGTATGAAGTTCCAAGTTTGCGTTAATTTTGACTATACATTCCTGACTGAAGAACAGACAACGATTTTTCCTTTTAATGGTAATTATCAGTGAATAGTCGCGTTCAATGCATCAGAAGCGGAAATGAAATGAATTAGGGCAATCATATTTCAGCATAGTCGTTCAATATGATGAACAAAATTAATGACTATAGGTACACAATTTCTCGAATTTCGCGCGACGGTCCGTTTGAATTTGAAAATGCCCCAACGGTCTTGAAATCGCGGTCGACTGGCGAGCTGTAGAATGAGCGACGTGGGCGTTATGATTATACTACAAGAGGAATATTCTAATGAATACGTTGGGATGTCTTCAATGATTTACGAACGGAATCTTTTCACTCTTAGATGTATACCCAGAGAGACGCACAATACTTGCGGTCTTCTGATTACAAGTACGCTGTATGCCCGAAATTTAAGTGAGGCAATAAATATTAAACAGTTATAAGTATCTCGTTTACATGTGGGTACTCGTATGTACATACATAATTCGTTATGTATACTATACCTACATTTGTTTTTGATATAGGTAGGCATTAAGTTTTGCCTAATTGAACGTATATCGTGATATTGCGTATTTTGGCAAGATTCATACATGTATTTACAACGCCCAGTAATATGTGTTTGTATACACATCGATTTTCCAGATCGTACCGTATAATTTATGACAAGAAACCTACGGTATATAAGTCTACGGTTACTGCATCGATATATCAATTCCTGCGTGTATTTGACCGCGAAGGTATAGGTATATACTCGATTACAATGAGGTATTTCATTATACTCATTACTCATCCTATCATATCGCTATATACGCGCATATTTTCGCTAGGTAAAACGAAGATGATACAAAGTTAGACCAAAGGAACAAAGTTCTCAGAAAAAATGTTCAACATTTTACAACGTATGTACACATACACGTGCACGATGAAGGGTGTGAAAATCCACTCTGCCTGTAGATTAATATTGGCTAATATAAGTGATCTAAATGACCACTGGACACTTTTTTGTCGCCCGCGTTAATTTCAGTTAAAACACGAGAAAATGCGAAACGACGAAGCTTTATTAGAACAAATCTTTGTCATTTCCCCCGCGACTGAACGGCTGAATTATTGCTGTTAGCGTCTCTTGTGTTGTCGTATCTCCCTGAAAAATTTAGGGTGCGGAAATAACATTTAATCCGATTCTAGAAACCATTGACCTCTTCAATTTTGTTCATCAAGGTTTCGCTTCAGATTCTATGTTCTGGAAGCTTCATGTCTTGTACTGGCAGCAATCGGCAGGATTTGTCCCTGCGCCATGGGAACACCTCGTGCTCTGCAACATTTCCGGCACGTCAAACGCCAGAATGCAAGTCTGAAGTCCGCAGAGTAGAAGGCATAGATGAATGGGTTTATAGCCGAGTTAATCCATCCTGATGAAAGAGATAAATAAAATGAACCTGCATGAGCCCTTCGATTCTATTTGCCGCGAAAAGATTGACCGTATATGGCACATTAGCGATACATCCACACCGATATGTGTACTACTTTGACAATATAATCATTTAAAATGAGCATAGAAGAGTGGAGAAAAAGAACTTTATGAAAGGAACAAAAGTTGGTAATGAAGTCGAAATTATTTCTGCGTTCATATATAGTGTGTGTCTCAAATCGAAAGCTGTATAGCTATACTATAGTGTCACACAAAGATTGATCGTATATGGTATTAGGGATAAGCCCGCATCGACGTATACTTTGACAGTATAATCTTCTTAGAGAAGTCTAAGAGGGTTGAGATAAAGACGTGGCGGTCCGAAAAAAAAAAAAAACATTTGTAATAATGTCGAAATTACTTGTCCATCTATATAGTACGTGTCCACATTGGAGGCAACACATACATAAATCCATATACGTTTATCATGGAGGGTCGACAAAAACTCATTACGCGATAGCGACGAACATTTGAAATTTATTGGTGGCACCGATATTGAAAAGCTATAAGGCAAAATCCAAGGCTGGTAGTAAAGCTAGGTACGGATAATTTAGGTGCTTCTGTTCCTTGTGTGATAGGTTCACCCTCCATGGTGAAATATATCCGATATCTAGTTTGTTTTTTGGCAGATAAGAAAATTTGGAATTTTCGTTTATCTATTTTCCTCTATTGTCCGGAACTGATACATATTTCTCAACTATTATTACGCGTAAGTAGTTACATGGATTAAAAAGTGTTCCACCATCGGAGGATGAGTTCCGCAGTGGCATCGAAATAAAATTCTTCACACAGTTTCTTGTCGCACAATGAATTCTCTTTATGAATATCGCTGTCAAATATGAGACGCTATAATCAGCCCAAAGTTAAATCAGAACACTGGTGTGAATTAATCTCTTTGAAACTTGGAGGAAAATCGAAAGTCCGCACATTAGAAGTTGATAGGAGAAGACTAGCACAAATTTCAGCTTTACGTAGGAAATCAATATTTCGCTGTAAAACTCCTCAAGTCTACGAATCGGAACTTTTCAGAGTGAATCGTAAAGATTTGTAATACAACGCTGTCGGAAATACTCTGAATTTCAATTTTAGAATCTTTGAAAAAAATATTTAGAGAAAAAAGTTTACCGGGTTATATTGATATAGTTTTATACATACCTAGCCAGGTAAGCGCCGGCATAAGGGTGCTTGGTGGGCTTGTGGGCATGAATGGAGTCGCCAGGTAAAGAATGAAAAACGGAAGCCAGCAGGCAACAAATCCACCCACAACAACCGCCAAGGTACCCGCAGTTTTTGTCTCTCTAGCCACCCTGTTGATACAGCTCTGCTGATGGCTCCTGAATCCCACCTTTTTACTGGAATTCCCTGCTTCCGCGTCATCTGCGATTTGATCACAAGGGCTGCTTCCTCTCTCAAGAGCAGCGGAACTTTCTGATCTCTTGGATCTAACGCTTCTTGAACGTTCTCTCTGCATGATCAGCGATAAGTTTAAAGTCAGACGTAAACGTAACAGGTCAGAGTGTATTCGGTATAGGGAGTACGATACTTATCTTATAATTATTGAAATCTTTATACCTGAGTAATAGTTCTTCGATTTAAGGGTTCCGAATTATTAGTCTCGAGGTTTCTGTGTCTCCTGGCTATGACACAGGATATTCTAGCGTATACGTAAAGCATGACTAGCATTGGAAGAAAAAACGAGCCCATCGCCGAGAATATTACGTATGAGGTGTCCATGTTGTAGGAGCAAATTTTGGTATCGGTATTTTGGGCATTTGGGAAGCAACCGAGCATTGGAAGACTTGCTATAGCGCCAGCTAAAATCCAAACGACGATGATCATGGAACCAGCGAGCCTCTTGCTTCTACGTCGCCTGCTGTATACCAGTGGCTGTGTGACGGCGAGGTATCTTGAAAATTGAACATCTGATATACACTAGATATATTCGACCACCTTGTATTCATCTTTCGCATCACATATGCTAATGCTTCAAGAAATATACCCTGGCTGTCTTGTTTTACCTGTCGATCGATATGGCGCACAAGGATAGAATGCTTGCAGTGCAGAGAAGAACATCTAGCGAGACCCATGAATCGCAGAGAATTTCTCCTAATTCCCAGGATCCCCCGTTGAGCTGAAAAATTGTGAAAAGAATGTAACAAGATAACAATCTAAACCACAAGGAGTCGCCAGTTTGTCCCATGCTGAAACTCTCTGGATCATGAGATTGTAATTTCGCTCTCGTTATATGATAAAACCTAAAAATTGCCTTCCTAAAAAAAATCTAGAGCGAAAGACACGTAACTGTAGGCATGTCCATAATTTATTCATGATTAAAAATATTTCTACAGGACTTCAGGGCTTCCATTGAATTATAGAACTGCAGTACTCTCGTAGCCTCGGTTCGACTGCGTAATAATTTCGCTCATATATCATCGATAGGTGTAGAGCAATCCAATTATTCATTCACTCGTGACCAGCTTGCATATCGCTTTCCATGATGATTTAACAATAAGTATAGGTATAATATAATTTTAACGTGTACGTGTTCCGAAAATTTCTCACTCCAACAAGCCCTCGCCATCGAATATATCAGCTCTGTCCACGAGTGTAGTCCTAAACAATTTCTTGTGTATAGGGATAACCCTAAGCGCGTTACGTATATCTAATTAACAGTTTCAATTTCAGCATGTAGCTGAGTGGTCAGCATAATTGATGAGGGGGTTCTAAAAGGTGAATTTCGCATCACGTTTCAACCAGACCTTTTTGCGGACGTGAGACACTAGGCACATGAGCCTGAATTCTCTGGTCCCGATTTCGAGAATATGATAGGGTCATACATTTCCAGAAAATCAATGAGCAATACATGTTTTGGTCACTCCTTCCGGAAAGAAGAACAAACTATTATCGAATCCTATGTTACATTCCCCGAAAACTTTTTTTCACCATTATGTATTGAAATGAACTATCGGTGAAACTATTGACTAGCAGTTAACAGTTCGAAATTCTCAGTTGTATTGACTCATCGAATCGCAAAAAGTTTGTTTCAATGTAGTTGTAGCATAGCAGTTCGATAATAGCCGTTAGGAGTTACTGTAACTATTGAGGGTAACCATTAATCGAAGGGATGAATGGAACAAGGGTCTGTGTCGATTTAGGCCGTTTTTTCCAGACATTCTGAAACCCTGGTTGAAATACAGATAGACGTACTGATAGAGGCGTATAGCAACGTTGCAGAAAACCGTATCGAAACAGATAGGATCTGTTCATTTCTGTACGCAACTATACATAATCTATACACATCTGTATCTAGATTTTGACCGAGGAAGTCCGTTTCCTATAATTTTATTACAGGAGCATAAATTATTCATAAATGAAAATGAACTTCAATCCCTTGAAGATCGAAGCCGATAACGAGAAAGAGTGATCATTATCTATTGACTTTTGATCGGGACTGGTCAAGCTCTATCACGTTTTTATTCAACAGGGTTCTTTCGTCGTATAACTAATAGAAATTATATTAAACCGTTTTTTCGGACTATTGTCACACGCACTCTTGATATAATATATGGGGCATTCCACGTGTAAACGACCTGACCCGAACCCTGACCCTCTAAAAATTGGTTCAAACTTTGAGAAATTTTTGTATCAGTCGATAAAAGGGTGTCTAAATTTTTCGCAGATTTTTATGAGAAAACGTTTAGACGTTAGCAGCTGATACGATGTATGCGGAGATCGGCAATCTTCGAGGTTCAATTCAGTCTAATCCGAATACTACACATCATAAAAAAAATGTTGAGTACAAAAAAGTTTCAGTTCAAAGTGAACTTCAAAGTCATGATATGAAAAGAATACGGCGGCTCCGGAAAGTAGAAAAAAAATTAATATAAGATTAGTTTTTTAAATTTCTCAAAAACCATATGTTTTTTATCGCTCGAAATTTCAGAGAATATTTCCCTAGAGTGTAGAAATAACGTGTATAAATTTTATCATGGGGCCAGATTTCGTTTAGAAGATATGAATTTTTTTTCTCTCGCAGTTCCCGTAAAGACTTTCACGTCACATCGGACATGATGCTGGAAAACTATTTGCAACGACTCATAAAATCTTTAAAAACCGTTGTATAAACAGAACTTTATAATATGTACTTTTTTCCCTTTGATTTCACAGAGTGCTTTGGAAAAGTTGTGTTTTTGTTTCGAAATAAATTCAGTGAAGAATTCATATCTTCTTAACGAAACCTGGCCCCACGATAAAATTTCTTTCTCGTTCTTTTTACATTTCTTTTTACATTTCTCAAAATTTGAACCAATTTTGAGAGGTTCAGGGTTCGGGCCAGATCGATTACACGTGGCATGCCCCATATGCATACATCTGCACTATTTGCACGTTTGAATATACTTGATAGGCAGATTTATATTTATGGAAAGTTTAAATCCTGCCAATCCTACACTGGACTAAAATTGACTGGTAATTGTACCATATTGCAATAGTAGCTTTTAGTAAATTGATGGTATTTTCCCCTGAGGGCGGGATATATTTTCGTTGCTGCGCCATATGCATTTGGGTGCGGCGAAAAAAAAAAACGGTCTCAATTTGCAATTAGCAAGTCCTTATAATTATCTTTTCTTCGTAAGATGGCTCCAAGAACTGAAACTTTGACGCGAATTTTCATGATTGAGTTAAAAGTATAAGCAAGTGCCCCGAACTTCTTACAGATAGGTACTACAGCGGGGGCAAGCTTTTCTTTCGGGGGCAACTTTTAATTGTCGTAATGTTTCAAAGTCTCGTAAAACTGTCTTTAAGGTAATTATTCCAATTAATTATAACGAATTACTTATTTAATTATGAGAAGTAAAGTTACGTATGCCAACTAGTATACCTGTAGCAATACGGCTGGTGGCATCACAGCCAATCCAACTAAGAGATCCGCGGCGGCCAAGCTAGATACAAAACAATTTGTAACCGACCTAAGACGCCTTGTTGTAATTACAGCAGCTATAACTAGAGTATTCCCCACCTAGAAAGAAAGAGATAAAAATCATTTCGTGAAAGCACTGCATTGCAAAGGCGAATAATGGTCGTTTTGCAGAGGGTTTCGCACTTCGCACAAATGATAGAGCGCCGGTTTTAGAAATCCATTCTTGACGAAGGGTGCAGCGACATGTCACGGTTTCTTACAGCCTTTAAAGAGGTCCTCATCAACCTTTAAGCTAGAGACAATGAAATGATTACGCTCGCTCTTTGCAAAATGGCCATTTCAATTCTGATCTAAGTTTAGCCAGCTGCTTACAATGGTGACAACAATGAGGACGGAAAAGACAGCTGCTTGAAGTAAATCGGTCCAGCTGGGCGTATATTGCACTCCTAAATTTTGGCCGTTTGTTGGATTTGAATAATTCCAATTATGCGTTGTCAGGTTTGGATTCGTTGCTGTACCCTCCATTGCTATCTTCAGGTGTTCATCGGCTATTCACTAGGTTTGTTCGATTGTGAGTCAAACGTTAAGAGTCTTGTAAGTATAGAAGTCTGATTAGGGTTCTTGAATTTTCTGCAATAATCATACGAATAACGTCATCAGCCATTTTTCATTTTATTTTTTACTTTGATTTCCTTACATCTTTACTCGCATGGATGCGTTAACAGAAGGAGGAGGTCTAAGAGCAATGGTCTTTGAACCGATCGCGCGGGTATAAGCTTCTTATTTGCTACGGTCGAATTTGAAATACTTTATCGCGATGACAATCTGCAGGCAGATTATAGATTCTAAAGGTTGGTTTTGCAAACAAAAGTTCTCCGTGCCTACTCGAGCGTACTATTTCGCATCCTAGATAAAACTAGGTTACGGTTTGAATCGATGTTTCGAGCCATTTACAGATTGAACTTGTCGTACGCTTCCTAACAAATAGTTATTCTCCTTTTTTTCATCGCTGCAGTGCACCGGCCTGATAGGTATTCGACGTTCTCGATATCTGGCACCTAAAAAACTAAAAAGAATCGTTATACTCAAAATCCTCGACTTCTATAGGCATTGAAGATAGGAGGCATCGCAACATCAAACTAGCATATACAACCAAAAACAAGATAAACCGCGAACGACGGCGATTCCTAACTCCTTGGTGTGCAAAATCATGACTCGGCATAGAAAGAAAGCATATTGACAATAATTCTCAAAGATGTCCGCTTGATTACAAGCAGAATCCCCTCTTTGCTTTATCTCGTTTCACGCGGTCCTACATAAGCAGATAACGAAATAGAATTGCGAATCCGGGGCGAATCTTTGTCAACAAGTCTAACAATAAGTTAAATCTTAACGTCTAAAACACAGTCAAATCCTATAGTAACCAATGCGCTTATTTACTTCACCGATTCACCCGTCTGTTTCCACATTCGCCAAGTTTAACCCTTAGCCAACGTTCGAATTCTCTTCTGGTGGTATTCATATCGTATTTGTAGTACGAGCTGGAAGGCAGGAATTGTTAGAAGCTGAAATAACACGATTACCTTCGATGACAGAAACACCACATCTGTGGAACAATAGATTGGCAGTTATTTTTCTGCATGGGATGCTGCATATAATTCTACATCCGCATATGATATCGTGCATTATATCTACAGGTGTGTGAGTCTCTTCTTTTCACGTCGGATTTAACAGCTGGAGTAGTCGTTTATACTACAAATCATTGTCAGAGAGAGAAACCTACCGAACACCTAGCAGTTTTACCCTAAATGAACAAATTTTAGAAATATCACAGGCGAAGAATACTGCTAGGTATATATTGTCCGTGTTGAGGAGATTCTCGCTTTTAATCTTCCGGTTGATGATTATAACCGGATATAAAATTCATCTCAAATATTCGCGAACATCAAACACCGGAGCACAAGCGAAAAGGCGAGTTACTAATAACGCACTAACGTTGGACACTCCTTTTTCACCAAGTTATCATCATGCACTATTGTTTACCGAGGAAGGAAAAGCGTCGACTTCCACCGGAAAAGGCTACTGTGGCATAGCCAGAATCGCGATAGCGGAAAATTCTCAAGTCGAGAATAGCACTGTGATGCGGTTACATGCATAACGAAAAAATTAAATTCGCTTCATATATAAATATATATATACACATTCATATATGATGCACATCGAGCTTTCAGAACAGTCTCTGTGCATTTATGTAGGAATATCTGGGTGTAATTTTCCACGTGCCTTTTCAGACGTTTCCGGAGTCACCAAAAAGTGTTACTAGTAGTAACAAGTGACTCAAGCTGAATGGACATATCATTTAAAGCGGGGAAAAATGGAAATGCCAAGTTCATCCAAGCCGCTCTTATCCTCGATTCACCGAGCATGTCTACGTCTTTCGTATTATATAGAGTCATCCTTATAAACTGTCCGGTAATTTATCTGTATCTTTACTCTCCAGATTGCCTCTGCAGCGTATAAAATATAAACACAGTATATCCTATAGCTATGCTTTCCGGGTCATTTTACCCCAAAACAAGGGAGATTACGTTGAAACTTTGGTTCAAATTTTCTACTGATATAACTCCCATTACACCTACTGGTGTTAACGAACTTTGAATCCGAAAGAGCCTCATATTACATACGTAAGTTTGTTACTAGCACAGCTGTATCACGTCAATATATATATGTATACACGTTTATGGGAGTATGAGATGATCTCTATAAGTCACCGCGATTTCTGTAGAACATTTCATAGCTAGTATAGAAGGTCTTCCTCTTCTTTCTTCTTATCGATTGCAGGGACACATCCTATTTCTATCTCCAGTAAAGTGTGTTGTTCCATATTACAAATATGGATTATACATCAACATAATATTGCGAGGAAATAGTTTAGGGTAAACTTTTCTCAGAATATTTTACACAAAAATCTAACTAAATTCTTTAATTAATAAATTTCAGATGTATCGACATTGCAATCAAGAATTTTTTGCTGTAACAACATGAATGGACTCTCTTCTCTTCAGCTTTATTACTCCACGTATTTTATTACCTGATATTTCAAACTGCCAATAAAGTGTTTCAGACTTGAGTCAAATTACTGTAATTGCCAATAAAAATCACAGTTCCGTGGTAATCGATGAGAAATTTACCGTAGAGAATCGCTCGTGAAATTTATTTACTTATTTTCGAAATATTACATACCGAAATTCATCCGTCTTAATCAGATATATTAGTACCAAATATCTCTCTCGTGTGACGGTAAAAAAAATTTCGACAAAATTACCTATCACGTTACATGACGACGAATGAAATGCGAAAAAAAAAAAATCGAAAAATGCGAGCAATTTTTATCCGTTGCCTAATGCAGGAGCCGACAAATTTGCATACACGTATACCTACATACATCAACCATTCGGATACACACTACACATCGTGTAGGTTGTTTTCATCCTTTGGTTTCGACAAACTTTCCGGCATATGGTATATCCACCAACTGGTTCACCAATTTTGCCGAGCGTTTATTTGCACATGGTGTATACCTATGCTGTTTGTGTACCATGTACTGTACGTTATATACGTAGACTAGCTCTCTGTCATCCCCATTAGCACAGATCTACATGGGCAATGTACCAATTAATCCGAGCCTTTTTTAAGGTACACGAACTGACTGGATGCAGTGGACTAATCGGAGTATGAAGAATGCGCCTTAGAGTGGTTTTTATTTTACGAAAGAGGGAATCTTCCGTGTCTCACACCCTCGATTCATGCTAGGCACCTGACGGATAAAAAATTTTTACAAGTTTTTGTCACAGTCCGATCGGATAACGTTGACCCGAGGTTTAAAGTACTTGAAATGTAGAATAATTGTTTTTGATTGAAAAAAATGAGAATTTCAGATATTTTTTGTAGCTCTGCGGAAAGAAAATCGCGCGGAATTGTCTCCTCGCAGAATCTTGAACCGCAGTTTTTGTGCTTCGAACAAGCCCAGCTAGAGCTTAAAAAAATCTTCTGGGACTAAGTTATCGGGAGATTTATATACAGGAGATTGTTATAAAAAAATTAAAAAATTTATATCCTGCTGAGCTCTTTCTTCTTATCTCGGCCAGTGAAAACGTTTGTCCGATATCATTGCCCATAAGAAGATACGTTTTTTACGTTTCACACTTAGGCAGACGTTGGTCGAATTGGCATGGCATGCCCCATATATACTTATATATAATACGTCTTATGTAGTATCTCTGATTCAAGAATCCGACAGCAGATATTACATTTTTTTATAAGGGCCTACGCCATCCTCCTATATTGTTTTTTTTTTCGTCTTTTGAACAGATGAAAAAAACACAACTTATTGAACGAAACTTTATTGAAAATTTCATTCCCCCTCGTACCAATAAGGTACGAATAACAAATTGTTATCGGATACAAAGACTGCTTCGACGTACGGAAAAAGTTATCAATACTTCATGGATTTTGGGTGTTCAGAAAAAATTACACTCAGAGAAAATTTGACTGAATCGACTAAACGGGCATTCGAGGCTGTCAGATAAATATCTAGTCAATGTGAAATCGAAAACTATCGTTGCCATACAATATTCGCAAGCGAGCTTTACATGTGTTACTATTGAAAAAATTTATTTCTAATTTTTACTTCACAATTCTTCAAAAATGCAAAAATGAAGATGAAAATTATTAAAAATTTTATTGACGTTTAAAATGCAGGAGCCGGGGTTATAGCCCCATCAAAAACCTTAATCCTGCCTTTCAGGTTGTATGAAATATTCATTTGACAGCTCGTGACCGCAAATTTGGTTGATCCTACCGAGATTTTTCTCTTAGAGTATGTATGTATGGATATTGTTTCTAGCGAAACGGGTTACATATTGCATTAATCGGACGATGCAAGAACCGACTGGTCATGGTGTAATTCCAATCGGAAAATCATTATCAATATTTACTCAGCTACTCGATTATTGAATTTTCAAACTCCTCTGCGAACTAGAGGACCTGCTCGTGTCTAATTGTAGGAAGTGATACTTTTCGGACTACGTATCAAAAATCCGATTATAACAATATACTTAATTTGTCCCTTTATATTATGGGAAAATATAGGCTCTGTCCCTCTTATAGGTAGAGGAAATGCAGTATCTTGGACTATGTCGTGTCTCGAAGCACATGTAGGCCATGGACACCATCAATAGCCATTTTTAATAACTATGCGACTAATAGCATTTAGTTTTCTCACGAGGTGTTAATAAATTGTAAAATATATAGGTTTCCACAACTGCGTCCCGACGTAGGCGAGAACTGTTTTAAAAACTTTAAAGAAGTAATTCTTTCTCATCTGAGTTCAAACTTCTCCAATCTGGAATGTTAAGGTTTTAGAAATTGCGCTATCCATTTTGACGATTTTTCAATGAATAATTCGAAATGAGTAAACTTGACACAGACGTGGAAACGGTATGTAAAAAAATTGTAACGGTGTATATATTTGGGATTATATCGCTATTCGATTTTATTTGACACGAAAATAGTATTGACCGTTTACAAAAATGCTTCCTCTGCTTTGAAAGACTACTGAAGTATCATCACGAATCTTATTTTTTTTTGAAAATTCTCCCGAGATATACTGATTCTTCCGTGAACTATCCATCAGGGCGGATAATGTTCCTTCAGGTTTTTCATTGCCATGCCTGGCTGGCATTTGACAATGTGGTTGTTAGTTCGAAGCCCATGGTCGTTTGCTTCCACAATTCTATAACTCATCCTGGTAATTATATGTACGTATGATGTACGTATACGTATAGGATTTACGACGCACCTCTACGTAAGAGATCAATTATAGTACGTCGCATGACGGAGACAACGGATGTTGAATTCACGAAGTCTCTCTGGGGATTTGATCTGCGAGGTGTTTCTGCCCGGCTTACGTTGATTTGAAAAGCACATTATAAAGTATTACCCGCGGTTGACAGCATTAGCACTACCGACAAGACGTTAATGGGAGCTGATCATCTGCGGATCTCGAGTGATAGATCTCATCATTAATTTGCTTGCGTGTCGATCGTGGGTTTTGCGAGGGCACTTAGAAACTCGTAAAACTTTCATTGTATTATGACGCTTGTCCAAACTTTACCCAAACACGAACATATGAAGGTTTGGTTTCGTAGTATAAAACGCGTAATTATTATAATAAATTTAAATAACAACGCCTGAAGATAGATTAAATTATTGAGCAGATTCTGGTACACAATTTGTTTCAGCTTTTGATGTTATACTTGGAAATGAAGATTTCGAATACACCTATAATGCCCCGGAAAAGTTTCTGGAATATAATGCGCATACTTCTGAGTAGCAAAACACGAGGAAAAGAAATTCAAAGAAGAGAAGATAATTTTTTTTTACAGAAATATTCTTGATGAATTTTTTTCTTTCTTTCGTCGTATCATCAGTGTGCAGTGCACTCTCTTAATTATTAAGGTTCGATTTTTTCATTTGTCTTGCGTATGTTACAACCACTACCCAGGCATTCCTCGTTCGATTTAGGTCTCGGCTGATCGTTTTCGTAACCGATACCTCGTATTTCTCGTCACTTATAAATCAAGCTCAAGAAACAGTCGTGTTTTGATCACTAAATTATGGGTTGAAAAATGTTTCCATTCAAAACAGTACTAAAATAAAGCGTCAAATCTCTCCTCGGAAAATGTCTGGGCACAGGTATCGCCAAAACATGTATACTATCAAATATTGCTCTACAAGCCAGATACCATATGCTTAATATGTATGGATACGCAGATGCGTATGGTAAACCGCTAAGCCCGTACATCTTCATGCTAACACCTTTATTGAACGAAGGCTTGAATCCAGACCTAATCCGGATTCTCTGTTATGTCTCTCCTCGAATTCGCGAATTGCGTTGCTGTGCCTCGCCTGGGTGTTAAAATAATAATTGCATTTTATTCGCGGAATAGTTAATGATTAAAAAAAAAAAATACGGTGCGACGTTATCTGCATCGAAAATTCTCAGGGGACGACACGCCTGTCTACGTCGTTGTCTGCCCCTTGCTGCAGTCCCTGGAAAGGGTCGAAGGTGATTGTGCTCGTCATGACATGGAAAGAACACTTCAAGTTTGATGGAGATTATACATCAACGGACTGCGAAGTGCATATCACGTGTTACTATATTTTTGAAGACTAGGTTTTCGGCAACAATTTCAACACTTTTGCAAGTATAATGCGCGAAGGAATTCGATATTTTCAGTGTAGCAACTAGAGCAGAGAGTGGAGGCAAATATCGTGGAGATTCCCTGGATCACCAAAGGAATTCTCATGGAGCACGTTCGAAAATAAGTTGAACATTTCACTCTATAACTTGATCCCCGATTTCTATTGGATTCGTTTGGATTTTCCTTACCAAAGAAAATTCTACGCACCGCCTGTCAGTTATAGGTTTCCCAATAAAATTTTAAGCCGGTATTCGTCCCCTAAAATTTCACTCTCGGTTCGTCGATGCGGCCATTCGCGACCGTTAAAGACCGTCCGATATTTTGCCGTTGGAAAATTCTTCTCTCCTAACAAATGGCACAACCTTCACGATTAGTATGAGCCGATAACCCGATTAACAGCTGGCCTGAGTGGAAAACTAATTTTCACCGTCAGATAAAACCCGTACCGTTGTACGATCCACGGATCTACATCTTCACCTACCTCCCCAGTACCTTGTTAATTTCAGAAAAATTGACTACCCTGCAGGGCTATCCCAGTAATTACTCGTTACACCTCGACTGCTACAAGCCGGAAAATGTGATTACCGAAGGTCCATATGTAGCGACGAGCATAGCCGGCAATATGCAGTACAATTTCTCGGCCTTTGAGCATGAAGTACACGAACAGATGTTAAAGTTTTTTCAATCTCACGTATATTATACCTATGTATTCATATAAGCTCACCTAAATTTTACCCATATTTCGTGTGAAATGTCAAATGAATTTCAAATTATCATGAAGATTAAAATTAACGCCATGTCCCATCTACGCCTCTGTACCAGGCCATACGCTAACGTGTGAGATGGTTATGAATCCGATGATGAACGGCCGGAAATTGGATAGCGACGCCGCGTCATACGAAATTTAGCAAACTGATTTTGCTGTACGAGTGTCTCTTAGATGTCCCTGAACCAGCCAGCCTGGTACCACCCTCTTCTAACCACATGTCTTCGAAGTAGCTTAGGTCGACCGTTGTCAGACCCCACGTATTAAGGTATTAAAAGCTGGAGAGACCTATATACATAGGGTTGAAAGCATCTAGTTCAGAAGTCATGTGCCTATGTGTAGCTATGCCTATAGGTTGGGAAAGGTATAAGGTCTCCTAGGTCTAACGAATGGGGAGATTTTAATATGTGAAATTGAAGCTCCTAGCTGTAGTAGGTCGGTATACGTTGCTTGTACTCTTGAAGCACCATTTTCGTTCGTCATTGTAACCGCAGGACTCAGGAGTATGTTTCACAGGATATCCCGGAGCTGGATTAAACCCACATGCAGGCGGCTGGGTAATGTGTTAAATGGTTCCATTCGAAACACGAGTTTTAAAGGGATAAATGCATTTGGCCTTTTTCATTTCAAATAGGATTGGACAAAGGATTTTCACGTCGTATTGAAAATCAGCACATTCATTCGTTTGTCAGATAATTATTTTTTTATGCATTCTCGTCAATTTTGCCAGCCGATATTTCAGAAGGAACCTCTGCGATTGTATATTTAATAATTCACGTTTATGAGAAAAATTCTGGCTTGCTGAATAACTAAAGTGGGCAAGAAACGTTTTTCCTTCGAGATGGTCGTACGGGGATATCTTCCAGTGGAATCATTTTGTGTGCCTCGACGAAAAATATAGAATAGCGAACCTTGCAGTTCCTTCGGAAACGGCGAGATCTCGTTAAAATTTTCGGAACCATTTCTGAAATACGATACAATTCTACCATTGTCTGCATCAGTTGAAAGATGATAATCTCATACAGCGAGTCGCATTCCAAAGTTTATTGAGTTATCATCAGAAAAGTTGGAAATTTTCTCTCAATTTACATGTCCACTATTTCAAAACCCGTAGTGGTCTAGTTCTGGAAAGCTTTTCGGCACATCGCCGCGGGATATACGATTTTCCGTGAAAACTTCGTCCGCATCGACCGTGCGAATTATCAACCCGAATGGTGAATATCAAATTCGCGCACACACAGACCCGCACGTATAAATTTTGGAAGACGCTCGAAAACATCTTTGTGAGGCGATAAAACATGTTTAAAACCTAACTCGAGAAATCGAGAAAGGCAAATAGTTGTTCGATACTTACGGTCAAATATATGTAAAGTGATCAATTTTCAATCTGGCCAAATTTAAGATGAGTACAGGTAAAATTTCTCTTCCGAATTTCACATTTCAAATGGAATCAAGAATGTGCGATTTCCATTCTTTAATTCAAATATATTCTCGATGGCATATGTTCTATTTTCCATTTTCTATGCATTTGAGAACGTATTTCATTCGGACCTGTTCACACGGGTGAAGTGGGACGAATGACCGGATATGTGCTAGGTATAATATATCTCT
Organism: Tenthredo distinguenda; assembly: GCA_947538915.1. NCBI lineage: Eukaryota > Metazoa > Arthropoda > Insecta > Hymenoptera > Tenthredinidae > Tenthredo > Tenthredo distinguenda. Next base: position 14,786,442 of record OX384532.1, read on the forward strand.
AGGCCCCAAAGATCTATATTTTCTTATTGTTAAAGGGAAAAACCTTTGGAAGAAGACTTGTCATTGGTCTGTGAATTGTCTTCCATTCCACCGAAAACAGTCTCCTTTATTTATGGCCGGTGTTTTTAAAGCCGCTGGTATGAAAGGGTTGGTGAAAAAGTATATAGCACGTAAATATGCACACATATTCGCACACGTACCTATACATGTATACCTATACCCATGTGCACACCTACTCACATAATCCAAGGCAAATAGCGGCTTAAGTTTTTTCTATATGGCTCGTATAACTGCTTATCTCGGATTGAGCAGAACTCCGAAATTACGACGTTGTAGAGCTAAACCCGAACTCGTAACGGAAGTGGAACTCGTCTCTCTGTTCTAACTTCTAAACGTTTGAGACCCACGTGAATCTTGAATTAATGACGGAAAGCTCGATCGTTAGCTGTGCAATATTTTAGCTCATCGATGACTTCCAAAGCAAATTAATCCCCCAGCCGGATACTCCGAACCCTACGAGCGGGACAACTTTTCATTCCCTAAATAACATTAATTACTGTCATAATATAAAGCGGGTTGACTCGCCTTATATAGATTACTCAGAGGGCTGAGAAATGCGGTAGTATGAAAAAGACTGAAGTTAATTGTATAGGAAGAGACGGAAAATTTCTGTGACGAAAACACTCGAGTATATTTTACTTTAACGGCGAAAGGAAGGATACCTATATCAAGAACATAATCTGGTGTACGAGGATATGAATAAATCCTTACGTAGTAATTCCATTCGGTCTTCCCATGAAATAATATACTGAGTACCTCGGATTGCGCTCAAAATATCATCCCTTACCAGCATTAATGCAGCGTTGAAGATGCTCAATCGCATTATGATCAAATCTGGTGGTAGTTTCGTATGATTGATCGTATTCAACGGTGCATTAATGCAGAAGGAGAATGAATTGAGCTCAGGCCATGTAAACGGAAACGTTAGCTTTACGATTTATGAAAATAATTCGATAAAAATTCATCTGGTTCGAATCCACATTTTGATTGATCTTATTATCGATCGGAGGATATGACGAAGACGAAAATCCGCCTGTCCTACAATCAACATGACGTACGGATTTGTCTGTTTTTCATACACCACTTCAGACCTTGGTACTGAAATGATAAATGAAAAGGTCCTTTGGATACTCAAATATTCAATCCGAGTGCCTTTGAAGTGCTTTGAAGTAATACCCGATATCTCACAATTTTATAATGCAAGTGCTACTTTATCCTACCTCGTTGGATCTCACTTCACGTCCTGTACAGTGAAGAATTAAGTGCCATTTCCATTATGTCACCATTTACTCTCTACGGCAGATTGATGTTTGTGTAGGTATTTTCTCCAAAGAAGTTACACAATATGAGCTCACTTTCAACAGTCGGAAAGTTCTTGCGGTTTGCGGCGTGTAGTTTTTAGAGTCTCTATTCTTTACTTTTATTTTTATTTTTCGTGACGGTTGTTTAGCAATTCTTTCATTCTGGCTAATGAGTCGAGTAAGATGTGTCTTTTTTCACCACAATTTATAAAGGAACGAAAAGTCTCTCTACATCTGTAGACTTACATCTTTATACGGAAGAACTCCGATGGGATCGATCGATAGCACGCAAACGCATTTTATACATATGTAAAGTACTCAATCGCCACAAGAATCGCAAAGGGGTGTAATTTCGGCTTTTTTCCCATTCGACACGCCGAAAGAGTCGCTGAGGAAAACCTGACGTGGAATACTGAGTCACTATAGAGATCCTCGGGTTTTCACCGCCTCGACATTGAGCAGCCAAAAGTTAATCCGTCCCGTGTCAAAGAAGGATGATACAAGTGTCAAGTTTCGCGAATTTTCTTCAGTCGAAGACGCAAATTTCTTCATACTGTCTCTGGACTGAAATAAATCAGCCCTATATTTATGTATGTATGTATAGGTATAGGCAGATACACACGGGAACTACTCAAGATGTAAATTCGAGAACGACGCGACGTTTCGAAAAGGCTGTAACTGTCCTTTGCTCCTTTTATATAACAAGCTATAAGATGAGGTACGTCTTTTGAATGCAAATTCAGACAAGGAATGAGAGGAAAACTAACAAATATGAGTATTCCACAAAAATCAATGGGACGAAGTTCATAATTTCGTATAAAATATCTTTTCGAAATCATTAGTCTTCCATAATCTACGTAAGCGCATTTCGGAGCCCGGCAATATAAAGTGAACATAAAATAAGGTGGGACAGGACAGGACGTGGGTGTTCTTAGAAAAATGGGATTCACCCGAACATCGTAAATGGGGGACGAGTTCGAAGTTGAAATCCGATAAATGCCATTACTTATTTGCACGCAAACAATCGAATCGGTTCAATCGCAACGGAAACACGTACTTCGCAGTATAATTAAAAATTTTAACAACCAAATCATCGCAGATGGTTATCTTCCCAGGGTGTTGGGTTCTCTGCGATACAAGGTTAACGCGGAGAATGCGAAAGTCGAAAATTCGTGGCACGTTATAAATTACAGCTGTCGTTATAAAAACAAAAAGACACCCTTTATGTCTCCGTATTTTGTCTCTGGAATGAGGGATCCCTGAACGCCTTGAGGGTGTATCTTTGAAGGACGGTCGTTGTGTCGCGAAAGAATTTCGCAACGACCCAGTTCTATCTCAACAGTCTTTTGAAGTATAATCAGGTAAACGTCAGTATTTTTGATCTATCACCTTCCATAAATAAATGCAGCCAAAGTAAAAGCATCTTCCGTATACCACAAGGACTAAGATAATCCGCTGCCGGATTACACGATTTTTTTCATCTCAAATGAAATCCACAAACATGTTATACTTATCTCTCGCTTTTCCAAGGTGAAAAATTAACAGATATGTAAAAGCTCGTCTTTTCGTACAACAGAGGTTCGTTTTTTGAAATGTAATAAAAGACCAACGGATGTCAAATCCAAACAGCCATTTGTTTCAGTACTTACGATAACTGCTCTTACTTCGACTGTATATTATAACACGAGAGGCAATGGCTCACAAATCTTGACCGTGACCCGATTGTGATCTAAAATATTAGTGAACTATTGTGCTAAGACTGTATTTTTGAAAAATCCATTTGGATCACATCGGCTTTTCACTCCCGTGAATCACAAACCCCTTTCTCCCTCGTAACTACAGCGTAAACACTTATGATTGTCAGTATAATCTACGGGTGGTTCATGATATAACAAACATATTGCTACAGTAGCTTTCGATGGCTAGAAATCACTGTTGGGTTAGTTGGGTTCGGGACGAAATGGAGTATCTTGCCCGGGGCTAAAGAAGAGATTGTGACAGGGGAGGGAAAAAAGTAGCTAGGGGTAATTGCGACACATTGCTTACCCTGTATGAGTTTCACGGTTCCCATGAGGACAAAGAAAAATACGTATATTCGAATACGAAACATGGGTCAGCCCTCTGGCTATAACATTATAGGTATAACATATCTGTGGCAACATTTTCTCCGAAGAATCGCACAAGGATGTGATATTCAGCTTTCAAACTATGCAGATTTTGAACCCAAGCTTTAAAGTACGCGAAAATTGCAGTCCAGTAGCTCGTTCAACGAGCGTATACGTAGTCTCGCCATGGATTTGAATAAGTTTATCTTTCTCCGCATCAAGGAACAAGAAAGATATATAGAGATTGGTTTGTTCAAAAACGCTCGATCCTAATTTTTATTATTCTACGCGCGTTTGTGTACTGAAAAGCACAAAGTAAACGAAAGAACAGGGAGACTGAATGAAAATTGGTACTTGGTAGAGGTACTACGTTAGCGTTACACAACGTTAAGGCTTTCTTCGGTAAATAGAATGAGAGGGTGAATTAATTATAGTGCCACAATTTTATTCAGTTACATACAAAGGGAAGGCATTAACGTAATAGTAACCCAAGCAGCGATGTATCACAGTATAGAGATAATGAGAGGGTATATAATGATACGTAAGGAAATCCGGGGCAAAATTGAGTACCTACAAAATCGGCGATGAAAAATTGTTTCGATTGATAAATATTTCGAAAAATTAACGCTAATTAAAATTCGTCGAGTTCAAAGCAAAGTTTTGCTCTTTTCCAAGTAACGTTGATCGTTAAATAATATAACACAATAACTCGAGAGCAATGGCAATTAGTAGTCACACGCTGCCTCGTTACAGGCGAGGAAACTATTGTAGAATTTTTTTAACGAGTATTAGAACACTCGGAAATGGCAAACGTATTATTTCGAGTGGTAGGCGGGTACTTATATATGTCAGAACATTGAACTCATTACTCATGTGGTACGCCATAACTGTATTATACGGTGAACGTGAATTTCTCTAATCGTGAAATACCTGCAACACACCGAGAAGAATGATTTATTTGAACAGAAACCCATCTTCATTCGAGTTACGAGTAAATTTTCTACGTTCATGTTCGACGAGATCATTTTTTTTTTTTTTTTTACCGTGTGACACTCATATATGAGAATCGTGTAGAAATCCAGCCCATCGTTGAATATCTTTATCAAACGCAATGATTCTCCCTTCCTTTGAATCTGCTTTGCTATTACTTGCAATGGGTTTCCTATAAATGACGCCAAGCACCACTAAAGCAGCAGAAATTGAGCCTCGCACGTATGTGTAAACCTATATGTTTATGCACACGAAAGAATTCGGAAGCAGAGTGTGTTTGCTTCCACGGAAGGAAATCCTCCTCCCCAAGCATCATTTTATTCCATCACTTTTCTCGAGTCGATGCGGCTGGGTCTGGGTCTGAGTCAGAGAACTGCTTCGGTTTGTACGTCACGTTCTGCTTTTACTTTTTCATCTTACACTTCTTTTTATTTCCTTTTCTTTTTCTTCGAGATAATCTCCATTGAGCTGCTCACCATCCGATCAAGATAACGGAACACGCATAGGAATCCCAACATGTAGTAGCGCATTTCGCACCCACGATGAGATGGGTAAATTTTTTCTATATATTAAAGTTCGATGTAACATACCAAACCCTTTGAACACCCGAGAACACACCGGTGGTAGTTGACATCTGAAGGAGTGGAGTGCAGAAGTAGAATTGGAAACAGATACGGACTAGCTAGATATAAACTAGCAATATGGCAAAAAAAATGGATCATTTTTTTTGTATACGGAGTAAAGTTTAAGCTATTGCAGACATTGCCACAGATTTTGATACAACGTTCTGACACTATACGATAAATGATGATGTTACATCGAATTTAGTATACGGAGTCATCGTACCCCAAAATTTTATCGGGATTCATAACATTTAGTGTTGATATGTTTTTGAGCCTATATGGGCTTGGAAATTTGCTTCGCATGTGCAAATTCTAGGAGTTCGCGGTACTTTTGTGCGAAGGAGATGCTGATCCATTTGGGTGAACTTTCAGTAACTGATGTTGATAATTCAAAGTTGTGTGTGTAGCTGCATGCTGAATAGCGGTTCCCGCGATGAGCCTGCACCAGCCACCCCAGAGTGCTGTTTTATCTCTTCTCTCTAAGCCAATCTAATTGTAAATTAGATGCTTTAGAAAATGTTGAGAATAAGCTTTCGCAGTAGAAATGGAAAATGGGCTAATAAGACGGTATATAAATCGGGTCGTTTTTTGGCACAATTCTCTACCAGTGGCCTCTTCCCTCATGATTCTGTTCACTTGAAAGTTACACGATACAATGTGACTTTTCTCATCTCTTCTTAAAGCCACAGATATAATACAGTTGGGTAAGCAGGATAGCCGTGATCCGAAACTCTGAGCCAATGGTATATTGGTGATGTTGTCTTTGCCGCATAGGGCAAACTATACAGAGAAACATTTCACTCAGAATGAGACGGAAAAATCAACCGTTATAGAGGAAATGGGAACGGAGTGAGCAAGATGAGAATTCTGTTGTTTATTAGCAATTTTATGAGCTTACGGTACCTCTGTACCGAGAGGGTCGATTGGCCCACTTCTGCACTCTTTCAGCTGTAGAATTATATGTCGCCGATATAGTTTTCGATGAAGGGGATCCTTGATTAAGCTGACTAATGTCTAGAATTGATTTATTCGTAATTTGTAGTCGAGGCGTGAAGTTATTCGGAACTAAGGGATGAAAAATAAAATCTTAAAAAGAAATTAAGCTGCCGGCATGATAAGCGTTGGGTCGTTTATTCCCAATTCCATGACCCCGCGCTTTGTCTTGCGACAAGATCCTGCCCAATTTTTGCAAGCTTGCAACCCAAGAAGTTCGTAGGAAGTTATAGTTAAAGGAAATTGAATGGCGCGGACCCCAAATCCAGTAGGTTCATGTCGAATGGTCTTTTTTATATATTGGATCGCTTCTGGGATGGACCGCAGCAAGCACTTCATGGCACGTTATAGTGGATAGGCAGATTTCCAAAATGGAAATGAAAAGGGAGCAATCTAGAGCATGCGATACATTAATTTGGTCATTCATACCGAATTCTAAGAGCTTGCGGTGCTTTTACACTCATAGAATATTGACCGGATTTCTCACACTTACTCAAGCTGTAAATGCTCGCGGTTAATATAATTTATTCACACCGTAACTTTATTTATTGTTATTTATTGATCGACTCAGACATCAACGCCGCGACGCCGGTTCTTATATCCAAAGAAAAAATGTCTTTTCCGTGCAAAAATGTTCGGAAAAGTCGAAAGTATCATTATGAAAATGTATAATGTTAAAAAGTTCGCTTAGAATCTCGAAATAGAATTCGGGAACTGCTATCCATGCGAAAGGATCGCGAAGTCCACTAGAGTTCTTCTTACAGGGCTACAGATACCTTTACTCTGAAATCTTCTCCGATAGATTTTTGCAGCGATTGAATCTGATATTTGGATTCGACGGGTTTTCGTCATACATTTACAATATATTGAACTATTCATAAAAATATTTATAACCATAAAATCTACGATCTTTCATCCGTTATAAAGTCTCAGCAGACCTTGGATGTCTTCATTTATCAGCGTTACTGACACAAACTTCACCCATTCCGGTACATAGAAGGGATGCACCGACAGCGTCAGTTCTGACTCTGTATTTTCAGTTTAATAATTTTACACCATTTCATCATGAAAATTCAATCAGTATTGAATTTCCACAAGGGAAATAATAGGGTTTCCTAATGTGTGTCAGCCACGACGCTGTAAGTCAGGATCAAATTGAATCAGCTAATAACAACCATGAGCTGCAGGGTAGTGCGGTTCTTATTCATCGTCTTTAAGATGTAAGATCAAGTTTACGAAAAATGAATATCATAGCAAAATGAGCTCATGAATAAGCCAGCAGATAGTGGTACGTAGCTGCAGTATAGTATTATAGAAATTGGCTGTACTTGGGTATTTCGAGCGGATCTTGACCCGCTGCAGCGGAGGTAGCTCGCATAGTAGTTTATAATTGCTTGTTAGTCAATGGGAAGCTCGATTCATACATACCGAGGTCTAGTGGCGGATTACCTATAGTTTGCACAATGGGGTGTCGTAGCGCAGTAGGATATAAAAAATAATTTTTGTAACAAGAACTAGGTGTATAGTTATAGTCAAGCAGTAATACCGCGATATGTATTATTTATTGAATATCGTCGATGTTATAGGTACATGTGGTACCTTTACCTCCCGGAGGATATCTGAAACCATTACTGAGAATTTATGTCCATATAGGTATACGTATACACGACTTGGCAAATTACTGTCCCGTAGCCATTTACCGAACAATGGCAGTCCCGAATTGAACAAGCGGTCGCCTAGATGTAGCAATATTATGGCATCTTATGGTCCAGCGCACGCTCACGCGAAATGACGATCATTTAACCATTAGAAATTTCATTGAATTAACTATTCATTGGATATGATTTGAAATAGTGTTAACCAGCGAAGGGTCTTCTGCCCCTGATACTGTGCAACATTTTGCTCGAGGGTAACAATTGAATGTTTTTTTTTTTGGTGTTGACAATGATTTAGATTTAACCATTGCGGTATTTCTGGTACTTTGGATTTCCGGAACCTTCGACCTTGTAGTGGTAGCGGTATCGGTATGCCATAGGAATGTGATCCAAGCTATTGCCGATAAATTCCGTTCACCCCGGGCCTAAGAACCTTTGACTTTTCGAGTTGAATAGTCGGTGGTAAACAAGAGATAAAAGATACTTTCGGGAACGGTGAATTATGCCATAAATTTGCCCCTTGGTGTAAATAGATTCGGCTGGAATTCTCATAACTTTTAGCGCTAACGATGAGACCCTCGCACGGTACATCGTGTTTAATTATTAATAAGAGACAACATCAAAAAGCACATGAATTATTCGGAGAATTAAACTGTCACGTCTCCGCAATTATTTGGAGATAAGCGCGATTCTAAAAAGCTTAATTACTTTCTAGCAACTATACATATGCAGGGGAGACCGGGGCAACGAGCGTACAAAATTTGGTAAGAAAAATCGGTGAAAATATGCTTCAATCTATGTCAACTTGAAATTAGGCTTCGGTACGAAGTAATTTATCAATGTGAATGAGCCTCATAAACTCCCTTTATCCATTTCTTCTTAATTTTCAAAGGGTGTGAAGATGCTCTTTCACGATTAGTCTGAGAAATTGAAGCAACTGGATGAAGCGAATTTTTCGTTTAATAGGCTCAATTTGAAACAATGAAATGTAAAATTGGTATCAGTTTTAATTGGAAGGAAAAAGCGATCGAAGAAACGTTGAGATTATTATAATTGCGTTTTCCGTTGAGTATGCTGTTTTTCTCCAGTCTCCCCTAAGCTCTGAATTAAGTTTTTTTACGATTGTGGACTTACGCCACTCGTCCTTTCGCATCTTTTTCTTTTTATAACATAACATGTAAAGATCTTCAGTCGTGAGGAATAATAATAGACAGAAATTAAAAGTAAACTGAATCGAACCAGCTGAACGGCTTCACCGTTTGTTGCACTTATCTCGTAACGTAATAGACGAACTTACGGTCAGACCGATATTCCTTATTCCGAATTAATTCGCTTTCCAAAAACTGTAAGCTTATGCAGAAGACTTTTAGATTGGGGGAATAATCGATTGAGTACAGCCACGTCCTCTCGCGGTGGCAGTCACGCGCCGACTGAACATCCCCAGAAAGGCAGAAACTACCCCAGTGGTCCTCCTAGTAGCATTATACAAACCCCACTTTACGCAGTTGCGGTATCGCATGCTATTCCAAAAATATTTGATAATACACCCACTGTGAATGAAAGCTTAATCTGCCGATGCGATACGTGACGATGCTTTGAGTTTTTTCTTCCTTTCTTTTGTACTTGTGTACCAAACAGTTTTCAGTTTCATCCCTCACTCGGAAGAAACTATCGCTTTAAATATGAAACCATAAAGTATTTTATGTACTTCCCTTCAGGACGCGATATAATCCCCAAAAGCATTTCCGTTAAAAAATTTCAACTGTAACCGAGTATAGAGACGATGTATTATCAGGTCTAGTTACTCTTCCCCGTGAGCAGGGAGCTGTATGTCAGTGTGAATATAACGCTGGTTGGATAAAAAGTACATTTTATTACATAGAAAATTTATAAAACATATAAAAGTCAGAGAATTATAGTCGGATGATTATTTTTCTGTTCCGTCGAGGAAGGTTTGGACTGCAAAACGGGCAGTGATTGTCTGGGTGAATACGTGTCCAGGATTCTCTCTAGGTCTTGGAGTTTCTTGAGCTCATCCTGAATGTGGTTCAGGTAATCCCACCGCAGCACCTTCAAATGCCTGACATAATCAGGGGCTTCTTTCCGAGCGTTGCAGTTCTTCGTATACGTTGGACAGCAATCGCCTTGAAGAGCACGGGCTATTTCGACGCAAATGTCTTTCTGCGATTGACTCGGATGTACCATTTTTTCAATCTGAATAAGAAAACGATAGAAGATACGTTGAGAAGGTACTCCATCTTCGAAGCTTGTAGGAAAAAGTGTTTTTCTCAAGAAAGCTTGCAGGAGATGTGAAAAAACTTACGAGGCAGTTGCTCCGGGACGAGCTTATTGGCTTTATATTGTCGCATTTCTGCATTATATCAAACGAAAAATTGTATTTATACCTTGTTCAATTTTAAGCAGCTAATTTCCCACGAATAAATGTTTTCACACCGTGTCATCATAACTCAAGAACCGAGTTCCGGATCGATTTGAAATTTATACAGCACATTTCTCACCCCTATATCTTTATCCGGCCTACCACGAGCTTCGGGAGCAAATTAATCATTTTTTCTTAATCAAGCAAGAAGGAAAATCGAAACTTGATGCATAAAATATTCCTACTTGTATCATTTTCGTCTTTCAGCGATATTCGTGGTACACCGAACAAAGATACTCATCTTTCTTTGTGGTTTTTCTTAGATCATCGTTCTGCCTGGTATGAGTATAAACTTCACAAGTTTTCGAGCCACTTAAACTTTTTTCCAACCGTAGATGAAATGACCACTGAATTTGTTCCGAAAAAACTATCTTCGAGGCTAATTCTGAAAAATTCTGAAAAAAGTACCCTTCTATTCCAAAATTCAACGATGGTGTACCTCTTAAATTAATTTTAGAAGTAACGCGGGTGGTACTCGATCCGAAATCCGTTTAATGTGTGTAAATTGTACCCCGTTGGCTCGATACAAAGTCGAAGGAAAAAATCCAAAGAATACAAATCGGGCTGATGGGGTTTCAAGACATCGGGATTGAGGTGGTAAAAGGTACCTTTTTCCCCTCCGGGACAGTACCGAGTTCCCTGCTTAAAGCTCTGTCAATCAGATCGACGATGTAGCTCTTGCTAGCGTGTAAGTCCAAATCACTACCAGTGTAGACGTATTTCTTAGACGAGCCTACGGGGGGTAGTTGATCGCATTGTTCTTGCCCTCCATGAATCCCTGGGACACCAGTCACGTTTTGTTCCTCTGTCTGGCTTGGATGTGGCGTTGGAGCTGACAGACATCTGTATGGTACATCGCAGTAAGGAATATCCTTCAGGTCCCGTGACAACGAGTCTCTGGATTCCTTGGAGTAATCGAACTGTTGTAGATTCTCGTTATAATCTTCGTCCCCGTTATGATCAGGAATTGACGTCGAGTGGTAGCTGATCCTAGCCATTTCGACCTCGCCATTTATATTACACTTGTCAATATGATCTCCGGGAGGACTTCCGCTTCGAGTACTTTGATTACCACACATTGGCACTGGAAGTTTGCTCGGCAGAAAACTCACCTTTCGTTTAAGCTGATCCCCTTTGTCATCTGGTCGTGTTTTCTGATGCTTTTCCCACTGTCGATCCCCTTCACGGCTTGCCCTGCCTTTTTTCATCTCAAATTCACGAATCTCTTGACCAAGTTCATTCAGTTCTCGCTTGTCCCTATCGAATTGTCTTCGCTGCTCATCTTCGTCTATGTCATTCTGTGCCCGCGGCGCACAATCGACACCCTCTTGTCTCGAATCACCGCGTTGTTGTTGAACGCTGTCTTCTTTTGGTAGTAAAATATTCGACGCAGGCCCCTTCAGGTTTTTGTAGTCACGAAAATATCGGAGCACAGCGTCACTGTCGAGATTTACAGCTTCCTGATCATCGGGAGGTGGAGGAATATGTTCCGTATGAAGATTGGACTTTTTTCGAACGCTTTTGATCGGTGCCTGATATCTTCCACAGCCCTGTGTCTCCTCAGTTGCTAAACCTGAGCTCATCAAATCTTGATAAAGAGCGTTCAGCATCTGATCACCTTCGTTCCTTCGGTGTTGACGACTCAAGCTGCTTGATTTCTTTGGATTGCTTCTCGTCGGTACATTTTTACCGTGGGCTACCGTCTGCCTCATGTTCAACGTAGGAGATGGCCCAGGTTCTCGTGGGTCACGTGTAATTTCTTCGAACCTAGCCAAGACTTCTTCCATATTTTCCGTCCCCCTATAGATTTTTCATATTTCACTATTACGGTAACTGTCGTTGGTTGAAAAACGTCCCACTTCATTGCTTGTAGCATATAGAGTGGCATTAAACTGACATTAGTAGAACCTGCCTGGATGTAGATTCATTTCATTCTCCTAATTGAAATATAACGTGATAGCCCAGCATTTACCTTAATTTACCTGAGGATGATCTAACGACATCGGGTGGACAAAGGCAGGAAGGGCAGTGCTGTGGATGTTTAGGATTCCCTGGTCTTCTTTTGCGACATCTTGCACAGGTATTGGTATTGACACGAGGATGACTTTGATGGCTTCGAAGGGTCGAAGCCCTCGCAGGTTGATGATACTTGTTGTTTCTACTATACAACTCCATGCAACTACAGTCCGTCGTATCTGTCTCCTGTAAAATCTGACGGAAGCAATCGAGATTTTATATCAAGCCGAACTGCATTCACAGTTTTTACTTTCGCACAGTACGTTCTTCTTCTTGTCTCGTACTTCGCTCGAATCGTTTTATAAAACGAACGAAATACGTACGGGAGTATATGTATATGTCAAGTTAGTTTCCCAAGTTGAAGAAACTCACTGAATATAGTTCATGTGCCAATATTGATTCGATGAACCGGAGCTCATGCAAATACTTTATCTCTTTTATCAACTATATACGCGTATAATAGAGGGAACCTTATCCGTATTCGGGGAAGGGAATCATTTTATCTATGGACTCTATTATGAGAAACTACAATCAGAAATCAGGTATCTTTTTTTTTTGCTCCCTTCGTGCCGTATTGTAGAGTGAAATTGCAAGCTCTTGCAATGTTCATTAATCATTTTTTGCGAGTTTGTTCGTCGCAGTATACCGAGAGGAAATTCTCGTTGAATCTATAGGATGTTGAGAAATTTAGTCAATGCGAGGCTAAAAGTTATTGATGTAATCTAACATTTCTGCTAGAGAAGTGAATTTTCCGGTTAAAGATAATATTTTGTTGAATGAAATCGAGGGGAACCACTCTACATCCATCTACGTGAGAACTCATGTCAAGTCATTTGCATTCTTTTGAGGTCCTCTAAATTCAAGACATCTTTTGAAGTGATGCAGTCACGTTCAATTCATAAAGTGGTCAACCCCTCGCATGAAGTAAATATTCATTCGACAGTACGTGACCACATATGTTAAAGGGCGACTTCATGTTATAGTTGCTTGTCGGACAAGGAAAGTTATTTTGACATGCAATATATTCTGTATATTAACAGAGTGGAAATGCAAAAGGGATTTTTGATTCCTTGCGTTATTTCAGGTACAATGAAATTCCTAATTCACTAATTCGCAGCATTTATCTAAAATTAAGAAAAATTAACAACACCCTAAAATCATCATGACGTTGGATATTTGTAATGTATGACATGCGCTACTTTCTTGTATTGAAAGTATTGATTAGCAATTTAATGAAAATCAATATTATTCATCAGGTTGCGGCAGAAGACTTTTATTTTTTACTAAAACAGTGCTGAAAAGATTTAACTTGTGAGTCTCGTAGCGATAACTTAGCAATAGGTTCGTTATAAGATTGAGCAACTAACTGGTTCTCCTGAGTTTCGGATCATCCTATTTGCAAAGACGGAACTTCCAATAAGAACTTTGACTCGTAACTTTTCGGATAGTCCGTGGGTCTGATGAACGGAATAAAATTACGTTCATATTATACGCATTGCGGTTTTTGTAGAAATATATTTATTATAGAAATCGTCTGATTGATATCGAGTAAAAAAATTGCTCCTCGAAGTAACAAAATAGTATATACTGTTTAAAAGATTGAAAAACGTCATTGTGTCAACGGGACAGTCGATACGGAATTTCGATCACTATCGATATCGGCAATATTATAATTGCACTATAGTACCTGAAACTTGTTTTTATCTAAGAATCAAGGTCTGGTATCAAAAGATTAGAAATTTTCTAGGGAATAAATTATTGCCGAACTCGTGAGTTAATAAAACTGTTGAGAAATTGCCGTTGATTCCATTTTCACACTCTGCTTCTGCTAAAATGGATATAGTTGGGTCGCTCATGATTTTGGTCTGTTCAAAGATTGAAAGCTCGTGACAAATTAATTTTCTAAGTCTCGGACCTGAGTGAAAATCTGAAACCAATCTTTGCTGAGGTTTCGGAAGGTCTAGTTAATTTCAGCAAAATACTAGATACACACAGCAAGTTTGAACGAAATTATAGACCACTTGACAAAAAGCGACCTCTGCAGGTCGATGGAATTTAATTTTACTGCGTCTTCTTACTCTAGGTAATACTATGGACATGTCTGTATGGCATTCATTTAAATCATTCAAATATATAATTCGCTATCATTATTGGTGTTACCTACTACTAATGTTGTTGAATTTATTGGATTCACGATACTCATGAGACATGCAATAACTTTTATAAATAAAGAGGAAAAACAGCGTCTCAACAAATATTGCAAAGCTCCATCAACTTAAGTTTGAAGTTTGCATATTTTACTTATTTTAATTTCATTCGGATCGATATAGAAAATATATTTCATCCCTTTCGACGTCTTTGGATTAAACTCCAACGCTATTTGGAACGGTGCTCTGAATTTAGATGAAGATATATTGCCGTATTCGGTCGACGGTCACGTATTGTTTGTATTTTTTACAGTTGAGACCTGACTGAACCCTATAGGTGTTGGCACAGTCTCTACAAGAGATAGATACTACTTCACAGTTCGGTCTCGATTTGCAAATATAAGTTAAAGCGTCTTATGTATCCCCGTAAATGGAGAAAAGTTAGGGTTGAAAGTATAAAGACAATTGCTACCAATACTGGGGCAAGAGTGACATGTACTATTCCCTTAGCAATCAGTATGTAGTACTACTCATGTATGAATAACTATCCTACATTCATATCCCAGAAAACTGGAATGGATTGAAAAGGAGATTGATAAGACTTGAAATCTGGTCCTCGAATTACTCCAATTGATAAAATATCGAGACAGGTATAACAATCACATTGAACCACTTTCATTTGCTAGATTCGCTTCAATTCCAAATTAGGAACGAATAGACATACTACAATAATTCGCTGGGATGAGACGAATAAAGGCCAATATTACGGACTATTCAGAACTAAGCCGTATAGTGAAGCGAAATTTTCTACCATACGCTCTCTCATGCACGCTTCGTTTACTTCTTGATGGTGTGTATGTGACACTACCTACATAAGCCCGCATGAGATAGCGTATGATATAAAATTTCGTTTTGGGTTGGCGGGTTCACTTCTGAATAGTGCGTATATCGGCCTGAGAGCTTCAATTCACTGGAACGAATTTAAGAGGATTACGTTACAATTGATATCTGCGATACCCAATCCCATTTTTCAATAAATATAAATTGCTAAGTAGCAAAATCAATCCATTACGATTCTTTCCAACCCACTTTATTTTCTTGGGTTCATCCTCACCCATTCATTGTTAATTTTCCCTTACATTATATTATGAATATAGTGATATATTGATTAGTTGTGCCGCAAACATCTGCAATCTCATAGGCTTTCTGTCGGCTATTTTTAGTTTCCACACGTAATTTTCCTTCGATTTCAACTATTCTGTCAACATTCATCTGAGATTTCATGCATGATTGTTTTAGAGCGTGCTATCCTTATGTCCCTGGTGTATTTTCACAAGTTTTTAGAATTCTATTAACATTTCTCGACTTTACTTTATTTTAAAACACATTTCAGGCTTCACTTTCATCCTAACGAACAGAAATTTATGAAATTGACAGAATAATAATAACGTCAGCGAGAAGCAAAGTTACTCGCTTCATTCCATCTGTGATAAAGATTATCAGATTTCTATTGAACAACGAGGGACTATCAGAAAGAAATTCCTTTCATACATTAATTCAGATTCTCTGTAGCTATTTCTATATTGATTATAGGTAAATAGAGATGTTCGTGAAATAAAGAAGTATCCAAGATATTTCATCTTACAAATATTTCGTTCATTATAGTCGATGCATCATTTCGATGACAATGTTATGTTCACATGCCAGCTAATTTGAGATTCCCGCTAAGCTCTGTAAATTTTGCGATTTCGAGCGGTGGAGCGCTCTACGGCAATCACGTGACTCGTCATATGACAGCGTCAGGCGGTCTTGCCTTCTGCTAGTTTCCGTGTCTACTCTCAACAGTCTCAACTCCATTCAGTATCGGTGTGTAGAGATGTCGGGGTCGCGTTTAATCTTTGCCTTCGGGCTCGCAGTTATATTCTCTCAAATATCCGCGATTATATCTGCAGATATTGTTCCCGTAGTATTGCTGGGTGGTACGTTTGATTCGCCAGAATCTGTCGATGCTTTGCGGTTAATGTCCCAGAACGAGTTCGTCGAGGAACTTACGAATTTAGTGGGCGTATCCCCGATAGTAGTCTATGCCAAAGACAATTTTTGCGTCGAAGAGCTTAGCCAGGCAAAGTTCCGGCTCGATAATAAATGCAAAATGTATTATCCGGCCGTTGAATCTCCTCTACCTGCGTTCGAGGAATTGAAATCCCATAACATGTCCAAGGTGGAAAAACCAGACACGATTTCTGACGGTCAGCTCTTCATTGTTCCATTCGACGATCTTGCCGATGTTTCTGAATCGTTCACAAATCTCCATGAAAAGTCTCCAAACTTAATTGGTGCCATTACCGGAGCCTCTTGTTACTACAGCCGATCTGAACGAACTCGCAGAGCAGTCGAACCTCGAGTTGAGTCCCAAGTTATTGCTCAGGCAGATAGAGTTCTCCTTTACTCTGGCGAAGGTATTCATCTCAAGGTAAGAATATATCATATTTGTATTTATTTCACATTCAGATATTTCTTATAAGAAACTATGTCATTATTCTTGTTCTTCTCTGAGTATAATTTAGTGATACATCAATATAACATGTCATTTGTTTTTCAGGCCGCGGGTGATACCTCCTTTTCTACACTCGGTGAACCAAAGAATGTGTCGTCTTACTCTAATTCAACTAACAGCGTTCGTTTGGACATGATTTTTGCTCCAGATGATGTAACCGAAGTAACTCTGCGATTACAATTCACTGGAACATCGACGAAGTATTGGTACTTTGATAGCATCGAGTACGAGGCTAATGCCACTCCGCTGACATTGACCAGTAATACTACAGTCTTTTTTCCCTTTAATTTCTCCTATCACTGTACCAGAGACTTGATATTCTACAATAACGATACGACTTACTTGAACCTTACCGTTCTTCAAATACAAATCGATCCAGCAATAAATGCATCAACTGGAGTGGCTTATTTCAGTGATGGATATGATTGCATTGGTTTTACTACTCTACCAATATTGAGTGGGATTTTTGTCACAGCCATTCTGGCTCTGATTATGATCTGGGCAGTGACTATGATTATGGATATTCGTACAATGGATCGTTTTGATGACCCGAAAGGTAAAACTATCACAATTGCGGTCTCAGAATAAAAAAATTTTATCCAGTATTTTATAAAATGTATATAAATATCTGTTGGAGATTAAATTGAGTTAAAATTGTGAAAATCTTTGAGTAAGGGATGTTGTAGGGATGTTCAATATCTTACTATTAAATACATTGACATCAAACACCAGTGTAGATCATGTATCAATCAGATACGTCAAATATATGTTGAAAATTTCATTTTCTAACATATGTATTACACACAAACTTGAAACAGCGAATAAATATTACGTACTGATACTGTAGTTCTGTGATACAGAAGTCGGAAGGTATCGATGCTCTTAACACCGTATCATCTCCATAGTTTCCTTATTTCTTCTTTGAGATTTGTTAGAAAGTTGTAAGTTAAGTTGTAAGGTGGCGGTTCTTAGATTTAATAGAGAACTTGGTTCCACCGGTTGATAAAACATAATAGTGGTAAATAAGTTATTTCATTTCGCTGTCTTGTATAATATCACAACACAATGTATTCATAGTTTCAATGACAGTCTTTAGTAGTTATAAATAAATATATAAAAGTGCGACATTGTGGTTATTTAGTCGCTAGTTAAGTCTAGCTGTTCCGAAGATTTGTATAAAGTTATTTACTCATCGAACTATTCTATAGATTAGATTCAGAGACATGATTTAGAATGTATTTAGCAACTGCCTGGGTCGTGTATTTTATTGATTACTCATTCCATTCTCGTGTCTAGATTTATACTTTATGCTATTACTTATGCAAGCGAATGCCCCGAAGTAATGGTATGTGCATAGTTTTAATTGTATAATATAAATCAATAAATTGACAGCTTAACCCTTAAATATCGATGGTATTTTACTATCACAAAATTGAGGAGTTTATATACATATAATATAAAAAGTGTAAAGATATAAGGAATATTTCATGAATAATATCATTCCTGTTGTCTAAGCCGCACAAGCAGGTATGTCGACACCATCGAGCACCATAAAAACCATAGAGTGAGCCGGAAGAATAATCGTTTGCATAGGATCAAGGATTATTGGCACAAATGGTGGCAATTCGCCATTTTCTTCCAGTAATAACGTTTTTCCATTCAGTTGTATTGAGCTGAAAATAGTTTGAAGATCAACTTACGTTTTTGCAAGAACAAGGAAACCTTTTTAAGAATTCAGACTTGCAGTGGAAAGATAAGAATGGATAAACTTTCATCAAATAGTTCATCATTTCAGTCTTCAATTTGCAGAAAGAATTACAGATAGCGTATTTCTGGATTTGGGGATTACCTGGATTGCAAGTTATCTGCAGTGAAGGCATAGAAGAATATATTATTATTTTTAATCGGCGCTGGATAAAAGCTTTGTACAATAATTCGGGCGGGTTCTTTATCCAGGTTGACTCCATATATTGTTACAGCGGGCACTCTATTCAGTAAAGCACTTTCTGGAGTACAATGTGCATACAATCTCAATAGCCCAAAATTATTTGGTGTCTCTAGCCGTAATACTTTTTCAGAAACAAACTGCTTGTAAGCAACGCTGACCCACCAATCCGGATTCGGAGTTAAGTCAGGTGATACAAGGGCATAATTTCCCCCAAAAAATGATTGTCTCGTTACAACATTGACTCCAACACTTGCGCTGTAGCCTAGCTTGTCCAGCCATAAAAATCCTGCTACAAATCTGTCCGATAATTTTGGAGCACCACCTCCGTAAGCTGTGCTTGTTTCAGCTGAAGATAAAATTAAAAAATTGTTAAACATTTGAAAGGTATTTATGTATGTCTCTGGCAGTGATTTTGTCAACGTACAAATCCACATGTAAACGTCCTTTCCAATAGCGTTAATAACATTTGCCACTGATGTGATTTGCGGAGGTAAATAATTAAAGACAGTTGGATTCATGAAATCTTCAACCGTAGCTTCGCGTCCGTTCAAGTAGTACTGATGCCAGGAAGCGTAAGTCACACTGTTTCCAGAATACAGCAAAAATTCTGCGGCATATTGTTCGCCTTTATGATTCGGATCTCCTATATGATTAACTTCTGGCCCGATCAGATTACTCGATTCATACCCTGATATATCTAGAATATTTCTGAGGGTCACGTAATCCAATGCTAATTGTGTAGCTGTAACTGTTCTGTTAAAAACATGCCGGAATGAGTTGGGTTCTGAAATCGAGAATCAAATGTGATTAGAGGCAATAATATAATTAAAAAATCTGGCTAGCGGAATAATTCAGATTGCATTTATATTCAAACAACCATTTCCCAACTGCCAATCTAATTCCAAATTGTGTCCCTTGGCAATAGAAATTATTTTCTTAGCATCTGTGTAGTCCCAACTGCCATCTGAATTTCTCAACAGCACATTCAAGTCAAAAATCATTCTAGCACCGCTCTGTTGTGCAAAATCACCCAGAGCTAGAAAATCTCTATCAGTTATTGTAAAGTTTGAGATATCTTCGCCGTTGACAGGGTTGAAAATTTTTTCTGATTGATGCAGTGTCTAAAAAGAAAATGAAGCATTGAATTCGATATTTCGTTTATAGAATCATAAATTGACATACTCAATGAATAACAGGAAGCATATTCTATCCAAATCTTTAGAATGAAAGAACTATGATTAAAAAAGGAAGAAACAATAAGCAATATAGTCAGTTTTTGAACCATGACTTTACTTTTAATGAACATAGACATATATGATCCCTGTTATAGCATGATTTCGGAGGGAACTTCAAAAGACCTGATTAAATAACAAGCAGTCAGCAGAAGTACCGCCTACTCTAACATAGGCTGGACTTAGATGACGTGCCAATATGACAAATCTTTTGTCATTAATTGGCAAGCTTTTCATGTCTCTTAATAAAGATGAGTCAAGTCCATATGATAAAAATCTTTCAGATGTTCTCCTTAGCAATGATTGTCTAGAGTCAAGAACAATGAGACTCGTATTTCTCATTTCTCGTTGGCTCATACTACATGAGAATAGAATTAACAGAGCAAAACATGATCCCAAGACTACTGAGCTGATCATAAAGCGGGCCTTTGCATCTGAAAAATGTTACATAAAAGAGTTTGAACGAAGCATTTTTGTTGGACGACAAAATTTGGCTGATAATACGGTTGATATTGCATATTATAACATTGTTTAAAATCAAATCACATCGGTACAAATTATTTGGTCTGGGATAATAATACAAGATTTGGGGCTGTCAGATTAACTGTGAACTGATTGATTTGTTATCATTTATCCAACCTTCGACATAATCTAATATTCTTTTAAATAGTAAATTAGATGTACGCGTGTAAAGACCTACTATAATTAGAGCGTGCGTCACTTAAATTTTGGTACTGGTTTTTGCCCCATTCGTTGCTCGTAAGATAATTCATTTTCTCTTCGTTTTTTACACTTTAAACGTTCATTTGCAATTCCGGAACGTAGGACAGTAGTCATACAACATCGCAATGGAGATGTGACAGATAATTAGAGAAGGGGGAGTCAAAAATGTCCGTCTAATGGGAAGCTGTCAAACTTCCGAAGTCGGACTCCGGACTTATGTTTCTAACGTTTCGAGTTCGATAATAAATCGAGTTATCGTCAACCAACTACTGCCACTCAAATTGCACGAAGTCACTTGTTCGATTATGTTTCTCTCTTTAATTAATTTGGATCTTGAATGGAAATGAATTAATTCGTTTCAGTCGACTTCAAAATGCCTAGCTTTATCCTAGTTTACTTATATACTTTTCGCCGCTGCTAATTGACTGAAAAAATACGGAACAAAATTGATATTTTCGTCAGTCTAGAACTGATTTAAATGGCTAATGTTTTTCAGACAGTACAGTTGATGAGAGATTAGAATTAATTCTAATCTAAGACATTCAAGTTTACCCAGAATCGGAGATCTATTCATACTTTAACTACCATATTGGCTTTAATGCTGATAAATGTTCTCCAATCGTAATTTATTTCGTTAAGTAGGCATGGAATAGATGAACAACGTTATGATAGTGCGATAAAATAGGCGTAAACAATGGATTTTTGTTTTCGTACCCTTAGTAGATTATCGAACGTAAAACGAAATTGCTCTAGTTAGGTGAAGGCATGGTGAAGCATGGTGATAGTAAGTGAAGAGTTTCGAACTATTCTCGGTCTTAGAATATGTACAATTTAATTGTTTATTCATATATATACATGATATAGATACATCTTATAGGTATATTGAATATCTTGGTGTTGTGAAAATATAACAACGAAATCGCAAGAACTTTAATCTAGGACGGACAATGAATGATGAGGATTTCGCTTCATTCTCTTCCTTTTAATTTGGTCGGTACAAATTGATCTGTACAAAAACTTATTGCTGTGATTTTATGTCGTGAGTAAAATGTGGTCTTGCATATCGTTCATAACTTTCATTGGCTTTTCTTTTTCCTTTTTTTTTCAGGATTTAACAAAATATACAATAAAACTTTGAGTAATTAAAAACATTCAACATTATAAAGATAATATATAAATTGTTCAGTTTAAACTATACAAACTTTTTTGGGATGCAAACCTAATATACTCTGTTATTTAATCTCATGTATATATCCTTGTATATCATACATATACCTATATACACAAGTCATACATACGTATTTTATGAGCGTGTTGTGTATTTGTTTGTGTGCATGCTCTCTGAATTCGATATCCTAAATACATTTTTCTAATATCTTACTATGTATGGGATGTTCTTCAAATTCATTGCTCACATTATTCAATTTTCTTTTCTTCACACGAGACTATCCCGGCTTACATATTTCGTTATAGACGAAATGTGTAAGAAACTGATTAAAATCAATGTAGCACAGAGACTCCTCATAGTAGCTTGTAGAAAACTATAAGCATTTACGAACAAAAATCTTGTACTGCAGAGTCCAGTAACAAACTTGCATATTGTCTCTCAAGTCTTAACACTGTTCTGTTAAAAATCAAAAGACTACAATATTTATATAACTTAAAGGAAAAACTCACTTAGTGAGCAGTGAAATTAGAAGTTAACGGATATTAAAATCCCAGAATGATTTCTTCAGTTAGTTCGTGTGAAATACTTTTCGTTTTATTCACCCAGCAAACTTTTATATCTTATAAATTGAAGTAGCTTTGTTTTGCCTGAGATAAACTCATGAGCCATTTACCATTGAAGGCATATGTTACTAAATATTCCTGAGCATTCCCAAGCTTAACTGTACATACGCGTCTTTGTACAAGTCTCTGCGGTTTAGGAAGTTCAGCAGATTAGAAAATTTTAAGATAATCTATGTTACAACAAATAATAGCCTAGTAGTTTTGACTACGTTCTGAAAATGACCACTCAACATTTCCTCAATTCAAATTCTAAGATAATTGTTCTCAGTCATTCCATATACAGGTAAAACTTAGTAATGATTCTTGGAATATCTATAATTACATCGCGCTGCAAGCCACACTTAATATATAATGGTATTAATTGGGTTTTCTATAACAGAATCTCCTATTTATCTCTTAATTTACCATACAAGGTTCTCATCTTGTGGTTTCTTAAAATGACAAAACAGCTTGATGCGAAGAAAGATAAGTTACCAATTTTTAATCTGGCCCTAAGTAAAGTCACCTTCAGTCATCTAGTACATGAAATATCAACTCTAGCACTGTGTATGTGTCCTGGCTGCTTTGAGCAGCCTTGTGAAGTACTTGAATTAGCTCGTTGTCCAAACTTTTCATGTAGATAGGAGGTAATCGTGTTCCTTCGCTACCTGCCTCATAGCCAACCTGAGGAATTTTATGATTTAGCAAAAACATTGAAATTATAATTCTTACAATGATTCGAGGTATCGAGGTATGTTATGCATACTACTAGGACAGCTGAAAAGATCCTCCTGATATGTAAACCAATCGATGCTGTACCAGCAACTATTTCGTTTTGATAAGTTAATCCATCATCCTAAAAAGTCCTGCCAAAGTACTTACATTGTCCGGATGTATGGTTGTTCTTACAGCAATTTTGCTGAGACCAGCTGTAGCAAGAAGATCCAATAACTTGACTAGTGCTGCACAAGTTGCTCGAGCTATACTTTCCGATAGTCTGTTAATGTCTACAGGATCATGAACTCCATTTGGATGATCATCAGACTGAATAACCCATTTAACAATGAATTAGCAATGTTGTTATAGCTTTTTTTTTACTTCTCATTATCTCTTTGAAAAATAGTGACCTACCCTTATAATAAATACTTCTGTCCAGCGTATGAATCGGCTAGTTCCCATGTAGTCAGTCCCATTATGCACTCTGATTGATGGTATACCATCCATAGGTTTGCTGTCAATAGGACTCTTCACCCTGCAGAGAAAATTCATTCATAAGCTAAATTGTATTGTATTTGTAGCCATTGGCTACCAGGGCAAAATATCATTGTATAAATAAAGCAGATGAAAGATACAGCTATCCTATGCAAAATCAAAGCCAATCTGATGATAGAAATGTTTAAGAGGCTGATAAATTTGAACATCATTAACTAAATTGGAATAAGTAATACATACCCGATGTTAAACTGCATGTCGTTATCAACCCATTTAATGTTAACAGTTTCATCTGGCTCTGGAGCGCCTTGGGGACCGCAACCAATCGAAAAGTCTTGCATGTTTTTTAACGCTGCTTTTAGAGCTTCCATTTTTTCTGGCATGATTTGAACCATTAGACCATCCTCTACTATACTAGACTTAGCTGAGAGACCCATTGATGATTTGAGTGCACCATTAATGACTACAAAACTGGCCCCAGTCACTAGAGAATGAAAATAAAGTTACTAATTCGATTTTGTAAAATACTCTTTCAGACATAGAGATCAAGTTAAAAATATACAAAGAAAATACTTTCGTTCTTATTGTCTAATTCAATATTCGTCTCATTGTGAAAGAATAGCACTTACCTCTTCTTGGTTTGTTATGGATATTAATCGCCTGAGTTTGATAGTTGCTCTCGTCACCTGTATTCGTTTGTATGCATACCAAATGTGAATCAGCTGTGATGCTAAAGTTTGACGCATAAGCCAGTACATGATCGTTTGAGTTGTTTAGTCCTCTGATAACTTGATCATATCGATTTTTAGGGAACATTACATCGGTTGTTCTGTCCTGCATGTGAATTGCCAGGCCTCTGACGCCTGGCAGAGTATAGGCAAAGTTTCTGAAGTCAGCTAATACTTTCATTACGGTATGTCCAATTTCTGAATAGACTGCATCTCGAAACCGAACTGAAACCAGAGGACAGGGGTAGTATCGATATTCAGCACCAAGTCGCAACACTAATCGAAGCGGAAAAACTTTTGCCCATGGCGTTTCCCATCTGAAATATGAAAATTATATCTACAGTTACAGAATTTCCAAGCTGATTTAGATATTTGCAATATATGCAAGCAGTGATTACCACATGAACCAAAATATCTATGAGATGCAAGAATCACATTCTCGTCGTCAGGTCAATAACATTGTAGCTGATCAAAATTTGTCTCATTTGAGATGTGATTTAATAGCTTCTCTTAGGACTTATAAATTATAACTTTCTTATTCTATTGAAAGTATTCAATTAAAATATGTTTCTTGGAGATTTCGGATATCAGAGATTGCCGATTACTTAATGTATCACAAGACATAGATTTCGACTACAAATTTAATTGGTTCTTATCAAGAATTGGTATGAAATGTTTCTAAACTTTAAACAAACTCATCCGGTTTTGTCTGAGATTTTAATTAAAAATTATGTTGCTGGCTGGGATCTGTTATCTTAGATTAAGACAGCTTCTTCTTTTTCTTGTTCTTGATATCCATAACTTTTGAAAGGTCATTTTCTCAACCCAAGGTGATGAATTATTGTGGAAGGTTACTGAATAATAGATACTCAAACATAATTAGCCCAATTTTAGAATTAATCTCACCTGTGAACCAAAAGACCAACAAGAAACGGGGGAGGTGGCAAGACGATTCTTTGCAGACACTGGAAGGTTTGACGAATAAAAAGAAATCCTGCATGTTCTCGAGATCCTAACAAGTTTCCACCTTGGTGTATAGAAACACCGAGCTCAGTTATGGTATTACCTGATGATAAGATATGGAGAAATACTTTAGCTTGCCTCGAAGACGTTTGATACATAATTACATAATTAATAAAGAGACAACAAATTTAATCATTCTCAGACTTTTTATCAATGGATTATAAATTGTAAACTAGTACCTTTAATAGCTTCAACATATATTAAATTGATATGCACAAGAAGGTCCTTGGGAATTTGTGTTTCTTCTGGTAAAGTTTCTACTAATAAAATTACTTCGTCTTGGCCAACGCAGGCCAATCCTCTAGACGTTACGTTCCAACATATCCTGTTGACGCAACAACTTACTGTAAATAAAAAGGAAACATCACTTGCCTTAAGTAACACATCTCCGATAGAAAAGCCTAAGTAAAATATAATAATTAATCTTTTTTACGTACAATTAGTTATTTTTACATAAGCATAGAGATTCCTGTTTATAGCAAACATTATCGGCGGTTCACACTCATTCTTCAATGAGTCGTACAGCCGGGTTTGGTCCAACACATCGTGATAACTAATTTCTGAAAAAATCGTTTTATTTAGAGAACCAATAGGTTTTGGATCTACAAGAAAGACTTTACTTACGGCCTTTGTGTATAGTTACAGTTGGTGGTAACAGATTTGCGTCTTGTGGTATATAACTATTTGTATTAGGGTCTAGAGGCGGCAGATTTTGCCGCTTAGCCATTGTGGAAGCTGACGATGGCCCGGGGGGAGTAGGCAATCGTTTATTGCCCGGCTTCCGATACGGCGGCTTTGGATCCCAGGATGAATCGAGCTCTGTCAGGTCACAGCCAGGCCTTATTCCTGTGTTTTATTTAGAGGTGTTTGAAAAAAAAAAACAAACGGGAAGGGGCCCGATGCTGGTGCAGAATGTTATTCGTTTGGGTGAAAATAAAATGTTAAATTGTTAATAGAGTAGCAGCTTATGCTGTGTATATGTAAATAAATTAGGTAATTGAACACAAGAAAAAGGTGAAACAATATTGAAACAAACAAACTTAAAGATGTGTGCGTGTGTGTGAAATTATACCACATGTACATGTTCATAGAATATCTCAAAAATTAGAAACACTTAAGTAATAAATTCAGACTATAAGCTATTTTCTATAATTGAAAATTACATGTCATAGTGCAATCCCTTTTTGATACTGATATGGAACATTGAATTGTATGTTGTTATTTTCTTTTAACTATAGACTAAGGTACAAACAAAGATGTCCATAATATATTGGCCATCATGAAAACAACGTTTTGACGATCAATCACAAAGCTAAGAGACATAAATGTTTCTCACCGTCACTGAACATAACAGATTTTGGTCCTTCGGGTCGTTGTTTTATACTTCCTTCTCTCTTTAGAACACCAACTGGAACCATGATGGTTGGTGGGGGTGGCAAGCCGCCAGCTAACTGTTGCAAAGGTGGTATAGTTGAACAATACTCCATCGGATTATTTGGATTTGGCTGTCTCCCCTATAACGATTTGTTGAATACTCCATTTCCTGACAATTGCTCAGTTTTTATAGGAGATCAATCAACAATCTCAATGAACAGACTGAAGATTACAATACGCATGTTTGGAGCATATTTATAAAATCTTCAATTTTTTTTTCATCTCTAACACAGAGGCTGTATTTATTTTTAGTTTATCAACAATGCTCGGAAAACTACTGAAGAAACTACTCCCAAGATGTGGCAATCATAGCGATAGTGCTAACTTACTTTAATTAGTAATTTAAATTAAGTAAAGGTCACAGTAATACAATTTCATGCTAAGTACAGAAAATACAATCTGGTATTCATGTCGAGAAACTTAACATTCTTGGGCAGCATGCATTAACAAAAATGTAAGGATAAACTAAAAGATTCGAACAGCAGATACCTCCAGCTATGTACTAAATCGTCGAAGTTAAGACTATAATTTCACTATTATCAATGTCAGTCGACTCTAGGGCATTTAAAACATCTGCTTCTTCGGTAAAATGGCTGAACAAAATTAGAACAGTAAATTTTCATCCGATAGATTTGGAAAGATGAAAGATTTTACTAAGCTTTCGATGATGAGCAGTGTATACAGTGTCTCAAAAACAAAATAAGATAAATATATGATAATGGCTGTAAAAGCGATAGATAGATTGACATTGAAATCATCTCATAACAAAGCAAAATTTGTTTGGAGTAGAAGATATTCAACAACTTGTTACGGGGATAAAACCATCAAAAAAAAATAATAAGTGTACTTAGATGTTACACATTAGCGATATTCAACATTTTTATGATATAAAGTAAGCTGGCAGGTGAAGGATTTGTCTACAAAGAATTGAGAATGATTACACTCATTATTTCTCAGATATGACATACCATGCACTTAAAACAGAAAGAAATTCTACGAAGGTTATTATAAAAATAACTTTTCCACAAGTATATGAATATATTAAGTGCATAAAAAGGAGCAATACTTTTACTTCAATATGGTCAATTGTAACTGATCAAGCAATTTCAACGGAAGAGGAGAATCATTGATCTATGTCTTTGGGAAAATTTGGTTTACCAAAACGAAGGAAAAGCGTCTGGTGCTTTTCATGCACTTAGCTAATTGTACCTATACAGGGTGAATTCCTAACGTCCGTCTGCTGAGAGTCGTGTTGAGGTGGCCGAGAGTCGAAATCGGTAATTGTTTGCTACTGGGCAGCCAATCAAGGATTCGGAAACCACTAAAACAATCGCCGATTTCGACTCTCGGCCACCTCAACACGACTCTCAGCAGACGGACGTTAGGAATTCACCCTGTATGTATATCAAACATGTCATACAATTATTCACAGAGTTATAATTTCTACTTGTCAGATCAGTTTTCATTTATTCTCCATTATTACCCAGGATGGGATTTTAAATATTAGGACCCCTACTTTCATACTTTTTTCTACTTGCCAGAATGTGATAGTCATAAAAAGCTTATGCTTGTCAGCCCTTCCTAAAGAAGGGGGTGAAAAACTCAAGATCACCACGTAGTCGCTAAGAGAATTGGAAAAACCCTGAGCATCTCCCAACGGTTTGTGATGATCATCGTTAAATATGAACAATTGATTAACCATATGGCTAGTAGAATCCCCATATAACTCTTACAGGTTCTGGTATTTGTGAAAAAGTGTGCAAGCCTTTGAATTTAAATCCTCATTTCTATAAGTTTTCACAATAATCTACTATTCAGACTTCTCGGTAGATTTCATCAAGAACCAAGTACAGAGATGCACTGAATCTGAATATACCCAGGCGATTTTTTAGAATCCTCAAAAATACTGGAAACTCTAAGAGTTATAAAGGAGCCCATGTTTTACAGTCCCTATACGTATATAAATTCGGATAAAGTCTTTCTCACAGTTTTTCCCTGCATTACAATTACAATAACTCTGGAGACCAGTTAACTTACGTGTGGTGAATTTATATCCCTGCCAGGAAAATTTGAAAAACCACTTGGCGAATCACCACCACCTTCTTCGGTTTCAGCTAGAAGTTTTCAAACATATCATCATTTTATAACATGTACAATGCGACTGTGAAGAGTATTGATAGTCATAATTTCCGAATTCGTTTCCTTCGTTTAAATCTAGTTGTTGAGTCCAATTGGGTACTGATAATTGATAGAATTAGCCATAATCTGTACATCATTATATTATTTTATGGTATTTTTAAAAACTCACCCCTAACAAGTAACTGATAACAAGGCAGACAGACTCGTGAATCAATATTGCCTTGGTACTCCAGTCTGTACTTCATGCCGCAACATTTGCTGCACAATACCTGAACAAATATTAAGATATACATACTTGCATTACGCTGTGAATATAATCGTCGTAAACAGCTTGAGTCAGTCTTGAAATAAAATCTAGTATTTTCTCCTCATAAATAAGTTCTACTCAATACCTTGCCGCAAGCACGACAATGATGACGCCTCTTAAGAACAGTAAACTTGGCTTCGCATAGCATGCAAAAAGGTGCTTCGCTATCCGGTACCCAAAATGGTGGCTGTTTTCCCAACACCATACTGCACTCTAATGATGAGGTTTCCGAAGCATTAGGTGAAGCTTTTATTTCCCTTTCAGTATCAGGTTCAACTTGTTCAACATCTCCAGGAGTTATCCCAGCTGATCCTACCGATAAAATCCTTATTAATTTAGGTATGATTTATTTGAAATATTTTCACATCATTTAGTGAGTGATTTTTTTCACAGCCTTGCATCGGTACAATGTCGCGGACAATATTTACCTGTGATGGTTTGTTCGTCCATATTTACCGCCGACACAATGGCCAAAGTTAGCGGTCTGGGTGGCCGGTCGATACTTTCATCATTTTCAGAATTAATTTCCCCATTTCCAATACTGCTTGAGATATCGTCACTCTGTATTTGCCCATTGTTATCTGAGGATTGTTCGATATTGTTCGGAAGAGAAACGGCGTCTTCCAATACTTCAGAATCACTTTGAACTACGTTTGCAACACTCAAACTGATTTCATCTGAATTATTCGGAATGGAATCAACTCCGTTACTTTCAACATCAAGGTTTGATTCGGTGGGTTTAGCCAAACTTTGATGAAGATTCAGATCACTGGTAGAGTATTCGTGATTTGAGTCTTGCAAACTCTCATTATCTTCTGTTTTCAGTGCTTCTTCCGGTTCTCCAGTCTCTAAAGTAGCAGCAGACTCTTCAGTGTCTAAACTGGCGTTTGGACTTTCTACCGTAGTAAAATTTTTATCATTATTTTCTACCGCTTTCAGATCATCTTCTTGGAGTTTAATATTTTCTATACTTGGTTCCGAATTATCCGAGGTCTTCCTCATCTTCTCATTAGTCTTTTTACTTTTTCTTCCCTTTACCTTCTCTTCCTTCGCCTCGGAAGTAACTTTTGTAAGTTCGGGAAATTTTTCGGAACCTTTCCTCGCTAAAAAATCTCCTGTTTGTTCGCCGCTGGAACCACTTTTGCTGTAATCTATGACTGGAAATTTTTTAGCCTTTTCCAACAATTCTGTTCGAGATACTTCAGGCAGTTCTCCTATTGTAACGCTTTCAAATATTGGCGCCTCGTTCGCATCCTCATCATCGCGCAGATTCTGGAATTTGTTTTTGACCAAGCTATCAGAATCTCTGAATGAACTTGGCATTGAATTTTCGTAAGATGTAGTTGCCTCTTGAGCTCTTTCTTCAGCCTCTAAATCTGCCAAGTATTTGTTCAATTCTTCCTCCGACAAGTCATCGATGTGACTGAATCCAACTGGTTTGTTTTCTGTCTCTGATGCGCCGAGCTGCACAGTTTGAAACACCAGCTTAGCAAGATTAATTCCTTTACTATCCAGATCAGAATTCTTATCATTAACATGTAATTGATCGGCTATTTTTTTAGCAGCTATCTCCAACTCCGTTGTAGTTTCAGGGAAGTTCTCTCTATTACCAATGTATATACATTCGTACACATTTTCCTTCTCATCAGTCTTTCCTATTTTCTTTGGCTCGTCAAAGTCTACATTTTCGTAAGTATGTTTTATTTCTTCTTGGCCTTTGAGCTCGGGAGCTTTTGGCTTTACTTTATTTATTGTAGCATACAAATCCTGTGACTTGGGAATATCAGTCCCGATGTAGACGTTTTCGTAAACATGTTCGGGCCTATCTATGATACTCTTAGACTCTTTTGGCCTATCGACTACAGCAGGTAAAGTTGTGTTGGTGTACAATGGTTCTTTATCTATTTCTCTCAAATTTTCAAGTAAACTGATACTTTCTTCCAGTTTTATTTCGCTAGTTTCCTTGGCATCGGATACTGCAGCTTCTAATTTAACAGGTAATAAAATATTCTGATACTCTGGAGGAACTGTATTTGATATTTTTCTATTACCACTACCAGGTTCTTCTATCTCATTAAGTTTTGATTCTACTTTTCCTCCTGAGGTAACATTCAATGAGGTATTACTGGAATCTTTAACAACGTTAACAACTTTGGTGGGATCATTAATCTGAGATACATCTTCTTCGCGTGTCTCATCACTGGAATCTTTCCTAATTACTTTATTATCTACATTCTCAAACCTAGCCCCAGAAGCGTTTATGTATTCGTTTAAACTGCTGAACACATTGCTTACGCTGGGCTTAGCGTTTGGTTGATTTAATTTCTTGTCATAGCTATTTTTCAGTTTCATACTAGCATTATCATTTTGTTTTTTTTGAAGCGGTTTTCTAGCTATGTCATTGTGTATCGTCAACGAAGTTGGTTCAGAGTCAAAACTCTCAACTGACTGTTTTAATTGAATTTTATTTTCAGACAATTCCTGGGAATAAAAATTGTTCCCAGACTCTCTACTCTCCGAACTTGTGATTGGTTTGTGAATATTTAAATCTTGATTTTTCTGATCACTTTCTGTACATGTCTTCCCATCTATCGTATTGGATACATCAATGTTTCCATCTAGAGTACCGGCAGATGTAACATCCGCCACATTTGCACTCTCAAAAACTGGTTGACTGTGATTTCTTTGAGGTATAAATTGCGATTCTCGACTCGCGTTTAGCTGGTTTGCTGACAAGGGAAGAGACGCAATTTGCTCCGCTCGATCTGAAAGTAAAAATCACCATATCTCAAATTAATTTTATAAGTCAAGTAGTGAAAACAAAAATGTTTCTTATCCTGCAAAGGAACACAACATTCAAATTTTTATGGAACCAATTTCGAAACATCATTTCATTAAAAATTATACATTTCTTTCTTAATTTCATGTTCATCAAAAAGTATTTGAAATATTAAACGCGGTAAGGGACTATAACGTTGTTACAAATAATCCTAGTGAACTGGAATGGCTTTAGAATTAATAAAACAGATTCATTTAGTATTTTAAGTCTTTTCAATCCACTTCAATCCGCTTTAGTTCCCCAGGGTTTGTGAAAACAGAATATATATCTAAGTTGTGAAAAAACATTCCGTTTATCAGTTCATACTCTTTTATGATAATTAATGAAGGACAAAGTGCCAGAGAGCTGCAACATTTTTGTATACCGATCCGAAAGCTGATAAACTTCTACTGCACATCTACTCCCAATTTTGATTGTAATTTTTTTTCTATAAAAAATCAGAGACACAAAAATTTCAGGTAGGTTTCACTGTTCTTTTGCGACACCTTTGGAAGTTGTAAGATTTGTCAATTTTTTCTAGCTATCAGAATATCAACATTGGGATGTCTGTAAAACAGACTGTGAAAATGAATTTTCTGGGTAAAAATTTGACAGATTAATAGAATTTTAATTGCTATTATACTGACCTTCGTTGAATTCGAATTCATCGAGGACTTTGTCTATATCGACTGCAAATTTTTCCATCGTGTTTCCTTGGTCGATAGAAATGTCACGCTGGTTTGACATTTATGGGTGAAAAATATATACTGTAAATTAACTGATGGCAGAAACGATTAGTCAAATGTATATAGGTACGTGTGTGTATTATATTGCGTATTAGAACTACGGCTGACTGGTGGTAATTAAATTATCTCTGAATGAGTAGTACTAGGTATGTATACCTGCAGTGATCTGGCAGCTACTGATTCATGGAATTGTATTTCTTACTTCCTGGAGGTCGCGACAACTTGCTAGAACTTTATCTTAACTTTGAAATTATCCAAAAAACTCAGCCGCTATACGTATAAAGTACAGGAGATTACATTTCTCGATTATTCTCATCGCGGTCAACGACGTAGATTGTTAAGAAACCAAATTAATTCGCGAAAATGACATATTTTATGCGACGTCACAGTGCCATCTTGAATCGCACCTATTAACCGTGCTGAAAAACTTATGCCTTGACTCTGACAGTCGGAATGTCGAATATAGAAATATCTGAACGAATAAATAGATGGCTAAAAATCTGTTGATATTAAAAAATCCGAGAAATCTAAAACGATTTTTATTTCTTTTGAGGTTAAATATCAGTCGGTTATTTTACAGTGCTTCAATTTACTATAGAGACGAAGTTAGCGAGCTGAATGTTTTCACTATGGTATATAAAAGCAGACTTGCGTAAAAACAAATACTTGAAAAGATTGTGAGAAAATTAAGGGATTTTACCCGGTTAAATTCATAATGAAATATGTTCACGAAGTTAAATTATTGAATGCAGTGTAACAGAGATTACGTAATTTCAAAGTGTCTTCGCGGATATAAGCGTAAATAAAGGTTTTTATAGAAATTCGGTGAAATTATTTGATTGAATTTTTGCTGCAGCAGGACGCAGTGCAGATTGCAGGCATGTCTGATTCTGACATTAGAAAATTGACAGTCCAAAGATACCTACATGTGTACATCGCTTGGGCAATCGTTAGATAGATAATAATAATGATAATTTTTCCGAGAAAATGATAAGGATGATTAACGGTCAGCGAAAATCTTCATTTCCATACAAAGTAAAAAAGTAATAAAACTACGAGCCGCGATTTCTTAGGGAACCAAATATGGCGGAAACATCAGTAGAACCTTATCCACTTCATAAATGTATTTTTCACGGCGATGTAAAGGAGCTCAGCTATTTGATAAGGACTCACGACATCGCCGAAAAGGACAAGCAAGGTTTGACATATAATTCTGATATGAAATATGACGAGAACATCGTCAGTTTCGATAATGTTTTGATTGCACTAGCCAAAGCGAACCGAACTTAACCTCAACTAGAAAGATCTAATTGACGCGCGACGACGTCACGTCAATTCATTGAAATCCATATTTGGAGTTAACTTTGTGGGAAATGCATAGAACGATCTAGACCAGAGATTGATCTCAATATCAGATAATTCTATAATCTTTCTTCGTGTTTCTCGTTAAAACTTACATCACTAACGAAGCTGCAACGTCAGTTACAAACATTTCATATCGCTTTCGAAGACCTCAACTCTGAGTACATGATTTCAGAATTGGCTTGCCTAAAGGAACAAATATACAATTTTGTCTTGATTATATTTTTGGTATCAGTTAAGGTCTGTAAAGCTTTATCTCTCGTGTTTGTATATAGACAAAGTTCGTACTATGTAAAAGATACTTCTATGGTTGGCAGGCACGAAATACACAAGCCACATTGCAGTACGAGGAAGTAAATATTTTTCACAATGATTAAAACAACGTTATCTAGGTTGAAAACAATGACGTTACAGCTAGCTTCATTTTGTCTGCCACATCTGTTTTGATATTGTTTATAAATATAGCTTAACTAATGATATAGAAAATGACGTGTACAACACATGTATTGTACAGACGTTTTGCGGGTATAAAACTTTGAATATTTCAAATTTTATTGTCTGCTGTGTATTCTGAAATGTTCCGTTCTAAAAAGACTAACATTTTCAATAAAATTACTATGTACCGCCCTGTGATTAGACAAAATTTAACACTGAAGTGTAGATAAAAGAGAGATTTGAATTTTGAAATCTCAAAGTCCAGTGTCATACTTCCTTGTATTAACTTTTATCAAAGATGCCGTTGTTCTCACTTGGCACATTTGACTGTCGAACATAAATCTATACTCACAATCAGTTTTGATGTTTGAATTTGAACACGAGGACGTCAATCAACTATGTGTCCTATATTGCTGGTCATAACAGCTGACAGCTGATATATGATTGTTTTTATCTGGCAACTGTACTTACACTAACAGAAAAGTCAGGAAAATTTTCTCGGATTTTTATTTCAGAGAAAAGCGGGGATTACCGATTTTCCAAATCATTTCAACCCCATTTTTAGATCAGAGAAATTAGAGAACTAGCATATTTTGGTCTTCAATGATTCAATTCCCTTTCAATTCTTTCCTGTAAAAGCAACTTTGAAAATGGTCAGTCGATGAAATAATGAATTGCATAACAATCCATAATCGCACCTTGTGTAGATAAGTAATATTACTTACCATGAAATGAATTTGAATAATTGAATGTAAGGAAACTTATTCAGTTTTAAATAACGTTTCAGGAAATACTCCGCTGCATCTAGCTGTTATGTTAGGAAGAAAAGGTAATTGAAAAGTTCTCTGAATACTTCGAAGGATCTTATTTATTACTGTTTTTGAAATGGCATCTCTTGCAGAATGTGTTCAGTTATTACTTGCGCATGGAGCACCGGTCAAAGTGAAGAATCTTGCTGGGTGGAGCCCTCTTGCCGAAGCCATTAGTTATGGGGATAGACAAACTAGTAAGTAGTAGTAATTGTACTGTATTTAATTATTAGGCATATTATACATTGGGATGGTTCAAAAACAGATAATACCTAAATATTTAAATTTTCTCGTACCTTTTTACTGATCAGAAAATAAATTGTGCGAATCAAAGTAAGTGTATAACAACAAAACTGGCGAGATATTGACCAATCAATTATTGTTACAGTATCATTGCTTGTTAGAAAATTGAAACAACAAGTAAGGGAACAAATGGAAGAGAGAAGACCAAATCTAGTTGAGGCACTGAGGCAAATGGGAGACTTCTACATGGAACTGAAATGGGATTTTCAAAGTTGGGGTAAACAGAATGGCCTAGAAGTTTTTATTCGAATACAGAATCATGATTTTCAGTAGCACCTGCATAATTCTGATGACATGTAAACGGAGGATTGCTTTCTTGTTTACTTTGTAAGATATATTTTGAATCTAAGAAAAGAAGAAAAAGGAACAGATTTTCTTTCAATTATTGTCTAACGAATTCGAAGGGCATTCATTTTGTCTTCTTTTTGCCAAAAACACACTCCAGAGGATTCAGATCCTTTACCAGTTTGTAAAATGATTTGGACAAGTATCATCAGAGTTAACACAAGTAGTATTATAATTTTACTATTCGTGTTTTCTTT
Organism: Tenthredo distinguenda; assembly: GCA_947538915.1. Taxonomy (NCBI): domain Eukaryota; kingdom Metazoa; phylum Arthropoda; class Insecta; order Hymenoptera; family Tenthredinidae; genus Tenthredo; species Tenthredo distinguenda. Next base: position 14,822,860 of record OX384532.1, read on the forward strand.
TTTCAGTTCCCCTAGTATCTAGGATACTCCCATCTGACATCTGTAAGATACACAAATCCGGAGCCTCGATAAGAATGGACACAACGTTTGTAGACTTCAATGACATGAGATGGGAGAGAGGTGATATCTCATTCATCTTTAACGGTGACCAAAAGCCGAGTAAATCTCTCACTGTTCTCGACAACAAAGCAAAACTCTACCAGAGAGTGAGATACGAGGTTGGTGCAATTTTCATCGTTTCATTATGGATATCTTCTCAGTAAAATACTGAATAAAGTTTAAAAATTCTTCAATTTCATGGCTGGGATTGATTTCAGGAAACTGAGGACGAGATAGAGGACGAAGTGGACATCTTAATGTCAAGCGATATCATGGCAGTACAGATGTCGACTAAAGGAATATCCTTTTCTCGTGCTCAGACTGGATGGATATTCAGAGAAGACAAAAGGGTTGGTATCAGTTCTCGGATTTCAACACTCAAAGTTATCAGAGATACAAATTTTCATTCATTTTAATCTGTTTTCTCTGATCCAGGAAATGGTAGGTCCGTTTCATGCTGATTTTTATCAAATCAATGGAATGGTACTAGAAAGTAGAAAGAGGCGGGAGCATTTGAGCGAGGAGGATCTTCAAAAGAACAAAGCTATTATGGAATCGCTTACGAAAGGCAGTTTTCAGGGCTTCACGAACGGTGAGGTTAGTAATATATGTGTTTGCAAGGATTCTACAACGTCGCATGCTCATCTCGCCTTTATTATCAATCAGGTTTTTATCCGGCATAATAATAGCTAACGTATTTCTGTGCATTGCTTTTAGCTCGTGACGATCGAGGAAACAATTGAGTTTACCTATCGATTTTCTTATTCAGATGATTACATGCGTCTTTATTGCTTTCTTCCACAGCCCCCAATGAGGAGACCGTCGTTAAACCCACCATCAGAGTCACACGTTAGTTGGGAAGAGTACTGTGAGGCATTACCTGGGGAATGTCCAACGTTAGGGCGAACTCTTGCTTATAAAGAAAGTACCAAATCGTTTAAAGCGACGGTAGCAATGAGCCCAGATTTTCCATTGACCGTTGACATGCTGCTCAATGTACTGGAAGTTATTGCTACATTCAAACATTTTAGCAAACTAAGACAATTTGTGCTGATGAAATTGCCTCCGGGATTTCCAGTCAAGATTGATATTCCTATTCTACCAACAGTTACGGCAAAAATTACATTTCAAGAATTTGTATTTAAGAATGATATCCAGCCTGAACTGTTTCAAGTTCCATCGGATTACTTTGAAGACCCCATGAGGTAAGTCTATACAATCATTGTCAATCTTTCATTTATAGATTATTTCCGACATTACGCATGTATAAACATAATAAATATCCAAATATTCAAAGTTTCTCAGAATAAATGATATAAATTGTTTTTTGTTCACCAGAGTTTAGAATAGTGGCCGATAAGCCATGTTACAGTTCTAGTAGTTCTATAAAATGCAGATAGTTTTCAACTTGTCCAGAGCCTGCAGAATTAGAAAACGTCGGTCTAAACTACTTCAAAACTGTCATGTCATAGTCACTTGCGATTGCTAATTGTAGAGTTATGGCACATGAGAGGCGAAGATGTATAATAGACTCGATAAGTTGTGTTCTTGAGACTAAATATAGGGGAGAGAAATCCCCAGAATCACTAGTAGAAGTACAGCTTATTGCTCAATTGCGCAGTTATCGAGAGTCTAATATACCTTAATACATTGTACATAATTAGAATGTGCGTTTGATACAAGCAAATTGTGAAATGCAGTAATATACTACATGTACTCTGTTTTGAAGAATGATATTTCAAATGTGAAATTTTAGGCAACATTTATGTGAACACTGAACACCTAGTAGTTGATTTTGAGTTTCGAATTTGTTCGAAATGAATTTTCAATGAATAATTTTTTATACCAGGATTTCCATAAAGTTTTTACAGAGTTTTGAGCTTAATGGTCAACTGCGAAAGAGGTATACGGAAAAAAAATTAAAAAATAATAAATTTCAGGGGCTATGGGGCGTATTTGACGATGATGATGGTTCTGCACACAGCATCCTGTGTCTGAAGATAAGAATTTCAACAATCTTAAGTTGACTAAGATCTGAAAAAAATTTATTCACAAAACTTTGGAAACATTAACATCTTCTTATAACTAATTTCTCAATGCAGTGCCTTATCGAAAATATACCATATCAGAGTAAACAGTTCCACGAAACATTACGTTTTTATTTTTTTATTTTTTTTGCCTTCAGTTTACGATGTAGAATAATTTATCACTTAATGGTTCTAATCTGCCTTTTATGGTTGTTTACTTTCGACTATACATAATCACAAATTGATTATACCGCTCATCTAGACTTTTGCTAAAAGTTTTAGGTGTAAAGCTTGGAACTAGTCGAGATAGAGGAAATTGTTTAAACAAAGATGTTCCTTTACAATTATTCTGGTATTGGTTTGAAAACTTTTGTGAAGGCCTGTTACACAAATTTCTTTTTTATATTTATTTGTTATTTACCTCGTTTAAAACCTTTTTAATCATCAAATTGTATAGGTAATTCTAACTTTTTTGAAATTATGTATATTTATCTTGAAAGCTATAATTCAAGTGTCAATTGAGATTCATTTACAAACTTGAATGTGATAATATACAATATACTATATGAAATAAAGTAACCAGAATTAGATAGTGGTTCTTGCTATTTTACCTGATGGGATTACCGATTATGGAAGAGAAGTATGATTCACTAATAATCTAACACTTGACCAAAGGAAATACCTCGACTCCCAGTATTGGGAGGATTTAATTATGCATCAGAAACTATGCGCTAAACATTGACTATCATTAACGATTTAATATTGTCATTGCATTTCCCAATTTGCTGTACTAACCACAGATTTTACTCCATTTAGAAATGCCGCACTGCTTTATTTGAGGAAACATGAAGTGATAGAAAAATTGTATATTTGCTTCATAAGCGTCAAATATTTCTCAGAATAAACAAACGTCCAGTCAACACGATATTTTCACATGTGATTTATAAGATATCTCTTGTTATTTGTTTACTAAATTTCATACTTTGGATAATGAATTTTGTTTGGAATGTTTTTACGTTTGATCTATTCCAATGACGCGCGGGTTTCATTATTCCCGATTAATGAAGTAAAATTAATTTCTTGGAGAAGAGTGCTATCATCGATAGCTAATGTTTGTTTTGATATACAGAATACAGAACTCTTAGAGATTAAGAAGAAAAAATTATGTTTACATGAGCGCATGATTTAGAAGAACATCTGCATTGACTGTACGTCAAATTAGATAGCATTTCATTAATAAATATCTCTTTGTTTTTTAGGTTCCCAGATTTATGACGCCTCCATATCTCAATTGTAATTGAGGTGAATTACTGGACTAGCTGGAAGCTAGGGTCCAGATTAGGAGACTCCTTCGGAGTAAGCTTCGACTGCAGCTATTTCAGTCAGATTATTATATTTATCGAGTAATATGAAGTTTACCTCCACTCGGAAGAAAAGAATGCGAGTTAAGTAATAGAAAAACAAATGGATACCAGACTTCCTATCGTCAAATATTGTTCTAACTAATTCTTATCATCAAATGCCTGCAACTAACGTATAAAAATTGCTTTCTAAGAGCATTCGTGGCTAAAATTGTAATACTATAATACATTAACACTTCTGGGTTTATAGAATGTTCATATTTCACATTGAAATTCTGGATGGAAAAACTACGTGACGCCTATGGCTAGACTTTCATGACAAATTATTATACAATTCATAAGTTTCATTCATAAGTTCAGATATTTACTCCTCTTCAGTCGTCCAAATGCCAGAATTGAAATATTCCAGTCTAGGAAAGCTGGAAAACTCACTTGGAAAATGCTATCTGTAATTCAATGCTTCAGTTTTCCACCGCTTTCTAAATACCACTACTATCAGATCTGGTTTCTCTAATGATATGCAAATATTAAAATACATCTAACAGTGTCACTAGTATGAACGGACACTCTGGTATTCAGCATTCTTTACTTGATGTATTATTAGTCTTGAAATTATTTATTTATACCATACGTTGTAGGGTGGCCATTTTTACTAATTATAGTTAAAATCCTGTTTTGATTGATTTTTAATTGTAGTCTGCATCTATTCGAAGTTCTGTAATAACTACCCACTGTTAACTGGCAGTCTCAAATGATGAGCTGCGTAAAATCAAGTATAATTCAAAGTATCAGAAAATTACAATCTGAAAACGAATAAGACAGCTTTTCAATTCCAATTTATGCTTGGGCTGTTCGAAATACACGAAACAGAAATATCAGCTCAATTCTGGGTGTCTCTCGCAGTTTGTACTTTGCAGGGCTATTCAAACCACTAGTTTTCTATATAATCTTATGATTGTCATTCATCTACTATACACAGCTAAGTGAAGTCAACTTCAATGGTATCAACAATCTTTGAAACTCCAGACTCTTGCAGTTGTTGGTAATCGATTCGTCACTTACCTGGATTGAATATAATGAAAATTGACCAGGAATGTAGTTTAGATTTGCAAGACACTTGGGTGTTATTTTTATCAGCACTTCATGTGAGACACTTTGCGTAGTTAAATCGACCTACTGCATAAACTAAATGACAATAATCTCTCTAATTTGACTCTTGAAATTCAGTTGTTTTGGAAAACAGAGCTTGATACCAAGCTATCAGTTTCAATAGTTCTGTTAGATTATGAGTCATCCCTGAAAGTCAGTATTATAAGTTCTATTTAATTTTGGAAAATGCCGCTTACTCGGCTATATAGTTTGAAATGTGATAAAAAATCTCGTTCTGGTGAAAATTGACTCAAGCACTTGAGACAAGATTTTTCAAACATAAAGTTACATCTCAAATAAGCAATCCTAAACAAATAAATTCAATACCTGTTAAGTTTCTTGGAATTTTTATTTTTATTTTTTCATTAATATTGTTTGTATATCATGACGATTTCTATTCCGATTATTTGTTTTCGTTCTACACAATACCAAAATCGAGGTAAGTTGATTACGGTATAGTGTATGTATGTAGTTCTTATTTTTGAGGCCCATCATGACTAATTATAGCAGTAATCTATGAAAAATAAAATTCAATTTTGAGCAGCGTGTTGTTAATCATATTCAATAAATTCAATTGCTAAATATTGAATATGCCTGAATTGAAACTGAAGTTATTTTCGACTGAGTATAATAAAATAGTATTAAAAAACAAAATATTAGATCATAAATTGGTTTTAAGACATATATTTTAACATTAAATTGCATTTACACAGAACAGTTTAGGCATGAGTATTCCTTGACATTTGATTAATAATGGCAATTATTTGTATACATTTTTTGCACATATGTCAGTGACTGAGAAATGCTTACCTAAAAGGCCTTAAAGTATTTCTCAATATGCTATTTTTAAATGTGGCTGAGAAAAGAAATCCATGATAATATATATATGATTATGTTACACTAGGCTGGTCGTTATTTGGGGTCTGGACGAATTTTTATCCCTCCAAATCAGCCCCGAATTAATTTTTGGAAAACCTGTAATTAATTCAGATTTTTATTTCCATTTTTGACCCTTGACCATGGGGGATGAACTTTCCCATTTAAAATACATACGCTTAAAATTTTTGATTGTGAGAAATTAGTGGGCATCGATGCCACTATTTAGGAAATACATTATTGTCAGTCTTTGATAAGATATTTTGCGAAATTAAGAAAACAGTCGGATTCAAATCATGTATAATTCACATAGAATACTGCGTAGACGATTGCATTGTTTTCTTCAATTACACAATTATTTTGCAGAAAAGTTGTTCCGCGATGAAATATTTACTAACAGTATAGCAAAAACGTATGTATTTCAAATCCAAAAGTTCATCCCGTGTGGTCGAGAGTCAAATCATAAAATAAAAATCTGAATTTCTGACAGAGTTTCTTTTTATTAATTTGGCGCCGATTCGGGGGATGGACGGCCACCTTAATGTACACTAGCATCATGGGTCCTCAATTGAAATGTTTTTCCTTAGGCAACTTACAGTTTATAAATAATATTCTAATAGCCTTAAAGTTCCAATTACCAACCAATTGGACATCTATAGCTCTTCGGTCGTTTGATGCAATCGAAGATTTTTGTTTTATAGCTTTTACACTACGTACAACAAATACGAGAATATATTATCACCTACTTGATTACTTGTTAGACGTAGCTCATCGTCAATTTAATCGTCACAGAGTCATGCCTCTTTTGCTGCAAGCTAATAGCTGTATTGATAATAGTTGTTCCGGTTTAAAATGGCATTATACTCGATATTATTTTCTTTTATTAATTATATGTTTCGAATAAACCTATGCAGAACCAGTTGTATTAATTCTGCTCCAGTTAACCATTCAAGTGCTACATCTGTATGTTGACGTTCTCAATATTAGGCCTTATTTGCTACATATGAAGTTGTATACAGGTACTGTTCAATTACCGGTTAAATTAACATTTACATCGTGCCTTCAGTTATCGGAAAATACATGTAAACCCAGATGCAGGATCCTGATAGTCTTTTTGAGGTACTTCTTGAATTAATTTTAAAAGTTACAACCACCTCTCATCTACAATTATCTTATCGCCTTAATAATAAATACTCAGCAGTTAGATGGTTAACGAGGCGAAAAAAGGGTGCGCATCCACTTTTGGAAAAATGGGTCATATTGTCCGACTATAAAACTGTGTAGACTCAATAGCACGCACACTACTGCAAAGAGCAGTCTTTTCTGTATATTGGTGGCGAGTAAAAATGAATTTTCTAGTCTTTACCGTCCAGAAATATTAACTCGATGTAAAATGCGTTGACAAGAAAGAACTCGACTTATTAAATTGATAATACAGTGCTTTTTCCATATTGATCATTCGAGAGTGAGGGCATTACTCTTCATCAGTTAAAAAAATATATATCTACACAGGTAGTGGTCCTATATAAAGAGTTTGTGATCTGTGTCTAGGACCAAACTGCAACAATTTTCGATGCTGCGGAATTTAATCTATGAATTATGCAAGAAACTTTTTCTTTTCTTTACGTTTTGATCTAAAGGCTTTAATATCTGTTTTATACCTGATATCGTTCTGAAAATCTGTTCTCAAACGTATCCCATAATAGCCACTACTAAGGAGGTTTTCTTAATAGAACTTTTACGGCATTTGGAGAGAGCTTTGATTTGGTATTCTTGGTGGAAACTTTTTTGAGACCCACCAGAGAAATAAAAATGAGATAATTGGAATAGTGCAATAATTCGATTTTTCCTCGAGAACTCTAGAATTGTTAAAACTAATATTTTTCTAAAAAATCATGGTGTTTACCTTCTTCCCATTTTTTCTTCACGCAGAATTTCTACGAGAATCCACAAACTCGAAATTTGCAGAGTAAATCAGAAAAATGTAGTTAAGCTTGTCCGATATACACCGAATGTCTATTGCAGAGTTCTTTACATGAATCAAGAATAAAAATACACGAATTCTGTGGACATTATGGCCCAAATTGCGCTTCTTATTTTCTAATTCAATCTTATGTATATAATGAAGACAAAAAAAAAAGGAAGAAACGATAAATGACAAAAATATTTTTTCATCGAGAGCCGTTTAAATAATAGATGATCACATCATTTTGAAAATTTTTTTTTGCTCAGAATATAACTGCTCAAATATTCAGTGAGAAATTGTGCAGCTGATAACATAATTTAGTATCATTAGTTATTATACCTATATATAATTGGGATATTGTTAGCCCGTCATTCAATGACCAAGATTTCTACTGTTTACTGCAAAAATTGTCTCGATCTAGATGCTGTATTTTTTGTTTGCTATATATATATATATATAAGTATATACATATACCCGGAAGAAATACTTCAGCTTTCGAGTTATTCGGCAATTACCAATCGCCTTTAACTAGAGGAAAAAACCTCATTCTATACACGGAGCGATTGATTATATGACTAATACACCGAAACCTTTTTCTACATGTGATAAATATTCTACAGTCGTTATAACAACCAATAATATACAGTAGAGGGTAATTCCTAAATAAATCTTGACGTAATCTATTCTCCTAAGCGGCTGTCCGTCAATTAGATGACACAATAAGGCGGAAGGGAAAAGTCTCCTAAAATGTTGGAATAGGTTTCATAAAATATGTGTAATTTATTCTTTTCTTCTCGAAAAATAACTAAAATTAAGTTGTTCGGGGGTATTATCCTTTTTTTTTCATGAAAATCTGCTCAAGTGTTTTTTACGGACGAGGATTTATTCACTTCAAGATCACGTGGTCACGATTTTTCTATAAAGTCCAAACCGCGATGTTAAGATCTGCATTCTGTTGGATCTGATTGTTTATTGAATTGTTTTCCAATTGATTTCCTCGATCCATGAATTGATCGAGAAATCTGTACTCTATGTATATGATCGAGCAGTTTTTCGGATCTGTTAGAGGCGGCAGCTTCTTGGCCAGGTGATGCGAGGTTCAAAATTTGCGAACTGAATCTTCTAGGATCGTTCAAAGTAATAATTCTATAAGGAAAAAGATATTTAGATTTTCAAAATCAAGAATTGTCTATTTAACTATGTTTTATAAGTTTACACGCTACTTAAACGTATAATCTGTAAGGTGTTTGTGTGTGGTGACATTATCTGTATATGATACCAATTAAATTGTTAAAGTTTATCATCATTTTCGATGATGCAAAAATAAATCTAGCAATTGCTTGCATCAGGAGAAATTGCAAGGCAAAATTTACACATATTTAAGTGGTTCGGTATTGATTCTTCGATCAGCGTTCACAATTTTCAGGATAAATTATTATTTCTGGATTCTGATTCTGAAATGGGTAAAGGGGCTAACTTCCTTTACTTAAATCGATGCACGCAGGGTGTCCGACTATCGCGCACCACTATTTTCGTATTCGAAATTACGAATATTGCTTCAGGTACAAGTTCCACAGTTTGAAGTCCTGATTTTCGCGGATCCATCAGTTTTCTTTCGATTTTTATCCTCTTCGAGGTATCGAAGACAGTTTTATTTATTTCTCTGAATGAAATTCTGCCCTCTTCTCTTTGATATTACAGCTGAAATTGACATGAACCCAACGATGTACGTTTCGATTTTATTTATTTCATAAATTATTAGATTCGTCACTTCGTATCGTGGAACTTATATCTGCATTTCTCGCTGTTACAAGAGAAAAGCATTGAAAAGCCTTAGGGACCGTGCAAATAACAATTATGCTAATTATTGTAAGTTTCTCCTTGTATATTTGAATAGTATGGGTCGCAAGAATTTCAGAAATAATACAGTTTTGTAATAAATTATTCTTAATTAATTATAAACATAAATGTCAGGGTATAATAGACATAATAAAATAGCTATAGGTATTTCATTTTCATTTTCCGGTAGCGGAATGACGAAGTATATGTTGAATTATAGCGATTATGAATATTTCGATATCTGCAGTATGCAGTTGAAAATTATTTAAAAAAACACTGAGAATAAAGGCATGTAGTATTAATTAACAATTAATTATAGTTTGCCAATCGAAGCCCGTACGTGTTACCACTACTGCTGCAGGTCGTTACGGTTTGCTATGTCGATCATTTATTTGCTGCCTTATCCTACATATCTTCCCTTTTTTCAAAGGCTTTTATAATTATCAAAAAATTATTAGAAAAACTTTAACCACCCAAATATTATGGAGTCAATATAGAATTTACAATCACTTATAGGTATTCTAGAGGCACATAATATTTAGTAAATATTATGAATATCGTATGGTCTATTGCACCAAAATGTACTGATAAATCGTTGTCCATAGAAGGCTTGTTCTATGGCAATTACGCTACTAAGTATTACACGATTGTATATTACCACGAAATATGTTTTTTCTTTCTTTAGTTAAAAAAAAAAAGTTCTTTCTTTTTACACCAATATATCGATCTAGCGTTTAGTATATGTGGAGCGAACTTTAATACTTAAAAATTATTGCAATTTTGCTGAATCAGTTGTTTGGATTTATCTGTATCTAGGGTTGCACAACTTCGCCCTGCGGCGCTAGACAACTCTGACGTAAGCACGCATTGGATGAATAATTATCAGATTTTAATTTACCAGTAAGAGAAAAAAAAATTCTTTTTTCTCCAAATTGAGATACTTAATGAAAATTGAACTGATAATTGCATCGCGAGTCGTGAAATATGAGAAAAATCAAAGTGCCCGCTGAACGATAGTACTCCTTCCTGTTCGTAATCTCATCCGTAAAATATATGACATTATTTTTCATTTTTTTTTCCCTAATAACCGATGGACGCGTATGTATTTACTTGCAGTCAAGTTCAGATAACCATTTTTCCGCCCAGAGATATTCTAAGCGAAAGGTGAAACCTATGTGTATATCGGTTAATAATTTATATCGTGTATAAAGTGGTCTGCCACAGTATACTAGTGGTATAACTACTTGTTGGGTTTATGAAAAAGTGTACATGTTTCAGGAATTTCGTCATATTATATGGTAAACTACGACGAATTACTAAATGGTTTGAAACTGTAATCGATATACGATGCAATTGTTTGAACATATCGTAACGCTATATTATTATTGATGTAAAAAACACTCCTTGACTATTTTAGTAGCTACTTTAGTCGAATATTTGTAAATTGTCATAATGAAAAAAAGAAGAAAAAAAAATACAATTACCATTATAAATGGCCGAATAACATAGCTTATTATCCTACCTCATGTACTATGGTACATACCCTGATCGTATACCCATACATTGCCTCGAGCATTTTCCAATCTTCGTCTCCATTAAAATCGTCGAAGAAATGCCCAATACATGTTTGCTTGAACAATCAATTTGATAATCGCCAAAAAAGAGTTGTGTATAAAAAAAAAATGTATCAGATCATAATTTTCAAAAGAAAGTACAATCAAATTGCCTGGAGATATATTATGGCCAGATAGAAACTAAAGGATCCTAAACGGCTTGAATGACATATCTCTGGAACTTAGAACTTTTGTAAAATTGGCCTGTTACTTATAAGCCGGATGTTCATTTCTGATTGTCAACCATCTGGAAACCTTGGAGTTACGTAAAAATGTGTTGGACACAGATCTTTGCTACGCAAAAGTTCGCATCTTAGTCTGCTAATATTTTTACGAACCGTTCTGTGGAATCCAAGGATTTTGTCAATTCGAATATGGACCTGTATACGATGGCTATGAAAAAGTTTTTCGAGAATTTTGTACGTTGAAAAAATCTTCATTTCCTCAACCTCATTTTTCCCATCAGTGCAGACAGTGTCCAACGAAGCCGTTGTTGCAACGTATACTTATACAGATGAAATGTGTGATTAATTAGCATTATTCTCTCAAGAATTGAAACTCTAAGAAGATAAGAATAAGTCAGCAAAACGTGTTTGTTTTACACACGCGCCGGTTTTTCGATCTTGCGACGAAGACGTTGCTTATATGAAAGTGTTGCATAATCGCTAGGCTTCTTGAAGCATTAGAGAAATTGCGTTTGTTGTATCAGTTAACGTGTTTACCTGCCATGAATATGATACACCGCATCGATCACGCGCCTTCTGTCAAATATTGGATTCCTTTTACATAGATTTATGAAAGATTTCACCCTTTTACCTCTAAGATGTACCGGGGTAGTTATTTCTGTTTCAGGTCAAAGAAAGTATATCAAGTTCAGTCTTAGAGTCTGTATCTCGCTCACTGATCGAAACCCCTTGATGCGATGGTCCTGATTATCCTTTCCCGCGATAAAGTATGAATCCAAGAAAACTATACACATGATAATAATAATGATAATAATGATAACGATAAGGACATGATTTGGATTTTTACCCATGAGTTAGAGTAATTGGCTCTAAACAAGATTCCCATAAAAAAGAACCGGGATGAGACGAGAATACCGAGAATTCCCCTTAGTTAGCTAGGTTTACACTGAACTATTGACGTGGCCAGCAGTTGTTGCTTGTTAAACTTTTGGCCTGCCAGCTGCTGTGAGTCGCATGGGTGATAAACATTGAACATTGATCCGATGATATCATACTAATTCAGCCTTGAAACTTTCAACTTTCGACAAGCTCATCATGGCAACATTGGCTATGCGGATCTTGAGAAATGTGAAAAGTATATTTTCAGCCATCACTAATTGCCTGATTGTCTTCTTAGTCTTGTCAAGATATCTTTCTCCTCATCTAAGGGTCTCATCAAATTTGTCAAAATATTCCTCAACCTGTACCCAAAACTGTTTCCTCTTCTGCTAGATTGAGGTATACCTTCTTTTTTCTTTGATTGACGTGCGAATGCAACATTCTCGTGAAATGTTCTTGTTCTTGCATTTTGGGTATGTCTCGGCACGTGTTGGACATTCTATTTGCACTTTTTTGATTGTGGATTTATTTGTGCTCGATTGAGCAGTAGTTTTCTTACGTGAGTTCAAAAAATATGCACTTTTCTTGTAAATACATATATAGCATGTATGAAAATTTCCCATCGGAATCAGAGAACCTTTCTTCTAAGATCCCACTCTTCAGGCAGTATACCCCCTGCTAAAAAATCTATAGAACCTAATGAAAAGGATTTGATTTTTGTAGTTTTGAATCATTTCAATTTGTCAGAGAGTCTTCTGCCGATAGGGTCTCGATCAGTTCTAATGTTGACCAATTGTATGACATGTTCAGATAAGATTCAATTGACGGAATACAGTAATTTGTGAATAAGTTATAATCAGCCTTAATTATGCACGAGTGCCAATGAGACTGGATCTGAAAATATGGATTGAATGCTAATAAGTTCTAATGTGACACCAATAAGTTCTAACAAGCGTTATCTAACACTTAATCGTAATCTTAATTTACACCAAACCGACTGTCCAGTTATTAGTTTCGTTTAGTTCTTAATTGATTTTGATTCAATATTCGATGCAATTCAGTTTCATTGAGAAATTCACGGTAAAAGATTATTAGCTACATGCGTATTGAGTGCATTATTTCAATGAGAAGCTTACGATAAAACGCGATTGAAGAACAGTCCTATTATATTATATTCGATATTTCGAAACAGAAAACGCGATTCTATATGATTAACATTGATCAATCGGTTTCAATAGATTTTCTATAAGAGACACATGACGTGATTGAATTGGGATCATATATACAGTGTTGTCTAACAAGAAAATGTATGATACATTAGGGTGGTCCTTAATTTGACCATTTTCGAATTTCAATGCTCCCATGAGCCAGGACGTCTCTAAATATATACAATAAAATTGAGCCGAAACCCTAGGTTTCTATCTCAATACTAAGTATCACTCCAAAGCCTTCGAATTTTCCCATTTGAATAAAACACGATTTGTGACAATTCGCGGTTAATTTTTTTTCTTCCTATTGCAGTATAGCTCCGAAAAATCTCGAACTTGGTACACCCCTTACCTGTAGTAGTACATGAAAATTCGACGGATTTTCAACGATATAATTTTCGAAGCTACAGCGCACCGAGAGAAAATTTTATATCTCCAAATTGTGATAAATAAAAATTTGTGTTTAAAAATTTGTAAATTTTTTCACGGATGCCTATATACCTACTGAGTAAGAAGTGTGCGGAGTTTCAGACTATTCGAAGCGATAATGCGATAGAAAGTAAAAATTAACCCCGAAGTACTAAAAATCGTGTTATTCTAATTGGAAAGTTCAAAGGCTTTGGGGCAGTACTTAGAATTGAGATAAGAACCTGGGGGTTTCGACGACATTTATTTGTAAATATTTGATCTGGTCCATGAGAACATTGAAATTCAAATATGACCGAATTGAGGACCACCTCAATAGCTGTACATATTATGAAGTGATTCAAATTCTCTATTTTTAAGGTAATTTAGAAATTTCATTATTCGCTTTACTTGGCGATGAAGTCTTTTCAAAATCACAGAAAAAGTTTTTTTTTAAGAAGCTCTCATGTCAGTCCAAAAATTCAGGTTTTCGCTTGCCTTACTGTTTTGACGTAAAAAAGTACAAACCAATTGCGTTTTTTCTTCTTCGTCATAGATGAGCCAGGCTATTAATTTTATCAACCTTTTTCGCGATACATACTCTCAGTAAAACGTTACGTGTTACAGATTAAGAAAAAAAAAAACACAGGAAAAAAGTCCATACGACTCATTGTCGACCTATAGATGAACTCATTGTGATAGCCAAGCATCCTCAGATTCCGAACTAAGACGCATGTGTTCCGCACAGATTCTGCGAATCGAAAACTGTTGCGAATATTTATGCAGTATACTAGGTATAATAACTCAAAACTGGATATCCTTCGATATTTGCTATCTAAAATTCAAGTTAGGGTAACGATAACGTAAAATCAGAAGATCGGTTGAAACGTTTGCTAACAGATGTATTAAAACATATTTTGGCATAAAAAGGGTTGAGTTATAAGGCTTGCTAATTGAGCCATCGCTATTTATTTGAATTGGCATTGCCAATAGAATATGCACTCCAGTTTAACACATAGGTCACAGTTCAAGTCTTTGCTCAAGTATTTGTCGATCAGTAGAATTTTATTTGTATAAATATTGTGTCTTAAGTCGTGATCCAAATTTTTATTTTATTTTTTGTCTCAAACATACGTCCAGCCGTTTCAATAACCGAATCATTAGTGTAATTATATATTCTTAGTAGGTAGAACTCTGGATTACTTCGATAACAATAATTGACCTTTCAGCTCGTCAATCATTTGCTTGCTTTGTGGTCTACATGCAAGTGCAATGCGATAAGGATCTGCTTACTTAGCTCAATATCCGTGACTCTTATCTTGTCTGATGAATCAGGTTCATCAATTGCGATAAATGTTGAAAAACATTTCTAACATCTCTTTCTATGGGTCGTAGGCCATATGAGACTTCAGACTTTCCGTTGATCGTTTGGCCTCACAAAATCTTGCCAATGAATAAAGATTAGGTGTACTTTTCAAATTCAAATACGTTTATGTACATCGATGCGATTCTGAAACGAATCGATGATATTCGATCCACGTAGGGCAAAGTCCATAAAATCCAAATTAATTTCTAATATACCCCCTTAATCATCCATAATAAGAAATTCTTTGCTAGAAATTTGATTCTGATCTACTTCCCAGGATTGGAGTTCAAAATTCTATTTGGTTATCTAATTGTATCTGGGCAGTATCTCGGTTTTCCGTAATTAATACAGACTTTATCAATTTTGAGGTACTAGCATCTATTCGATATCCAATCCAGATATTATTCATCCTGTAGTTTATGTATGCTGCCAAATCGTACAGCTTTGGTATAGCTTTTCGGTGAAATTTGTCAAGTGCGTCGGGCGTGAAATTTTGAAATCCACAAAGTAGGTTCCATGCATTTTTACTCTGAAAGAAAACACCCTGTGTATCGATCATTAACATGGGCAAAAATTTTCAAATATACTTTCAACTACGTGATCGTATTCGTTTTAGCAACTAACTGGTGATACGAACTGAATGAAGCAGATATTAATTGCTTCATGATATGTACCTAAGTATTTTGCTACTATTTGAACCGTAACAAGTTTATCGTTTTTAGTTTAGAAAAGTGTTGATAACTCGTACAGCACAAAAATGTTCAACCATGTTTCAGATATATCTCAATCTTTCAGTTAAGTAACGAGACGTTCGTTACATTTCGGAAATATATTTATAATATTTAAATAATATTCCGCCTCGCTAAAATTCGTTAAGAGCTTGCGAAATTATGTCCATATTTCGGGTGGCGATCGCAAACTTCTATTACGAATGTGGTTTTTTGTATCTTCCTGAAATGGAAAAACAACATTTTTCAGCTCTACACCTATTCTAAGAGTAATTTACCCAGTAAGAATAAATAATTGAATATTTGATAACGAGCAAAGCTTACAAAAATTTGAAGGAATTCTTCACTCACTATACCTCTGAAGAAAATCGTTTTTTTTAATTGTGTCATGGCTGTGCTTGGTTCTGATTTCATTTGTTTAAGAACAAAGGAGTCTTTATACACATATTCTTAATAAACAATTGATCTGTATACTTGTCAGATATCCTCATATAGAAACAGAGGAGTTAAGTTGAGATAAGTTTTTTGCAGCAATAAGAATATTTTCTCACATCAGCTGCTTTGCTTCTCTACATATGTACGTATAAGGTAGAGAGAGATCTCGTGCAGTTCCATATGAATAAATACATTATTATAAATTAATACAAGCAAACACAAAGCAATAATTCAAATAGACTAATATCAATGCTCACTAAACGACTGCTATTGATAATTCATTACTGCCATTATTATGACCTTACACACATCTTGTGGTATTTGAAATTTACATTATTCAAGGATCGGTAGTATAGATCGAAGCTAATTTGATGTTAAACTCTTTGAGGCAACTGGAGCTTCCGGTATTGCAAACTAAAAGAAGGGTGTTGAGATCTGAGTGCAAAATTTGATGAAGCTTTTTTTCACGTATAAGCGTATGATAGAAGCAACTTAATTCTATGATATACTTGGAGGGTTTATATGACAAACGACCGACGAAGACCCGTTGCCTAATAATGCAAATTAGACAATTTGAAGTTTGGAGTAATAATGGTTTTGCAGAAAATCTCAAAGTAGTTCCATCCCGTTGCAATAAATATATTCTCATTTTCGCTCGTAGCCCTGAGTCACCGGTCAGGGTTTTTGGCTAAAAAGTACCAACTCTTGGACTATATAAAATTTGTGAAAAAGTATAGAAACTGGGGTTTGTATTCGTATAGTCTACTGCAGTTGAAAGCATACGAATTAAGTTACTCGTCCTTTTGTAAGGTGCAAACGAAGATAAAGTCTCTGTTGTGTCTTTATGGTTTATCTCTCGCTATCTTGTGTTCCGCTTCAATGCTATAATCTATATGGTGGATCAGCTTAAGAAGCAAAGTTTTGCAACTCACGGTTGTTCTATGTATCTTAAGTGTTTGAGAATAGAAAATATTGACATTTCTTCATTCAACAGTGGGCTTCGAAATATGACTAAAACGCAGAAATAGTTTCCGTTTTCGAAATTAATTTGCGATTTACTTTTTCTCAAAAGTATTCGTGGGCATTAGGCTCTTTGTAAAGATATCATGGGTATACCTACTGGGAAAATCATGTTATGGAGCCATTCTTTCTACGTGTTTCTGCCAATTTCATCAATGAAACTAATAAGGTCGTATTTCTAATTTGAATTTAGTTAGAGATCATCTCTAAGCCAATCGCCATCGTATGAACAGTAAAATTGAACTTACAATGGTTCATCCCAAGAAGGCATTGAAGTTGTGCCGCAGATATAATCAGAATCAGATCCGAATTTTGACAAGTTCACCTGTCTTCAAAGTTCACATTGATTTGATCATGCGATTATTATATGCTATGGTAATGAAGATTTTATTGTTTGAGGGTCAACAGAAATAGGTGCTATGATTATGAGTGTTACCATGAGACTTCAAATTTTGATTCTATCTGGATTTCAGGTTTCCTCGATTAACGGAGCCTCAGACTTCATCCGAGCTACAACTAGTTGAAATGTTGAAAACTGCGGAAAAATTTCGATGATAGGTTTTTTGTAGCTGGAATATTTTGAGAAGAGAAAAACAGATGCAGGGCTGTTCGTTTTCCATGCTGTTATAGAACAGGTGTCAGAAAAGATTAAATTTTTCAAATTCTATAAGTGATCGCAGGGATACGATTCGATTTCTCCACAAATGTAAAAGAGTTGAAATCGATTGGTGAGACAAAATTTATAATCTTGGAAGAGTGCCCCCGGGGCGCGTACAGTAGGGTGTATATTTTCAGGAACTGGGTATCCCTCGAAGAATTTCTCCATGTCCAAGTTTTATCACAGCAGTTGACTAGTCTTTTGAATTACATTGCGATAAAATTTAGGATTTGTAAAGCATCGTCTTTCACAATTAGCTGCAGTTGAAGTAAAAGCAGTTATCGTATAAAGAGTGAGCTAACATGCATTGCTTACTACTTTTTCGGTCTTTAATTGTTCATAACACGAAGCTGTATCAGATGAACAGAGAAAAAGGGCTCGAGTAAACAATTTTTTTTAACCAAAATTTGAAATGCGAAATTTGTTTTGCTTATACTCTAACTTTTTCTAATGATTTTTCTGAATGTTCAACATTTTCGAGGATATTTTTCACGATTCAGGTATATCTTGAACAGATTCTTATTTCTAATGAAACTATATAATTTTCTTGAAAACTTGGAATTTTCAGAGAAAAAAGTGAGCCCACAGAGTCTACAGATATACTTGGGATCACACTCTCTAATCATTAGAGCGGTTTTCGGCTGAAACGGCTGTTAAGGGAAAACAGGAATATACTTCTTGAATGTTTTTGGCTATTGGTATAAGATACACCAGACATACTGTATCATTTGATGAGCTTCTCACACTGAGTCAACGAAGTATGTTTTTATTTTATTTTTTATTAACAGAGAGTACTCCTATAGTTACGCGATGCATCATGCAAGGCCGGTCTCATATTATTCTGGTGTTCTCGCGCGCAGTTAGATCCGGTCGTTGTGGCTTTTAATACAATTTCCTCTCTTGCACCGCTGAATTGAATCTCTCAGGTTTTAGCTTTTAACATACGACACAAGTCGAATAAAATGCCAAATGGAACCTCACATCGTGAGATTCCAAAAGTCTCAATCATTCAAGTATATCAAACAATACACAAGCATATTTCGGTTCGGATATAACGAAGCTTATCTCTAAGTCAGCCAATTTTCTGCTTTGTAATCACGAGCATCATAGAGATACTCAGGTTCTTGCACCACAATTAACTAGATTATGTAATGGATGTTCTTGTACTGTTTTTATTAACTGAAATTGCCGAGAAAGTTGTCACTTCCTTATTTATAAGTACAGAGAAACAAGCTCGATGCACGGGCAATTCGCATTTTAGGCATACCATCAGCCTAATCCCCCGACCCCATTTCACGCAACTATTAGATTCCGAAAATGCTTTTTGACTGTACAATGTGTCTCAGAGGCGAAAATGATACCATCTATATAAAGTTAGTTTCTATCCCCTCGGATTTAGCATTTTTAATCGTTTCTTCATTGGAATTGCGTTTAGTTAGTGTTTGGTATTGAAATCTGTGAAATAAAATTTGAGGCTGAAGTTCAGGATTTCCATATTGAATAATGGTAGTCGATTTTCGAGGCTTGGTTATAGGAAGCTGTTGCAACAGAATATGACCAAAAATTGCAACCGTTTTCTCTAAATTTTTTGGAGTGGCGCGATTTTTATTACACGAAATTTAGAGAAAGCCCGTTTCACAGGGTCTAATCATTACTATCGTAATTCTCAGATGACTTTCGGGTCGATCAATCCAGTTGGTTTGAATCTTGATTCCTTGAAAACTGAACTGCATGAGTATGAGAAATATAGGAAAATAAATTAATGAACATTAGTATAGATACTAATTTATTTTCTCCAATTTTGTGGGTGAAACTGATCATCAAAAAATATCGAGATTAGACTACCGCAAACACCAGGAAACTATCATGATGGAAAATGGTTCGACAATTCAAGGTGGGGGACTCTTATCATCACAGTTATCATTTTATTGCTTGTTTTATGAAAGAAAACAAATTCGGTGCGATGTGTATACGAGTAAATGTCATCCAGTATGTCAGGATTTGCAAACTGTATCCTTCCTCAGATGGACTCTGACATTCTTTCTGGTTAAATGATGAACTCCATTTCTCTCAGATACGTATAGAGACATCATCGTGAGATAATCAGTTTTGCGGTTATTTTACATATATGCGAGCATACCGAATATCCCCGAACTTTAATTAACAGTATTGTTCAAATTGGGTTATCACGTTGGTATATAATGGTAACTGAGCTTATCAAACATTCCTTCGGCATGGTTCCTATATTAATTGATTTTATCGAATAGTAATTACGGTTCCTGCTAAACAATGGTCTCTCCTCACTATAGTCTCATACCTCGAATTGTGCGTCTAGGGTTTTTTCCGAAATCATGAACTTCGAGTAATGACTGTGCCTACAGATTTCTTCCCCTTTATTTTATGAACAGGAAAGATAGGAGAGATCCATATGAATATTTCTAAACAAAGTATAATCCGCCTCTCTTCAAATTCCACACAATAATTTATAGCTTCTTGAACGAATCGCAGAAACAATTAACGATGAATAATAGGAGATAATTTACATTCTTCAATTTTATTTTTACCAAAATCATACGAATTCGAATTTTCCGTTAATTGCGATAATATTAATCCGTTCGTATCTTGGGGAACAAAGAGGTATCGAAGTTTCGAGAAAAATCCAATTGAGCAGGTATGCTATACGTTTTTTGAAGAAAGAAAGGCACACTTTCTGTTCTAGAAATCTGTGATTTTCTCTAAAATTCTACACTAAATGCTATTCCCCGTTTCTTGGCAATCACATGTGTAGACATTTTATACGTCCCCTGCGATATATAATAACCGCATATCTAATCAGGGAAGAGCAAAGGTTAAACACAATCAAATATTTTGCGTAGGTATCTGTCAAAGCATCGCGTTGCGTTTTGCTCTTTCAATAATTACTAATTACAGTCGTATGACGCAGACTATGAACTTCCCTAAAATTTCATAACAAATTGACGGCCATACTTTTATAATCGGGCAACGAAGTACTTTTAAAGGTTTCCTTAAGCGGTCGACATTATTTTCTTAAACTCGATCAAAAAAAGTCTGTTGACTTTCTAGAGGGAATTAGAGAAAAAATCAGACGTCGAAACGCTAAAGAATGGCAAGAACTACGGAATTGTAATGTACCACAGGAAGTCTGAGCTTTTTTAAGAGAAATTAGGCAATTTTTGAGAGATTTATCTAAAATACTCAAATTTTGAATCCAGAGTTTTTCGGGGAAAACTATCCATTCACGGTGTCATAAAATATTGTGTTTCGGAGTTGTGACGCCTATGGAACGCATGTGTAATGATAATCAGGCTCTGACAAATGATAATAAAGTATAATAAGGGGTGCGAGTGGGAGGAAGATTACGGAGAAACAACCAGCAGCACTGGCACCAGCACCAGCATCAGCATCAGCACAGCAGCAGAGAGGGAGAATTAAAATTGGACCCAGTGACAAAGAGGGGTTAGCGGTTGGCAAAAGTATAATTTGACAGTTAAATTGGCCTGTAGTTGAACCTTGACAAGCAAAACAAAATCTGTTCATTTTATTCGACAGTGGAAGGCATCGGATTGTACAGCACATACATTATCGTACTCGTGGTAGGATTATAGAAGCTGAGAACGGTGGTGGGATGAAATAAAGATTTTCTGGAAATAATGAATTGCTTTCTCCATTCTTATCGGGTTTTATGGATATTAGAAAGAAAATTTAAATTCGGACGTATAGATATGTAAACCGAACGTAAAGGAAAAGTTTATAAGTACTAATCAAGTAATTACGAGGCATTGACGCTATAAACATCGGATAAAATAATTATAGCCACGAAGCAAGCGTTTCAAGCTTGTAGATAGTATGCCTCGTAAGTCACATTATATCTCAGTTCATTCAACCTATTACTATAACACTCTTACTTGGCTCAGAAATCATAAGCGTTAAAAAGAACTGTAATATAGTTAGAATTTGTAAAAATTGACGTTATGCTGCGTACTAGGGTGGAAAAATGTGATCCAATGGTTAATTTTTATCGGTACTAGTGTATATAGTCATTTTATCAGACTATGTTCGGTTTATTTTCTTGACCTCTCCTCGCATCTGTTGTTCGACAATTTTTCATTAAAGGTATTTGTATAAAGTAAAATTAATTAAGATACTAGAGCTCTCATGAATTTACACATCGAGCATCGTACACGAGTCTGAAAAGAGATAAATTCTTCCATCATTTGTTTTCATATTTATTGCAATGATTCTTTGTTTTTTGAGGATCATTTATATTTCTACCAAAAGGCTACGGTTTTACCTCGAAGACTCCCACTCAAAGAATAAATATACTGGCCCAATGGAATCGCGTATTAATCTCGAGCCTTGATCTTTGAAGCTCTGAGGTTGTAGCGCAGAGTAAATCGTCGATAGAAAAGTTCTTTGTCTACTGTTCTCGGAGCTGATTTCAGCATGAAAAATTTGAAAAAGTTTTCGATTTCCGGTAGTGAAATCTACAAAAAATATAGACAATATACCCAAGGCCTGCGGTTGCACGAGTCCCTACCTATATTAATACCACTGAATATAAATTGTGAAGAGCTCTTGCAATCCGTATACGAATTTGTGATTGGCTAAGACAGCCTGGTGACCTAAGACGGACTGGTCAATTCAGTCTGTTTGAAAATTTCGTATCAAATTGAATTGGAAATAATTCATTGAGGGTTAGAATCAATTAATTCAAATTAAAAATTGAAACGTATCGCCTATTTCCTTTCAATTCATTAGGAGTGTGGTGCAGTATAAATTTTGTACGAGCTCATACGCGCGAGCAAGTCTTGGGATAATTGATTACGCTATCAATGAGTTGAATCCAAGAATAATTTCCCCGAATCACTGCACCTACATCGACGAAGAATATATCGAACAAAGAACTCATGATAAAATTTTATGTCGGTGGCAGCTTTTACGCATGATTCATACATGCTAATCGACAATCAGCCCTGTGACTATTGTCCTCTTTAGTTTTTTGATTCAGCCCTTCTTCGAGCCACTTTAATAAACTAAATTGTATAATAAATTCAAAACAACTACCTAAAACGATGAGGATGAACGTTTATCATAAATCAATATACTATTCGGTATTTACCAAAAATTGTCAGCAGATCCAAATAGTGTACGTCTACATATATCTTAAGTCGTCTTCAAACAATGACAGTTTCAAATATCGAAACACAATAGAGATTTCTTTCAACCAAAGGAAAACTTTCCGGTCTAGTATAATACGCGTCGTTAAATACCGTGAGAATTTGTAAATTTCCAGAATTTAGGTAAACGATACAACACTTTATCTCAAATCTATCCGTACGAATAGAATCAGTATTGTCACTTCCGTTTTAAAAAAATTATATTATATGTATACGTATCATATATGTATCGAATAAATTTTTTACAAGGCTAGTTCCAACTCCAGATAGCGACAATAAACTTATTATTGTTTGCCTAACACGAGTCAGATTATACAATCAAACTGTCTATTCCAATATTTCAATATCATTATCGCATCAGCTACAAAATTTGTTAACAAAGTTCACATGGGGTACCTATATTGTACTTGAAAGTTCTCGAAGCGCTTCGTTTGTTACATTGATATCAACATTCTGAATGGGGGGACTTATACCTACGTAAAATCTGCACGAGTGGAGCTAAATTTTAGCTCATTTTTGGACAGATTCGCAATTAGTCGAAGTCATTTTTTATTTGACAGGTTGTTAAACTAAGAATTGACGTTTATCATTGACAGTTGAGAAACTGCACAGCCCACTTTGCGGAATGATGAAGGAAGAACTCGTCTACAAAATATGAAATCTGGCAATAGATTATAATCTTACTCCAAGCTAAATTCATTTTACCCGATAAACAGGGTGATTTTAGTATTTGAGATTTTTTTATTGTTTTTAAAATCTCAGAGTGGTTGAATAAAGCATGAGACATGATCATGAGATAGACACCAAATTAGAGCGATAGAACGAATTATAGTCTTCAGAACTCCTGCCGAGAAAGAACTTTCAGAAAATCAGTTCTGAATTTATACGTTGCCAGACTGCTGCTACCATTTGTAAACTTCTTGCATCCATTTTATGCGAAATTTTCCACAAGATTGGGAATGTCAAAAGGATTTTTCTCTACGAATCAGAAATCGAGACCTCTTCTTGTTTGCATATACATTTGCCGGAGTTCAAAAGTAGCAAAACAACACTTATAATCAGAGCGATTGAAGCATGATGTCTGCGAACTGTTGTGAACGTTATCCATCAGCATTGCTGCCAAGATTATGCAATTTCGACACAATAATAATGATAATAGAGAGTGTTTCAAACGCTAGATCCTTGATGCAAAAAACCTACAGAAAGAGGGTCCTACCATTAGGGGTGCAGTCCAGTTACGCCAGATGCATAACTTTAGGTTTTTTACTGCAAGCTGCACCTAAGGGATCAGAACCGGGGTTTGGAAAGCTTCTTGCCAGAAGAGGTGACTGTGAATTCAAAAATGGGTAAATTTTAAGATCTAGCTACCTATTGTTACCCGAAATGAGTGAAACTATCAGATTTTGAGAATTTGTACTAAAAGCTCACAGCAATGAATGGGTCTGTTGGAGCAAATTCCTACTATTTGCGGTCAAACGGGCAACGATCGAAGTTTCACAGTACATATTTTACAGAATACCCGTCATCACCGGATCTCGTGTCTTCGTTCTGCTGGGCAAACAAATCTTTGATTGTAGGGGACGGGGGAAACATGAAGAAAACTGGGTAGGGGGGGATGAATAAATGGTCCGTTCGAGCAACGCAGCTCGTTGTGTAGTACGACGATATTCGTTCGTGTGTTACAGTCTCACTCAAGTCATGGCCCATCCACCGAGGTTGACCCTCGCGGGCCTGTTCCTGGGTTTTCTACTCTTCGTTGCACCCTCAGAAGCGAGTGAGTCTATAAAACCATTTATAATTCCTTAACTTTAATTAAAGTAAGAATATTCCAGCGAAAATAAGAAATTTTTAATAAAATCCTACCATGTAGTCCGAAAATTTATACCATTAGACAAATGACAAAGTGTTAGAGTGAGAGCTTTTGTGAATGTGACTATGAACCTTGTAGATTTTCAAAATTTAGCTATTCTTAGGCTGTGGACGAATTTTGCACAATTCTTTCTCATTTTTATTAAAATATGAACGGTTTTAATTCGCAAGCTTCTTCTTCGTTCTGAATTTGATTTTGAAACCGTGTTAAAAGCTCGGCCCAAGTTCAACTCGACATTCCCAATTACGATCAAGGCTGAATTTTGGCTTAATTGTTTCATACGTTTAAAGTGGATGAACAGCGAACCGGGCTTTGTTATTTCTTGCTTCCTAGATTTCACGAAGTCTTGCAACTATTACCTATTAGCCACGATAACTCATACATATGAAGGTACAGGCGGTTGAGTTTCCAGCCCACTTGAGATTTTTACTCTCGACTTTAAACTCTGCTGTAAGAAATATGATGGCACATGGCAATGATTTGAAATCTCGAGGAATTATTGGTGATGAGTTTCTTTTCTTTTTCCATAAAATTGGAAAAGGTCGAAGGTTTCACACGTTTATTTCCGTTTCACATATGTGCCGGTAAAAACGAGCGACTAATCGAGCTGGGAATAATTTATTGCAATTGACGTGTAATACCCGTATCATATAGGTACGCGATATTCAATCCATTTTAGAAACTGACTCCGAATTACCTACGGTGAATAGTTCAAAGCTGATATCACGGCGTACGTGGTTTAATAGACGACCAGTGACAATGGGGTCGCATATAAGCTAAATGATTGACCACTCTCCCCTGTATTCAACCGGACATTCAGTGAATTGATCCTACGTATATATATCATACCTAATAATAATACTAGAGGTATCCCCCGTCAATTTATTTAATTTACTGTATCTCATGGGTCGAATGAAAGGATGATATGTTCCGCTGCGAGGCGTTTCACAAAATATACATTCGAAATTGGTTCGAAATTCGATGGCGTGCCTTTGTTATAGCTACGAATTCTCGTTTGAATTTTGAAAAAACGCGAAAGCCAGATATTTTTTGAGCACTTGTGTGGCCCGAAAAGAATTTTATATATAGTAACCCAGTTTTATCGCAACAGTTCGAAATGTAATTAGGTATTGGTGAACGATTGAAGAAAGGACATCTCTCGGTTATAATTGAATGATGTTTTGTTCGAACCGTAAGTTAAGTGGGACAATCGAATGCATCTTGAACTTGTTGATATACTCTCATTCCCCCGTTGCAATGATATTTTGCAAAATGATATAGTCCTGACTGTTATCCAATTGTTCTTTTTATAAACTGTTTAATCAAGTAATTGCGATGCTTACTGCGGAGTAAAACTTGTCACGTCTACGGAATACGAAGAGAAAAAAAGTACCTATAGCTTGTGCCGGAGTAAAAGTACCGGAACTCATTTTTGTTAATGGATTATATTTCTGATATTAGCATTAATCATAAAGCAAAAAATCGACGCAATCCTGTGGAATATTTTACCAATTAATTTTATATTTTTAGCTCAATTTTTTTACAGATCTTCGCAGTTTATATAATTATATATAGAATCGAGGTGGACACCCAACTAGTTTTGGGATAGATTAATTGAGAAATATTTATCATGTCTGATAAGGCAATCAACAGTTTTCGCGCCCCAAAATAATTACATAATATTGCGACACGTTTCGCGAAACTTCCATGGATAATTTGAATCTATACAGGGTATTGAACTCTATAGCAGCGCTCAAGAATCTGACGGATTTTTTCACGTGAAATCATATCATTTCGAAAAATGCCCTCTTTCCTTCAACTTCGGCTTATTGAATAACCCTAAATCGAGAAAATCGGAATCATGTATGGAAATAAATATGCATCAGTTCTCCTTCGTTTCGTGTTTTTTATTCAATTGAATAGAAAAGTAGAAGAAAGGATTAGAATCGCTTTTCGCTTCATAATTCACCTGTAGCGACAATTTGAAAGCTCTAATTATAGTAGCGGTATGGAAATATAGTTGAAAATTTACTACGACTTTGAAGTGATTTACTGAAGAAATCGTCAACTCTATTGTTAAGAATAGGGAACGAACGATACTTTTCTTCACATGCTACTTTCGAACCTTTGTCTGACGACGAACAACGCGAGATAATGGTACAAATGGATATGTAAGTCTCTGTGACGTGGTCTTTGATTGAAGTAATTCATGTATAGTTCCTTAGAAGTGATTACTGCACTCTTGCATGCTGGGATAAAACTATATCGCAGTTGTCTAAGGTTTGCAAAATTTTATTACCACAAACAAAAAGCACACCGAAACATTTTTAAAGCTGGCCACTGTTCTAATTCAGTCATTTTTCCTTAATATTAAAATTTCTTACGCTCATACGGCGGTATATTATTGGTATGATAAAAATCTCGTGTCTTATCTTATTTAAAGCTAAAGTTCATTGTGATACTTAGTAAATTTGCTTTCGATAAACTGACGCTGCCTTTAGAGTAAAATTCCTGTTCGGCTTAAGTAAATACATTCGAATCGAAGACTTATTTATTTGCTTTATACCTATATATATATACAGTATATATAAATACGTGTGTGTGCATGTCAAGGTTCAAATAATTTACTGCAGGCGTGATCTTTCAACCTATCGTAGAGTCTGCATGGCCAAAGTTCGAAGAGGTCAACACTGATTCAGTTAGCAACTGCGAGACGTTGCTTACGAGGATTTGAAGCGCCCTAAGATCTGAAATCAATGATTTATTACCAAGATTTCCTTATTAGTTCATGCGGAAATCTCTTATCAAATTTCTCAATTCGGTTGTCCGTTTCGTAGACTAAGGTTAACGGTCTGCACCCATATCTCACGAATGAATATAATATTGCTATATTAGAAGGATTTCGCAAGAATTATTATTCCAACTAATTTGCGAATTCTAATCAATTTTTTTAGAAGTTGAAATAAATTCCCGTTTATATTTATCAATAAGGAAGAAAATTACTCTAGCTGAGGATGTCGCGTTATACTGTACAATTTTTTAAGCAATTACCTGCAGCTTTTCGCTTTGGAAGAAAAATCTCATGCTAGATTATGATAAACTTTAAAATTATATACGAGCTGAATTTCAGTCTTGAATATTAAAACATGATGATGATTATTCTGTTTTGAATAAGAATTGTGAAACCTTGAAACTTCGTATCGCCGCCTTATCTAGCTCTCGAGCTTGCCATAGCTTCTTCATGAAGGATGAATTTTTTCCGAATAGCTAATTTTCTTTATAATTACATTTCGTGTTGATTAGTATGACATCTAATAGGTTTCTGAGTGATATCTAGACCCGATATTTATTTTGTGAGAATAATTTCTTTGAATTAAATGTGTTCAGTGAGAATAGCTCCTGTTTTCAGAACTTAGGGTTAAGAGTTTACGATTACTACTTTATCAGCGTTGACCTTATTGCAAAGATCACTTCTTTTCTCCGCGTTAATCTTTAGCCAGTCGCAGAAAACTAAATATATTGCGTTAATATTTTTCTGCAATTTGATAATCTCTAATTATTTATTACTTCACCGTCATATAAAAGAAGTTAAATATGTTTTGAAAAACTATGCTGATCTGCTTGGGATGGAAAAGCAATATAAATAATTCTCTAATATCTCCAATTATAGTTCGACTTTACTCATTTCGTTTCTTTGTTCGTTTTTTGTTACAGATCAATGTTCAACTGGCTGCCATGGAAGTAAGTATTTTTTCTCATAAATTAATATGTCTTTAAAGAGATCTTCAACATCTCGATCAATACAGAAATTTACGAATCCAATGATAAAGTCATGGTCCATGCACAATAAGATGTGTAATAAGAAGCCATGAGTTTTTGCAATTGACACTTTTCTGTCACTTCTAAAAAAAAATTAAGCTATTCACATTTCCTCGAATCCATCGTCGAATTTTCAACTAGATAAGTCACAACCGATAAGTCAAGATCATCATGTACTAGCTCTCATGTTCTTTTATCCTGGTTGTGCGGTTGACAGGTTATCGTGAATTCGTTGCTTTCATCAATAATCAAAGGCTATATTTTTCTCCATTCAGTTCATTCTAGTAAGGCGTACCAAGCAGGTCGCACATATACCTATCAGCTGGAAGGTGACTCTCTTACCTCCATAACTGATGCTAAAGGAGAAGCAGCCCTCAAGCTAAATGCCCTCGTTGAATTGTTCGTCAAGCCCGATTGTGTCCATCAAATTAGGCTCAAGAACGTGAAAATCAATGGCGCGGTAAGTAATTTTTGACTCGGTGAATATAGATCAAAAGCACAATAATTTTTTGCATTTGAACTACTCGCGTTATTTTGACTCTGTGAATATATAATATTTTGAAAAATTAAGAGCTCGAACTTATCTAATTCATCGCAATGTTCCTATAGCCTGTTTCTCAAAGCGAGATTGAAAGGCACGCACTGCAGTTCAACTATCACAACGGGCACATTGACACCGAAGTTTGTGCAGAACCTGGAGACACTCAGGCATCTCTAAACGTGAAACGAGCTGTCATTTCTCTTTTCCAAGATGCGGTTGTTCAGGACGATGGTAGCACCACCCATTCCGAGGTGATCATCACTAAATTTTTGCTAAGCTTTTTGGTTTTGCAATTAATTTTAATGAGAGAACAAATTTATTTCCCAATCGAATGTATCGATAGCAAATTTGAAGCAGCATAATGCAATTTGACATCCTTGAAGCATGTTTTATAAATTCAATTCTTTATCAATACTTGTATACATTTTACAGACGGACGTATTTGGTGGATGTCCCACGGACTTTATATTCAGCTCAAATGGAGAATCTCGTACGATCAAGAAGTATCGTAATCTTGAGCAGTGTTCCTATCGCGAGAACATAAAACAAGACCTGATCTCCGCCACCTTTAACTTGAATTCCAACGTCAAATCAACGCCTCTTCTTGCCGCCGAACTGAAGGTAGAACAGCAGTTCAATCGTGGTATTTTGAGCAAGGCTAGCTCAGTTGAAACCTACAAATACAAACCCTTCAGTAATGGAGATGCTGGTCTCAAGACTGTTGTTCAAACGACACTAACATTCAAAGGAGAATCAGGTGGAAGCAATTCCGCACCGGTTTCCGAGCCCAAGTCGTTGATCTTCGAAGCGCCGCACCAAGTAGTAAAGTCTTCCGTTGAAGCTATCACCAAGGCTCTTCAGGCCACCAAGGAGTCGATGCCAGATGCCGTGACTCCATTTGCAGCTCGTCGTTTTGCAGAGCTTATTAAAGTATTGCGTCAAAGCAGTGAACGTGACATATTGACAGTCTTCGCACGGGTAAAGGCCGGAGCTGGCTTCGAAAAAGATTCCGCAAGAAAAGTACTTCTAGACGCTCTGTTCCGCACAGGAACTGGTGAGTCGGCAGAAGCACTCGTTGCATTACTGAAGAACAGAGAGATCACACCGTTTGAGAGCATAATATATTATACCAGTCTTGTATTCGTTCGTCATGCTAGTCTCTCATCCGTCACTGCTGTGACTAGCCTTCTGGACCAGCCTAATCTTCCACGTATCGGATACCTCGGC
Source organism: Tenthredo distinguenda (assembly GCA_947538915.1). Classification (NCBI taxonomy): domain Eukaryota; kingdom Metazoa; phylum Arthropoda; class Insecta; order Hymenoptera; family Tenthredinidae; genus Tenthredo; species Tenthredo distinguenda. The sequence continues at coordinate 14,853,329 of OX384532.1, forward strand.
ATTGGTTCTCTAATTGGTAAATATTGCCAAGAACATAAATGCGAAGATGTACCCGAAGTGAACGCGGCACTTGCAAAAATTTCATCTAAACTGATCAAGGCTAATACACGCGAACAAGAAGATGGTGTAATCTCTGCGTTGAAGGCGCTTGGAAATTCACGTTACCTAGATGATGCTACTTTGCTAAAGATTGCCGGAATCGCAGCTGATGCAGGTGTTCACAATCGCGTCCGAATTGCCGCTCTTGAGGCTCTGCCAACTAGATGTTCGATGAAATGGAAAGACGTCATATTCACGACGTTGGCTGATCTCAATGAAGACAGTGAAATCAGAATCAAGGCTTACCTGTCTCTCGTTGCCTGCCCGTGTTCACACGTCGCTAATAAACTGAAAGAAGTAATCGATAGGGAAACTATTAATCAAGTCGGATCCTTCATCACCTCTCACCTTCGCAATCTCCGTGCCTCGACAAATCCAGACAAACTGAACGCTCAACATCACCTAGGTCTCATCAAGCCACGTACCAAATTCCCTGAAGATTTCCGCAAATTTTCTTACAATAACGAATTGTCTTACAGCATCGATGCTTTCGGTATTGGTTCTTCTGCGGAAAGTAACGTAATCTACAGTCAAAACAGTTTCGTTCCCCGTTCTGCGAGCCTAAATCTAACAACTGAAATATTCGGTCATTCCTTCAACTTTTTGGAAATTGACGGACGCGTTGAAAACCTAGATAAACTAATCGAATCATACTTCGGGCCTAAAGGAGTGCTACGACCTTCTAACAGGAAAGACCTTGTTCTAGAAGGAAGGAAAAACTACGAAGAGATTTACCACAAGATTAAAGCTCGTTTGGGAGAAAAGGCACGCCGACATGCTCGTAGCGTCAATCCGAGAGAAATTGATAATTTTATGAAGCAGGTCCATTTGCCCGAGGCTGAGCTAAACGACGATCTTGAACTCGATTTGTCAATTAAATTGTTTGGAGCAGAGCTTGCTTTTCTTAGTTACACGGGTGGCAATAAGAAATCCTCTTCCCAGAGTCTTATTGATCAATTTATAGATACTCTACTAGCCGGCGTAGACAAGGCTAAGGATTTCGAATACCATTTCAAAAACCATCTCCACTTTTTGGACGCCGAATTGGTCTATCCCACTGGTCTCGGTCTTCCATTGACTCTTGGTGTTACTGGGACGAGTGCCGTTCATCTTAAGACGAGTGGCAAGATCGATCTGTTTGAAATATACAAGAATCCTGGAGCCGCAAAGGTTCAATTTGCTCTTGAACCAAGCGCATCGATAAGAGTTGCTGGAAGTTTGATCATCGAAGGATATGGTGTTGAGTCTGGAGTCAAAGCTATCGCTACTTTGCACACAGCAACTGGAACTGATCTGACTGTAAAACTATTAGAAGATAATGGCATCGATATTAACATTGGTGTTCCCAAACAAAAGCAAGAAATAATCAGTGTTACAAGCGAAATTCTCGTCAGCTCCGGGCCTAAGGGTGACAATTATGTCGATATTGACTTTGGCAAGGGTAAAGAACATTCTGATTGTTTCGACCAACTATCAAGCATTATCGGTCTCACAGTATGCGGTAAAATTTCTTACCCATCCATGACCAGCGCGGTACCTGGTCAGAAGAAACCTTGGTTCCCGCTAAATGGACCAGCTACATTTTCCGTTTACTTAGAAACCAATGATGTGAGAAATTATCATTTCAAGGCATACTGTAAGACGAAAAGTACGACGCCACGCTGTGAAATCTTACTTGAAACACCAAATAGCCGTACGGATCGTCGAATCTCACTTCTCGTCGAGGCAGCCTATCAGCCCGAAAAACTCGTAAGGGTTGTCTTCGAGTCACCGTGGAAGAAGGCATCTGTCGAAGGAATAATCAAAAATAGCAATAACGAAAAAACTCTGACTCTTACGTTCCATCACGATAGCATCGAATACTTTATCCGAACTGGTATAGTCGCCGCTGGTAGCCAATATAGGCCTGTCCTCGAATACAAAGTACCGGATCACATAGAAAAACTTGCCGGTGTCAAGGGTGGTGTTAAGAATAATCACCGGAGTGGACAACAGTACACCGTCGCAGGTGTTATCGAAGTTAATAACAATTATAATGGTGGCAGGCGATACGTACTGGATAAAGTTTCAGTAGCTGATAGTGGTCAAGCTCTGATCAGCATCGATGGGAGCATAGCTGTAATACCAGCCAATAGTAAAGCTGATCTTAAGATCGAATATGGTGGTGATACTTACGCGCTGAAAGGAGAATTCGAGGGAACGACCTGGAATAATCACAAAACATTCATATCTGTTGTTCCTTCGAGAAATAAGGAACATGGGTTTAGTATATCGTGTGAAAACAAGGCAAACGCTGCTACCTCTGGCGAGCAGACTTTGATTATCGTACATGGAAGTGACTTAAACTCGCAAACAAAACGCATAACTTATGTTGGAAGGCATGATGTCAGGTATGCATCTCCTCAAGACTTTGAGCTTACGATTTCAAGGAAACTCACCTATCCTGTTCTCGGTCTGGTCGCTCATGTTGTGGGTGGAATAAGCCCCAAGTACATTGGATACGAACTCGAGTTCAAATATGCCAAGTTCAATCTAGAATCCGAACTTTCCGCTAAAACAGGAGTTGCAAAACCAGGTGATTATGATATCGAGTTCGAGGCCAAGTTGCAATCAAATAGCATCGAGTTCAAGACAAATCGTGTCATCGTTAATGATCATAAGAACAAATTCGCGACTTCGTTGGAATTACATCCGGGTGGTAAATACGAGCTCGAAGCCACCGTTGATCATGAGGCAAAGCCCGGAAATATCAACACCCATCTGGACTCTGAGATTAAGATTAACGGAAAGAAAATATCAATTGATGTCGGTTTGGAAGCTAATGAGAACAAACTGAACTCGCGTGCCATTGTCAACTATGAGAGCTCGAAATATCTCGATTTCGAATTGGCGCTACAACGTGGAAGTAATCCAAATGGAAACCTCAAGCTGAATCTTAAGGACTGTTTGACTGCTAGTGGTAAATTCCGTTATCAGAAGGGATCCGCAGGTGATGCACAAATTGAAATCAGTATCCCAAAATTCAATCGCAAGGTCACAGGACACGGTGAAATATCAATTGCTGGATCTAAGCACATCGCTAACGTTGAGATCTTATATGACGCCGCAAAAGACCTAAAGAAACGTATAAAGTTGACGTCTGACTCTGACCTTACAACATCTTCATTTGATACCAAGAACACTATCGAAATATTGGATTACAAAACCGTGATCAACGGCAAGGGAACCACTCAAGGAGTAGCAGACAACGGGCGCCAGAACGCTGAGATTGAAATAACTTTTCCCAATGGAAGGTATATCGTTGGAAAAGGCAGCAGAGTCGTAAGCACCAAAAATGATTTGATGGATGGGCGAATGCAGTTTGAATTGATCGACCATGTGACCAAGGGAGGACAGAGTCGTAGTATTGTCTGGATTCCAGAAGTTCACAATCTCAATGTTAAGGCATTCACGTTCTTAACCAAGCAGGACGTACGGTTGGTCAACTTCAACGGCGATCATATCGAATGGGTATTTACGTTGAATAATATACCAAATGGACCCGACAAGAAGTCCACCGAGATTCACCTTGATTTGTCAGGATCGAAGTTACCTTCGCCGTTTTCGCTTCAGTATGCGCTCGACTATGAAAATGATGGTGGTTCTGCTTCAGGAAAACTTCGATCTTCTCTGGGAAACAACTTGAACATCCAGGTACACGATTGTAGATTATATTGTGTATAATATTATATCAGGATGTTTGGAACGCTGCCGCATGATCACATTTTAGATGGCAGCTAAATTAAACTTAAACTATCGGTCCAATAATTATTAGAACTGTATAGTTTTTAGATTTTGGAATACAATAAATGATCTTTACTTCTATTAATAGGCTACCGGAAATTATGTTCGTGGAAACAATGTCGACAGACCAACCACTGAGGAAATCGTGATTGACGTCAAATTACCTAGTGAAAAGTTGAAATCGATCAAACTCGAGTTATCCGATTCGATTCTGATCCCCAATGTACCCGGTGGTCGCTTTGAATATATTGAGAAGGGACAACTGACATATAACGGTGACAAAACCATAAAACTTGATAGTCACTTCACAAATTCTGGTATTCCTGACGAGAGTCACAGCGTCGAAGGAACTGGAAAAGTCACCATTGGTGTTCTGAGCAATGAACCAGTAACTCTTGGCTACAATTATAAGCACGATCCGAAAAAGGAATTGAAGGAGACGTCTGCATCAGTGAACGTGAATTATGGCAGCAAAATAACAACCGTTGCTTTGGATAGTACCTACACTAAGAGGCTGGATGTTCTTAATCTGAACATCAAGGCTACAACTCCAATTGAAAATGTTCGCAACGTCGAGATCAAACTTCAGCACAAGGTATTCATATCATTTTTTTTACTATCTGAAGTTTCATTTCCTTTCATTTATTACGTATATAGTTCGAGTTTTATACGGCTTTTACGGTCTCGGGAAGTTCAGGCCTCATTCTTTGTATTTTCGGACTAATTTGAATATTTTGTTTGCCTTTACCTAAAACTTGGTATGAAATCTGGGGCCGAAAGTGAAATCTTCGTATGTCATTCGAGAAGTGCTAAAATTTTCAAATTCAGCCAAACTTCATACGACTTTTTCTCCAATGATGGGTTTTATTCAGAAAAGCACACAAATCTTTAGATTTTCAAAATTACTTTCCAATTATTGTTCGCCAGTATTTCGACGGCGTTTTGGATACCTGTGAACCTTTAATAATACATTTATGCCTCTTTGAGTTCGTCTCTTCTACACTTTTCGTTGACCCAATAGTGTTTACTTCAAAATGTTGGGCCTGTCGCGTATTGGCTTTCACTCAACTTCGTTTATTTTTTCATTTATCAGGAAACACCCCAAAGTGAGACTACCAGAATACCGAGTTCGGGTAAAACAGATCTTACTCTAATATGTGATCAAGTTAAGTATACCGTTAGCAATGAGTTTGAGATGGCTCCAAATAAATTGGACGTTCATGTAATTATCGTTGCACCGGAGGGAAGGACAGAACAAATCGTCAAATACAACAAGCTTGGAGATAGGGAGTATACAGGTAACTTGAAAAAGTGATAACTCTTGGCTAGAATTATTCCGGTGATTCTCTTATTGTGTTTATTGTAATTGTGATAATATAGATCGCAAAAAAAAACATTATTCTATGTTATTGATAAAGCTTACGAATCTGTACACGGTTTTTATAATTGCTACAGGTGAATACAAGTACAATGGTCCTAAAGGATTTGTAAACATGGATGGCAGCGTAAAAGTACCAAGTATCGACGATTTCAATATCGTTATCAATCTTGACAGCGATAAGCTGAAGACACGTAAGCTCCATACTGAGATTACTAATAAAGTTGCTAAGAGTGGAAAGAGGATTCTGATCAGTATCACCTCCGAAGGAAAGAATATTATTACTGGAAGGTAAAATATGTTGGATTTAAATTTCACCCATTAATAGTGGAATGGCGAATAAGTTTCGAAACTAATCGAGCCATGAAAATATTTTCTCGCAGCACTAATTACAAGAAACACACGGAAGGTAGCAAGACAATTGTAGAAGGTAATGGAAGCTTGAAAATCCACGAGAATACGAAGAGTTCTTCGTTCAAATATACTCAGCAGCAACTATCAGCTGATGTTGATGGAGAAACGGGACCTGCCATTCTTTTGAACATTAATTTCGGACAATCTAGTATCGTTGGTGAATTCAAAGCAACGGAAAAGGAATTCCATATTCTTAACAGTTACTGTGAGCAGAGTGCAGATTGTGCTCAGATCAACATACAGTCCAAAGTAACCAATGCAGGTCAGTCACAGGATTTAAGCTGAATACTTCGTTTCTATTATTAGTAAGTTGTGTACAGAACTTTTCGGGCGTTAATCTCCTCATCTTAATCCTTTCACAGGATTGAAACGCACCCAGGAAGTCACCATCGAAGTTGACCTCAGGAAATTCAATGCTCCGTACGAATTCGGTCTTAAAAGTAATGAGGTAACTGATCTACAATCAGGATTCGACAATACCGCAACTCTGTATTTGCATTCCTCTACGGAAAAGACACAGTACAGCTATCACGTCTATGGTCACATGACGGAATCCGGTACGTATTATATCCGCGTGAAAATCAAACGTGAATCAGAAGCATGAGCATATTTATTGCAGTATGCAATGACATGCTTGTGTTTCAAACGAATTTCATCTTTGAGAAACTACAACATGATTTAGGACAAAGTAACTTGTTTCTATTCAAAAATCATAATTGTTTGTTTTCTGATTTAGGTATTGTCATCACTCTGCCAAGTCGAGAGTTGGCCCTCATTGGAACTTTTGAAATTCCACAAAATAAACGTAGCGGACCATACAAGATCGATATTTCATCTTACCTGGACAGAAAATCGCGTCCAAAGGAAAAAACCAGCTTGACTATCTCCGGTGATGTTGTTATCGATAAAACTTCTGGTAGCCTCAGTGGAGAAACCAGGTTCTCCTATCCATCCCATCCAAAGGTACAATTCAGGATATCTGCGAATAGAATCTCGATCTCTTTTGTTTGAATTGCTCCTTACGTTTCGGATTTTTTACATCTCTGAAACGGAACATATCTATCACCTTTTCACCAATTTCAGGAAAAATCACTGTTTGAAACAAATTTTTCAACGACATTTCTAATAATTATGTCACGTTCATTTGTAGGATTTGAGTGTGAAAGGAAAGATCCATTTCGGCGGTGCTCATCTGTTGGACGGTAACTTGGATATCGATATATTCGAAACCAGAAACCAGAAAATTGTTGTCGTTGCCAAATTACTGAAGACACCAATAAATCAGGGATACAACATCACTGGAACTTTGTCAGCTACAAGTGCCGGACAGCGATTGAACGTCGGTCTCGATCAGCATCTCACATTTTCTCAAAGCCAGATTGGTTTTGGATCAATTTTATCGTACAACGATAAACACCGAAAACCGAAGTCCACTGGCATTCTATTCTCCGCGAACCTACAGGAGGCTCATCTTCTGATCACCTCCCCAGACCAACAATTAATCAAGGCTGATACCAGAACCGATCTGACTAAAAATTTGCAGAAGATTCAAACAGATTTAGCGGTATTTGGCAGGGATCCAGTCGCTATAAGTTTCGAAATTAGGGATTTGAACAGCTTCAAGTATCTTTATCAGGTGAAAAGTAAGTATGCAGCTATTGCTTGTCTGTAATATTGAGCATCGGTAATTGAAATTCGTTTTTCTTACATTATTCACATTCGCAGATAATCCCAACAACAAGTTCGAAGCCACCGGTCGCTTTATACTTGGACAATTGGCTGAGATTCAGGCAGATTATTACAAAAATGGAGGTAAAAAAGAGCTTTTCCACGTATTGCTACGTTTCGATGAACAACATTACTTGAAGCCGGACTTCGCAGTCAGCAACGAAAATATCGCTCTATTTATTGTAAGTCTGATGAATTTATAACACTTCGAAAACAATTATTTGTCAAACATATAAACACTGTCTGATTTCAGGATGCATACCGCGCTCGCGTAACCGAAATCGTTAAATTGGCGAATGAATTTATCAAAGGAGTGTCTGAGGAGATTGTTACCGAGCTTAAGGACTTGATTGACCATCTGAAGAAGGCTAGACCCAATCTGAAACCGCTGTTTGATCATTACATCAATCAGCTTAATCAGTTGAAGGATGAATTGAACATCGAAACCAAAGGCATCAAAGAGTTCCAGGAGAAGCTGTAAGCTACTATTATTATTTTTTAACTGTGAATTCCGTTCGACAACTTGTATTTATTCGTTTTTCTTAATTTCTCAAGCTTCGTTTCTGTACTCCTCTCACCAGCTCACATATCTCTTTACAGAAACAAGATATTTGGTGGCCCCATTGCTGCTATCACCGAAGTTATCAAGAAACTCTATGCACAGTATGAAGATCTACAAAAAACATACTTAGACCTAGTCGACAGAATGCAGGCAGCATTGAAAGCAACTCTGCCTGAACTTCAGAAATCTGTGCGCGCAATTACTGCTGTAGCAGTAGCAATACTTGACGATGTTCAATCACTTCTGACTGCTAATATTAAGACCCTTGTGAACATATTCAACACTCATAAGGAAGAGATTAGACAGATTGCTATCATCGCCTCAGAGCTTGTTAAAGACGTATCGACAATCATTTTGAAAGCCGTGGCTAACATCCAGACTGAGGTCAAAGAGTTTTTCACCGTACTGATCGCAGAACTGAAGGCGCTACCAATTTATGAAGTTATCCAGCAAAAATACAAGGAGGCCCTAAAGTTTGACGTTACTAATACAGTAATACGTGTCCTCGACGACATAGTCGCTTCCATTGAGAGGTTCTTGCCAAACAGAGCATTCCATGATCTTGTAACTTCGGTCCACGATTACATCGTCGCTCATGTCAAGCAGGAAAAGGTTTGTCATGAATTCCTGATATGCTATGATTTTTTATTCTTTTTATTTTACGAGAATACTGTATCCTCATCTTGATTCTTTCTTTCATTCGTATAGGTCGACGACGTCAAAGAACTGAAGAAATTATGGGGCTACACACTTCAAGCGATTCAGTCCCTTATCGAGCTCGTTAGAAATCGTGCTACCACCAACAACTTGAGTGAACTTCTACAGAACCAAATTCCATTTGAATTGGGTGCTTTGTCCAAACTCCCTGGAATCAGAACCTTGAAGATTTCAGTTCTTTCACTGATTCGCAATAGGGAATTGCCAACATTGGCTGATCTGTTTTATGCATACAGGTAAGTCATTTCGTCTGCTTAGTCTTTCTACAGTAATGTGATCGATTTCTAAGTATGTAATACCGTTAGATCTCCATAGTTATGAATCTTGCGCTTTTTATTTGAGGATTCAACGAGCCAATGTAATTTATTATTTTCAGACCACGTATAAATCCAGCATACTTCGTACCGCCCTTCAGCAAGTTTGCAGTATTCTTAGACGGAGGTCACTTCTTCACATTCGACGGTCGTCACCTGACTTACCCTGGCAAATGCAGCTACGTTTTAGCTCAAGATGCACGTGATGGTAACTTCTCGATTGTGGCCGAATTAGACGACGGAAAATTGACCAGTGTTACTCTTACCGAACCCGAACATTCCATTACTCTTCAATCTAGTGGAGCCGTAAGTACTTCCAGTGTTGAAATGATTGTCTAATTTTTATTTCTGTATTTTTGAATTTGTGTAGGCAGTTCACTTCGTCTAGTCATTGCTTTACTCTGATTGATTTCGTTGGAAAAATGATTTTATAATTGTTTATACTATTCAGATTCTTGTCAACAACCAGCCTGCCGATTTCCCAGCCAGCACAAAGAACCTCGATGCTCACATTAGGGGTCCCCTTGTAAAAATCGTATCTGATTATGGAGTGCAATTGATGTGCAATAAGAAGGCTCCTTTGATATGTGGGGTTCATGTTTCCGGATTCTATCATGGAAAACTACGTGGTATACTTGGAACTGCCAACAACGAACCTTCCGATGATTTCACAGTCCCATCCGGCAAGGTAATTTATGTGTTCTATTTTGAGTACGATGATGAAAGCCTCTATTTCATTTTGTAACTATTTTCTCCGATCGGGGGAACCTACAGTTCTTTGTAATTCCTAGTCATTTTACATTAAACTAATGGACAATTTTCATTATGTACAGGTGACTGAAAGTGTGTCCGATTTCGGCAATGCCTATAAATTGAACGGTAGATGCCCAGCCGTGCAATCCGCCCACCACCATACATCGCATCAATCCGCTCAATGTACCGAATTCTTTACTGGCAGATCTCCGTTAAGGTTCGTTTCGACTACTGAACGTATAATGATATAAATAATTTCAGAAAATCGAAAAAAAAATTGAAGTTTCATGTCCTCCTTTAATCGCTGTACGCTTTACTTCTACAGCGGTTGTTTCAACATCATAAACCCGAGTCCTTACCGTGAAGCTTGCGAGCATGCTGCCAGTGCTGGTGCTCAGAAAGAAGGTGCTTGTCTAATTGCTACCGCCTACTACTCTGCTTGCCGAGAAGCTGACATTTTCATAAAGGTTCCAACTACCTGTGGTACGTATAGAAAAATCTTTTTATTCTCTTAGTAAATGAGTACACTTCAGCTTATCGTTAAAAAATTGTTTCTTTTATTTTTAATTCACAGGATCTTGTGAAGTTGGGAATCAGAAGATAAATATTGGGGATAGCTTCAGCGTACAGCATCCCAAACAACAGGCTGATATAGTCTTCGTGCTTGAACAGGCAACCGAAAATTCCAGGGTTTTCCACGAGCTGGTTGTCCCTCTTATTCCTATCATCAAGGCTGAACTAAGGGACCATGGAATAACGTAAATATGATTCATTATTACAAATTTTTCTCGGATCTTAGGCCGCACTATTCCCTTAAGATGGAATATTATGAGGTGAATTAGCTCTGTGCTGAAGACTAACTTTCATTTTGCAGCGACGTACACATTGGTCTGATTGGATTCGGCGATAATATTGAACGGCCACAGCACTACACGCTCAAAGGAAGCCTCAACATCGATGGAGATGTTAAGAATATCAAATTTAGTGAGAGAAACCCAACTATCACCTATGAGGTACTGTTCGAAAAAAATAACAAATTTAAACGTACAGCTTCGATCCATATGATGAAAGATAGTTTGAACTACCTTCGAACATGTTTTAAACCTTCTGCATAATTTTCAGGAGGCTAAGTCCGGTGACTTGAAGAAAAGGCTGGAATTCTTGGATCAGAAAATAGACGTTGAATTAGGAACCTTTAAATTGACTAATGCATACGAAGAGGCACTTGATTATGAGTTCAGACCAGGCGCATCAAAGACTATCGTAGGCGTGATTGCTACTCCATGCGAAAAGAGTCCTCTTCCGATTTCTGTAAGTATACTAATTTCAGTTTACCTTATACCTACCAGTTCGGATTAGTGATCAGCATGAGATTATTAATGTTTCTACTCCGTACCAATGTATAATGGTTTTTTATTTTGATAAATAGCTGCAACAGTTGAGACTGATCATAGGATACAAGGCCTACAGTGATTTGGGTCTGACGTATCACCAAATAGCTAGCCTGGACGATATTCTGATTTCTGGAAAGGCAGTCAAGAACGTTGTTGGCTTCGATTCTGACAGTGTGTTCACTTTTGCTGATAGCAAAAAGAGGCCTGTTGAAGGAAGTACCGAACTGAAAAATAACTTGGTTGTTGCTAGCGGTGATGTTTGCGCTTCATTCGCTGCTAACGTAAGTATTCATTATTCTATCAGTACCTAGTTGGCTTCAAACAGTCCCAATGAATTTCTAAATTTGATATGGTAGAGTTGTTACGGATGAATCCTGAGTTAATAGATTTTTATTCCCCTGTAGTCTGGAGGAGCTGCTTTCAGCGCACATAACTTCTTGGAGGCAAAGCCCAACCAGAAAAAGCAATTCCTCCAAGTGGCAGGAAGACGATTGGTGAGCAGTTTGATCAGCACGGAAATTCGAGAGGATTGTGTTTGCAAACAGGAATTCGGGGTTTATCCTAGACCACAATGCAAGATTGTATCACGAAAGGAGAAAGAGCTTGTTGGAGTGAGTAGATAACAGTTACTGTTTTATATCGACTGTATCAACGTGAGGGTTTTTAAGTTGAATGGCGAAATTACTGATCTAGTATTAAAATAAATTTCCTATTCTTATTACAGAGGGCAACAAAGGGAGGAGTGAAAGGGTAATGAGCTATGGAAGATCCATGGCCGTATATTATTATCAATTAATTAGGAATGTCGTATTTGTTACATTGTTATAATATTTCAGTAATAATTCTAGATCTAGGCTACATAATTCATATACTTTAAATGTTGTGTAACTCAGTCATCCTAGGGAAACATTATTTTTTTGTATACAAATGACCTTAAAGTAGTTAATATTAATGAAATACCAATGCAGATTGCAAGAAACGACTTTTATAAACGTCACGATATACGAATAAGTATGAAATAATTAACTATGTATCATTAAATAAAGATTTATAGATTCATAGTCAATAGTTAGTTTATTTTTAAAACTAACCAACCAAGTTTCTCTTATCCTATTCCGTATACCCTCGTATCTTGACTTTTAAAATAACTTTCGCTAAGCGTACCATGAAGTCTTTGCGTTGGTGCAGAATAATATTTTTTATATGCTTACCTTATATTCCAAGTACCCATCTCAAAATTCAAGCTTGGATACCGAGAGTAGATAACTAGATCTAAGCAGGCATACGATTGTGCGAACATAGCTTCATACATGTTGCAATACCTGAATGCTTACCTCATTTAGAGTTATTGAAAAGTCAGCTTCATAGCTGAAAATTTATTTACGATTTTGTTTTTTTTAATACTATTTCACATCTTGTTCATCGGATTCTGAAATAAAGAGTCTCCGTGAGGGAAAAGTGGAAAATAAGGAAGCAAGTGATTTTTGGTACATCTAGGGATTTATTGCTGTAGTATCATTCATTGCCGAAGTTATGTTGGTTTTGTAATTCTTTCTTAACATTAAATGTGCACCCATCGCAACTGCTCGAGTCTCTCATGTTTGTTTTTTGGCATACAAGTTAGGAATTCCGGAATATTTGCAGCACGACAGTCGTGGCTCGTTAATACAGCTCCCACCCGATTCCTTTGACGCCAAGGGGGCCACTGACCCCACGGCAGGTGCCCGTGTCCTAACTCAGTACTCCACCTGTGTCCTTGCCCAGCTAGCGGTGGGAACGGAACGCCAAATGATCTCACCATCTCGCGGTCGTATCGACGAACTACTTCTACCGCGAAGAGAGGTGCGCCTGGAGATGGCGATACCATTTGTCGACCTGTTGGCTGAGGAGCACTGACGAAGGGTAGAGGCACCTGTCGTGGTCCGTACTCCGTGGGTTCAGTGGCCCCTGTGGCGTCGCGGAGATTAGAGGGAGGTTATGTTTAAGATATATGTCTGTGATAGGCCTCTTAATAGATATATTTCGAGTGCGGAGAAGTCATTACAAAATAGACAACGTATGTATACCTACTCATTAATCAAAAAAGAATCTTCTTGTACAGTTATTGGTTAATTCATCGAATAATAGTGATATTGTAACGCGGTATGAACCGAGCTTTATATTTGTGACTCTCGGTCTAGTGGTCGTAGAAAATAAATAATACGTTATTTATCAAAATATGAAATAACGGCTGCTATGTCAATCAACATTATTGTAAAAAACATTCTGATCCTAGTCTTCGACTAGCTCTGACATATTGGGAAAATATAACAGATTTGATTTATTCAACATTTTCAAAAACACTTTATTTCTTCCAGCGTTCCCCAATATTATTTCATTCTTACGAATCCTTTTCGTAACAATATTATAACAATCGCTCTTCTGTTACAGCTGAATAAATCAGAGTACGAACATCTTCGTCCACCAAGGGTATTGTCGTAATATGGATGTGGTTCATGTACGCCGAGGAACAAATGAAGAGATTCGATCGTTTGCAATAGTTTCATATCTGTTTTCAAGAAATAATTACAGAACAAACATAACTTTGCCAATGACTATTAATGTATCGATGTTACAGTAATAAATTCCCAGTATACCGATAATCAATTGCTTCGTTATTTTCCACTTTCCCCTCTCTGCGACGTTTTTTTTTAGAATTGAACAAACGAGATGTGAAACGGCATCGAGAAGCGAAACAATAGTTATTAATAACTTTCCAGCTACTAAGCTGACTTTTCAGAAACTCTAAAAACGTACTTACTCATATAGGTATGGCAACCTGCATGAAGCTTCGTTTACACTAGCGTATGTACGCTGTTATTTTTCCCCTACAAAAATCTTAGTCTCCTCGAGTCAGATGTTTTCCTGATACCAAATCCAATTTTTGAGATGAAATTTTTACAACTTTGAATTATGCTAATATAAATCAATACATGCAGACGTGCATGAAGACACGTATATCTATAGATATATCCAAAATTTTGGCACACCTCCTCGGGTCAGATGTTCTCCTGATACCAGGAGCAAAAATTTTCGACTTAAAATTTGTCTAGCTCCGAAAAACGCTAGTATAAATGAATGTATAGAGACGTGCATGAAGACACGTATGCATGCCTATATCTATACACATGTCCAAGATTTCGGCACACCTCCTCGGGTCAGATGTTCTCCTGATACCAGGAGCAAAAATTTTCGACTTAAAATTTGTCTAACTCCGAAAAACGCTAGTATAAATGAATGTATAGAGACGTGCATGAAGACACGTATGCATGCCTATATCTATACACATGTCCAAGATTTCGGCACACCTCCTCGGGTCAGATGTTCTCCTGATACCAGGAGCAAAAATTTTCGACTTAAAATTTGTCTAACTCCGAAAAACACTAGAATAAATGAATGTATAGAGACGTGCACGAAGACACGTATGCATGCCTATATCTATACACATGTCCAAGATTTCGGCACACCTCCTCGGGTCAGATGTTCTCCTGATACCAGGAGCAAAAATTTTCGACTTAAAATTTGTCTAACTCCGAAAAACGCTAGTATAAATGAATGTATAGAGACGTGCATGAAGACACGTATGCATGCCTATATCTATACACATGTCCAAGATTTCGGCACACCTCCTCGGGTCAGATGTTCTCCTGATACCAGGAGCAAAAATTTTCGACTTAAAATTTATCTAACTCCGAAAAACACTAGAATAAATGAATGTATAGAGACGTGCATGAAGACACGTATGCATGCCTATATCTATACACATGTCCAAGATTTCGGCACACCTCCTCGGGTCAGATGTTCTCCTGATACCAGGAGCAAAAATTTTCGACTTAAAATTTGTCTAACTCCGAAAAACGCTAGTATAAATGAATGTATAGAGACGTGCATGAAGACACGTATGCATGCCTATATCTATACACATGTCCAAGATTTCGGCACACCTCCTCGGGTCAGATGTTCTCCTGATACCAGGAGCAAAAATTTTCGACTTAAAATTTGTCTAACTCCGAAAAACACTAGAATAAATGAATGTATAGAGACGTGCATGAAGACACGTATGCATGCCTATATCTATACACATGTCCAAGATTTCGGCACACCTCCTCGGGTCAGATGTTCTCCTGATACCAGGAGCAAAAATTTTCGACTTAAAATTTGTCTAGCTCCGAAAAACGCTAGTATAAATGAATGTATAGAGACTTGCATGAAGACACGTATGCATGCCTATATCTATAGATGTATCCGAAATTTTCGCACACCTTCTCGGGTCAGATTTCTGACTGGATAATTAAAATTTGAAGTCGAAAATCTTCCTCGTTTTAGGAGGACCTCCAACCCGAGTAGGTGTGCTAACATTTTTGGCAAGAACTAGCTATAGAGCTAGAACACGTCGCAATATCAAGCTATACTTCTGTGTAATATTGGGTTGCATACAGTGAGGCGTGCTAACGTGGCAGTTTGTTTTATTCTGGCAATCGTTTGTCCCATTCAAACGATTTCTGGCTAACAATCGATTTCCGAAACACGAACACTTGCTAGAATGAAGTGAACGATTTCCAGAACGAAATACACGAATGCGTTATTATATGCAACCCAATTTTTCAATAGTTCACCTCCTGCTCGTGTAATACCTAAGATCAAAATTGGCACGGAGGAGAACGTGGAAAGTAAAAAGCAATTGATTGTTGGTACATTGGGCATTTATTGCTATAGCATCAATACAATCTTACTTATTGTTTAAGTTACGTAAAACTTGTAATTGTTTCATGTAAATGAATATGTACCCATCGCAACTGATCAGGTCTCTTCCTTTGCTTTCTAGCATAAAATTTCACATGCCGCCCCATATATGGAACCGAAACTTGCGCGCAGACCCAATGGCTTCTCAAATTCTGAGATGATAAATCAATATAATTTGGAAGCCGCGTTAACTGATACTGCGCGTGTTGATAGTTAGATCTTCAAAGTAGTTACGTATAGAGTAGCTTCATCTTGACATGCCGGGCTAGCTTCGATGGGATTTTTTCGTTCAGAATTGCGCTTTCCATAGTAACGTTTCCGTGGTGGTGGTATTTTTGCTAGCTTCTTTGTTTATTGCGTTCCTGTGATCGTTCATATATCCCGGAAGGCAGTTTAAATACGTGGTTGAAATTTTCGGCTCGAATAAACTATTATTTGTCGGTGTACTCATACACGGAGAAACCGCGCAGGCCTAGCTTTTTATAAGCGGAAAGAAAAATCAGAAGTCTGATGTTTTATACGTAGCCTCACATTTGATATAAAAAGCTATGAATGTAGTCCCTACAATTTCCTTCCAATAAATTTTCAAAGTCTTCGATCCATTAAAAACCATAGATCATTGGTTCACATGCTGATCTCAGTTTTCCTCAGATATTACCTCCAATCGAAGTGCTGGAGGGTGACGTTCTTCCGTAATACAGTTTCATCAGGCTGTTGTATACCTACGTCTATTGTAAAATATAAAATGATAGCAAGGATGGGTGCAGCAAATGTTATTTTCCATATTATCAATATTATTTTCGTTTTTATGAATGTAATGCGGCAAGTTTTATTAGCCAGTTGTATATAGCTCCTTTTGAGATGGATTTAAGCCGTGAAGAAAAAGTTAGGTACTAATCCTTGACCCCTGGAAAACGCCCGTGGCGAGAAGGATAATCCCTGTATGGAAATTAGTTATTACTGAAAATTGCATACTTCAATCATTATTAGAAAAATTATAAGTAATTATAGAAATAATTGTTACGATACTTGGGTTATGCGTTATTGGTGAGCAACATCAATAAAACGAATCAATTATTAAGATACTAGAATTGGGGTACCGTTTCATATTTATTCACTAAATCTAAAGCTCTGGATTAATAACATACTGCTTGAAATTTTTTACTCATTGAAAAAATTTGCGTTCGTTTTAATATGTTGAATTTCGTGTAAAGAAGTTTGTAGTTCTGTTCTAACGAAACCATCGAATCTAAGAACCTCGAATGTTCGAACTCCTCTATTGTATTTGTAATCCCACAATCGATAGTCTAGTTTTTTCGGGCAAAAAATTGCAGACATCAAGGTTCAAAAGTATGTTAGATTTCGTGTAAAGCTCCGAACGCGAACTTTCGTAATTAAAATTTACCGTCATCGTATGAATGGTATAGTAGCAAGTGAAAGCAAACAGATGATCTATTCGTAATCCCTCATTTCTACTGTCACCAAATTAAGCTACAGTAAAGCTAGATCATATTAATATACTTACTTCATACAGCTGAGTTTCAGATGAATGTAACTGCAGGGATTACGTTTGCAATATAGTAGATCGGAAGAGATATGCATGCATAAAAATTACGAGTCGGTAATGAACCATTGGGCATATAAATATTTTATTGATTTTTAAAAAATATTTACAACAATTCTTACGTATATAATATATATTAAAATAATTCGTTTTGTATAGAACATATATTTATCTCTTATACATATGGGTACATACATATATACATGTGATTCTATTATCTATATGATGGTAAATGAGATTAAATCAATTGATAATTAGGAACAAGGCTTTCTATCACGAATAAGATATACTCGCATACGTATTCGCACTGTTAAGTGAGTAGATTATATTAAGTTGTAATCGTCCGTATGAAAACAAGAATTTAAAGCGTTAGATCTAACCGAATGTATGTAGAAATTAATCTTGACGGTAATTCTTCTATATCAAATTTCAAAATTGATGTTTCAGATCATCTGCTCGACGATATTCATTTTTCTCTATTTTTCCAAAGGCGAACGATTGCTAGCTGTTCAAATGAAATTATTTTCAATTCTGAGACTGGGCCAGAAATGCTTTGATTTTATCGAAAGATTAAGACGGCTTGGATATTAATTTTACTCACCGATCATAATAATATAGAATTGAATTACATCCAAATTGTGCTTTGTGCTATTATAAATGATCAGAATTCAAAGTATTGGCAAGCTCCTGAAGAACTCCACAATAAGGGTTCATTACTCGACTGATCAGTCAGACGACCAGCCAGAAACTATTGTCGTTCGAAATTCAATGAAAGCAGCTGTCTGCTCCCAATACGGCACTTACGTAGGATTTTTTAAGCACGTAATGCAAAATGATTCCCTATTTGTTCTCCCTTTGGATTGTCAAACTTTTGTCGAATTATTGTAGCCTTAATATCAATATCAATTTCTTACGGCTTTTATAGTAATTGTACTGTTAATATATTATCAAAATGATGTGCGGAGTAAAAACTTGAAACATAAATAAATGGTACTGTAGATTGAAATCAAGAACTTCTTTGGGAAACTATTGATATTTTAGCTGATCGGAATGGTTCAGTATATGTGGTAACCAATGAGAATATTTAAATCAATTCTTATTGCTTCGTAATGAGCAATAACTTTATTCTCCTTAATTATATTATACGCAATTCTTCACTCAAACGCATATCGTCGTTTGATGTTTCCCGTTGGAAACAAGCGAGATATCTTAATTATATAAATGACTTTGATTTTGTTAATTAAATTACTTTTTAATTAGTCTTAAATTGACCTTACTGTTCACTAAACAATTAGCATGTGACCATTAAAACGACTAAACTCCTCCTTAAATTATATCTACTAACTTAATATGTATATGAAACTATATTAAATACAAATGGGCATAATATCATGAGTGTGGGCAGTCCGTAGTCAAATGTAACATTGATTCGTGTGGTAAGTTGACTAGATGAAGATAAAATAAACTAAATTCACTATGTCTTCGTGTCTTGATTTTACACTAGGAAAAAGTAAACAATTTACCTAACGCTGATCATTTTTTGATTCAGCTTTTATACACCTGACATTATTTTTGGGTGTATTGCGCGCTGCAGACTTGAGTGCGTGTCTTGAGCCTCCTTTTTCACGGATACGTGAATTAAGCGTATAAGTAATTGCATCGTATTATAAATAAGATGATAGAGCAAACGGAATGATCTGTGCTTCATTTATCGGGAAATTCTATACGAATTCGACGCACTCAAGAAAATACAATACTCTCCATATAGAGAATCGACAACAGCATAAGTAATGAGTATTTCCAGGTACATACATAAAACGTGTCATGTTCTGATATCTACGATTAAACGATAATGTTGACAACATTAACAACATTCAATAATTTATTCTATATATATATATATACCTATATATATATCAGTGATAGGTAATTCAATAAGTGCTTAGAACTAATTATTGTGAATCTGATCATTGAATCTCTTTTTGGTACAGGTCAAATCATGATGCATGCATTTTGCATTAGGATGAAGTAGCGAAAGCCTGACTCGATACGTTGCTGAACGTGATTGGGTCTACGATCTGTGCTGAGATGAGGAAAATTTTGTGTTAAAAAGCAGATAGGCTTTTTTATTTTTTTAATGAATATCTCTCAGTTTTCATAAAGCAGTTTTCACCCATTAGTCAATATATGATGTTATATCAATATTGAATAAAAATAAGTCGATTTTAACGGGATGCAATGCGAATGAAGCGGGAAAGCATGCAACATCATGATCTATAATTGTTCATCAAATAATAAAATACTAAGTATATAACTGTGTACGTGCTGTTCTACTATAATTTTTGTTTGTGAGTGATAATCGCGGTTCTCTTATCTATTTATTTTGGTTTTTAGCAATAATATTTTTTTTCAATTTTGTTATTTAATAACCTGAACAATCTGGTCAATATTTTTCTGTCATGCTTTGTTCACAAAATTTGATATAATTAATCCATCGACTACGATCTCGACCACGCAAAATTCACGTGCGATCATGGTAGCTTCATGTTTCCATATAAATTTACTATCTGCCCAAAATCTACTGTAATTACTCTGTAAATACCAATATCGGAACTGACCGAGTTACTGCACAAATTAATTAGTACACGTACCAAAACGGTGTTGGTTCTCTCGACGGCAATCATTTGATGCTTTAGTCCAGCGTACACGAAATGTCCGAATATATGATACAATTCTCGGCTTGGGTTACGAATTATGCTTTACAATTAGTTAGCTTCAAAATATATTATTCCCGTAAGTTAGGAAGCAGTTACATCGTAATAATTATCTGTACAACCACACACGCACATAAACATGTAGCTATATACCCGCACGCATACACACGTGCTCATACTCACTGAGGGAAATAATTTTTCTGAATGGTAACTTATGAGATAATTCATTCGTCACAAATATAAAAGAATACTTAAAATAAGGGGAAAAAACTATTCATATATCTGTGTATTTGAACCTATCAGACAAGTTATTGTTTTTCGGTGCAATTTTTGAGTATTTGATACCCTATATAGTTGTGAAAAAAGTTATGAACAAAATCCGTTTTGGTTTCAATATGCCTAATCTTATAAGGGTTTCATTCCGATCTTGTTCACCTTTCACTGTGCAGACTGTATATCAGGGTTCTGGTATGGATTATGGGGTTGATATGGAACAGACCAAACAAGGCTAGCTGTACACGGGGCTAGGGTGTCAGTATAGTTTTGCGTTTTTCGAACGTACGAGTGAAGTAAATTTTTCCGACTTCATTCGAATCGTTGTACAATTATTGAGTACCTAAATTGAAAGCGAATCCTCGAATTTCATTAAGCTCAAACTTTCCCACTGTTTTCACAATTTTAATTATCCATGAGGCGACGTAACGTAGTTTCAAAGACTCAAAATGGCATCGAGGTTGGTATTGGTGTACTAAAAATGGGGCAGGTTGGTATACCTACGGTATAAACTGCAATTCCGAATAAAATTTTTCATCTTCCTTCCCACTAGCAGTATTTTTTTAATGTAGCGATTATATTTTACCGTTTAGGTTCCTTGTAGTTAGATTTTTTTTGTGTACTTTCAAGGTAACTAGTTTCACATCCCAGACACAGGAAGTCGACGAATAGATCGTTATTTTCTCGTTCGATTTTATTTTGATAACTTTAGAGTTTGATCATATCCGAAAAAAATAAATAAATAACTAACGAAGTCCACGAGAATGTTTCATTGCGACGAAACGTATGAATGAATTGAATCAGGGTTCAATTCTATAGAAGCATAAATATTTATACACCCATCGTTGGTATAGGTATACAAATAAATAGCTATACAAAATATTGAATTAGAAAAAATTGAATTGAAAAATAAGAAAAAAAAATGTATACCTGCGCACCATCCAGCCCCAATTTCTCCCAATTTTTATACAACTTCATGTAAGACAAGGAATCTGTTTGGTCATTGCTTAGTAGTTAAATAATAACTTGTGCTATCGTTAATACTCGTGTCGGTTCTGAACAATTACCAAATATATTAGTATCGGACCTAACGAAAAGCTTAAAAAATAAGAGTCCTTAGAATGGATATATCGTTTTAGAATCTCAATTAATCAATCTCTTATTTGTCTTTTTCATTCACCATTTCAGTCACAACCAGTCCTTCATATTATTAGTTAGTAGATCGAAACTAAGGTCATCTCTCTTATATATAACGATGATAATAATAATAATAACAATAATAACAGCAACAACAACAACAACAACAACAATGATAGTAATAATGATGATAATAATAATAGTAATAATAATAATAATAATAATAATAATAATAATAATAATAATAATAATAATAATAATAATAATAATAATAATAGTGATGATTATTATCAGGTGATGAATGCTCTTTAAGTCTTGACACTTGTAATATATTTGTGTACAACGACCGCTATAGTGACAGTGATTATCTTTGATCCCAAAATTACTTGCAAACGCAGATGATATCTCGTTAAAATTTTGTATACATCACTCGATCGTCAATATTTATTATTGTAGTAAAATTTTCGTCATGTAATTCTATAGTCTCCAAGTTTCAATTTTATTTGAGAATCAGATCTGTCAGGTCTTTTTTCGGAGTATCGTAATAACTCGACCTGTTCATCTGATCAGATATTTTTTCTGGCCCCCTTTAATACTAATAAAATTATCTACAATTCGATCCGAAAGTTATAGGTACTAAAGCCAATAGTATATTTGACAGTGTTTTTATGTAATATTGAAAAGAATAATAAATTAATTAGACGGAAAAGATCTAATATAAAATAAAAAAGAGGAGTCTTCTTCATATGTGTAATTTCTTTTCCATATATATTATTAATTCTTTGAGTCAATTGAGTTCAGGTATGTAATAGAAGATGGTGATATAATAAACTTAAACTATTAGCTAAACTTTAAACGTAACTTTCTTGTTTCTTCTTTATGATGCCGTCAGTCACTGACGAAAGAAGCGGTAGTTTTAACTGCTTTTCAACCGGGGTATTATTAGGCACCTTTACACTGCAGCTTTTGTTGCTACTATGCCTTCGCCAAAAGTCTGATTGATTTGTGCTACAGTTAGTAGAACCTGTGTTATAGGTGCCTGTCCTTCCCGGTACTTTTTTCTTCGTACCAAACCCGCACAATCTTAAGAAACCTTCACGAAATTTAGTCGACATTAAATTATAAAGAATCGGATTAACCGCTGAATTTAAGTATAACATCACCCTGCTGAAGTATAAAATACTGTAGTAACGCTCGAAACCAAGACGAAGTATTGACTCTTCGGACACATAGATTACCCACAATGTTAGTGCTCTGAATGGCAACAGGCAGATGAAGAAACTTACTACAACCGTGCCCAGCATTAGTACGACCTGTTTTCGATACTTCAATAAATTATTAGCCGGTCCTCGACTTATCGTAGGATTTGCCATTAAATGTATAGCGATGATGGTGTAGAGGATGATCAGAATGAAAAGTGGTAGAAAGAAGAAGACCACGATGGTTGTGATGAAGAACGCATCTGTCCAAGTTTTATTTGATTCTATTTGACATACAGGTACCATCGATCCATCGACGTATTTTTCCATGTGGTAATCGGCCATCAAGATACTTGGGCTGTTAACAAAAAATTTCAACAGTTAATGTTCTTATTTTTAAATAACGAGAGATGATCGTTAATTTATTTATCGTGCTGTTATAACGCAGCGAACTACAAAATCACACATTTCTCTATTACGTTATTTGGTTCTAAATAATTATTACATATAGATAAGAATGGCACTCTATAGTAATGTTGCACGGGTTACCAATTCATTTTCATGATGACTTCTACGGCATGAGTTTTTCTGAAAAACTTAAAGCTGACTCGTTGCTGCATCAAACATTTCAGCGTCAATTCGTGCTTTTAATGCAGCTGGCATCAGACTTACGTATACACTATACATACGCAATGCGATTATGGTGAATTTCGAATGCTTAATGCAAGTGATTTGCGAGTAAATTTGATTGGGTATGTGTAGAGGAATCATTCCTGTTCCGGGATATGAAATTATTTGAGTCCGCATCATGTGGCTGAACAAAGTAAAATGATTTTCAAATCAATCTCATCGATTCGTGAAAATAAATACTTGAATGTTAAGGCTGCGGGGTAACGGAGTGTTAATCAATAATTATGTTAATAGTTATCACGTGAAAACAGAAATAATAGCATTTTCATTTTTAGAACTTTTTTTTATTATCGATCAATGGTTTATAAAGAAATTAATTAATTAAATATTGATGGTAGTTCGTAGAGTTACATATTATCATTGTTGGCAGATCTATGCGTAATATATTATGCATCTATTAACCTATATATTCCTATTAATATTATAATTCATAATTATTGTTACAATAATACTGTAAGTTTCTTTGAATTTCGTATCTAGTATTATACTTATTATATAAGACTGTTAAATCAATTACTCATCAATTAGGTAACATTCTTAGAAGCTATAAGACTGAATATAATCGAGAAATATATTTTCAAATGCAGTCTATCGCATTAATTATATTCCGTACTTTTAAACCACCGCTAAAATCCGGCAACACGATTATTGACCGTTGCGATTTTTAACGATTTTCGCGGTGATCCTAAGCGCGAAATTTTTTTAGGAAGAAGATGAATACTTGGCAGGATTATATGCGTATATCAACTGTGTTGAATTTTACCTAGATGCTCAATAATACAAGCATTCGCTATCACTAAATTTTTTCTTACGATAATTAACTGATTGCAATTCCTCAAAATTATTTACGGAGAAATATTACAGAATTATTCAATTCCGGACTAAAAAACAATAGATGTCAAATCTTATTTAATAGTCTTTCTCGTCCAGAGTCGATTAATTCAATAGTATTTTTCAAATATATATATATACTATCAATACGTAGATACATGGAGAGTTTTTGGTCCCTAAGCCTCAAGCGATCAGTTGTATTTAAGGCCGAAGCAGTATAACTAGAGATACAGACTACAGCGAATACCGCGAAAATATCCTCACTACTTGACGTAAAATTATACCGCTAAAACTAGGAAACGAATATAAAAGTATATCGATACGTAAACAAGGTTACTTTCGGTTGTCTTATAGAAAAATTTTACACCTATGAACCAGTCATTGGCCCAAGTTTCACACAAGATTTGAAAATCTTATTCATTTGCGCTGAACAATTTTATTATTGATTTTTGAATTTCATTATTGATTTTTTGTTCGCCAAAGTTTTTACGAAATCTCCACTTTTCGAATCGATCTTGTTCCTCTGATAATTCTCTGTCTAATTTTTACGCGTATGGATGCTTTGAAATTGTTCAATTTTTAACCAGTCAAGTTTCCGATTGGATCTATAAAATCTGAAATTTAAGGTTGTCACAAAAAATAAAATAAAAAAAATTTATGTCAATTGAAATAAATTTTTCTCGCTAAATGCGAGTGGGACTTAACGATTTTTTCTCTTTTTTTTCGGCCGGTATTAATCTGGTTGAGAGAAAAAGATTTTCAGCCGGCATAAACATCGTAATATAGTTAGGGACTGGATAATTTTAGCTACAAACGAACCGGACCGAGTCTTATTCAGTCGTTACTTATATACAAATCGTTAGACAGGCAAGAGAGGTAATAGCGATATTAAAATTAGCGTATGGTGTAAGACTTGATATATATTATATAAGAATCATAAATCTGGGAAAATTGTATCCACGTGCGCCTGCAGAGATTCAGGAAGCTGTTCACTGGGGTGGCGTCAACGATATCAGACAAAATTTTCCTGCTGTGGTTCCTTGCGCATAGTTCTTCTCGACAATTTACTTGCCGTTATATTGCTTCTGAATGTACTCCTTTCCAAACTTCTGGCAGTTCTCAAACCACACAATTTTAAAAATCCAATCCTGAACCGACTGCTCATTAAATTGTATAATATCGGGTTCATGGCACTGTTCAAATAAAACATGATTCTGCTGAAGTAGAGGAGATTGTAGTACGCGTCTATTCCCAAACTTGTTATTCCATCTTTTGCTAGGACCATGTAGAGAGATAAGAGACGAAAAGGTGCGACACAGATGAAGAAGCTGAATACAACTGTCAGCAGCATAAGAACTACTTGCCGTCTTGCTCGGGCGTGATAACTATCACCGCAATTACTTGTCGTCGATGAGTCTCGTACCAAATGTCTGACGATCACAGAGTAGAGTCCTAACAGCATCAATAGCGGTAAAATAAAGAATAAAATGATAAGAACTATAAAGAATGTAATTTCTCGATTCGTGTCGATTGGCGTCCGACATAGTGGTATCGTTGGTTCCTCTCCGTTCATTTCCGTGCTCGAAGAATTCGGCTTGAAATTTTCAAACTGGGAGAACCAGAGTATTGGACTGCAATCAACCAAAAGAAAAGTACTTCTTAATTGGCTAGTTTTTTTTTCCTTCTTTTTTGCATAATCTCAAAGGATTCAATCAATCCTGTATGGATTTGGACACAAAAGTTTTATTTAAAGCTTCGAAAAGGACATGTATACGAGATAAAGGAAATGTATAGGTAAGATTTGTAGCTGATTATGATAGAAAGAAAGTATATAAGTATGTATATCGATATACAAATAGGACGAAGATATCTTGTTGTAATTTTGGTTGGCTGCAGTTCAATCATTCGAGGATCTGCGTATATATATATATATATTCCTCGATATATTCCCTTGCTTCATTTTCAATTCCGATTCTGAGTAAGTAAGTTAGATTCACTTAACACTCGAAAGTAGACCCGATTCTTTTCCTTCATTTAATTATCTCACATTTCTTCTGCGGATTTGTAGAAACGGTTTTATCATACTGTCACACCAAATTTTACCCTCTGAATATTATTCTGACGTTATTATACGCGAACGCGAGTATTCTTTGTAATTGTAATTGCATTACTGCAGCGATCCGAGATACCTCGAGCTATTCAAATGAATCCCGAAGAAGATAATGACAAAGTAATGATCATAGCATTCACTCCGGCTAAATAAAGTCATTCAATTTTCAGTGAGATTTAAAGACAAATTGACAATAATATAATTACGTGATGAACAAAAAACAAAGAACGAACGAAGAAAAAAAAAAAAAAAATCAGACGACGTTAGCTGCTAGGCATATGAATGAGATAATTATTGGGGAAAATTTTTTCACAATTTATTAGTAGCCATAATTGAGTACCCAGACTATAATGCTATATCTACAAAAAAAATTAAAAAATAAAAAAAAAACGTTCACGAAATCACTAGTCATATATGTTTTATGTTAACTACTGTCAAACTGCAACCAACAAAAATATATATCGCAGTAAAACGACTCCTTGCCAAGGATGAAAGTCGGTTGCAGAGAAAGGATGAAAAATCTTTTAGAAAAATAAGCTAGATGCATGAAATTAGTGCGATAAGCCTAGAAAAAGACACACTTGCCAATAGTAAAACGAGATGAGTAAAAAGCCTTATCGGATATAATTCAAAATTAGTTAATATAGGTTTCAATATGAACGATAGCTGCATAGCAGTTCATGACAGCAACTTCAGAGTAACCAACACCATTTGAATCATATAAATTAAAAGCTAGTTACTTATTATAAAAAAAAAACCAGTCCGGTGAGCTCAATAGTTTCCGAGCTAATTAATGATCGTTAACATAGTGACGTTGGTGGAAATTCGATTCGCACTACGTGTCGATTTTCCATCGTAAAACTCTCGCACGTCATCTGAGTGACTCCCTAAGGATAGAATCCTCCGTGGGTGTGCGTGAATAATATACAGTGTGTTCTATCGAAGTTGTTCACGAATTCGTCTTATTTCTTTCAAGAGATACAGGTCTTGGTAAAGAGAAAAATCCGTGATATTTCCGCGTACGATTAGGATCTAGTCCTCTTGAGATATGATAAACTAGGTCATTTTTATGAACGAAATTCCACTTCGATGCTATTCGAATTGCAAGTCTGGTGGGATGTGCCCCTGGCCTCCTTCATCAAGGGAAATTTCGAATACCTCATTTTTTAGGAAATTCGTAAGACAGACAAAAGCACTATGAAAAAACCATAATTATATTATAGTCCACTCTGATATACTTCCCGAAGAATTTATTCGTAAGGAAAGAAGCTTCAAAAGCTGTGAAACGGATCGACAGTAGGTAAGAACATGTGTGAACCACTGCGAAGAAGGGTATCTCTCCACTTCGTAATCGGCTCTGTCCGAACCTGATCACTTCATCAAAAATTTGTCAATTAGGGCTGTTTGCATTGTCTTAAAGCCAGCTATAACCTCGGAGAATAGAACGTGACGTTTCAGTTGAAAAAATGATTTTGTTTGTCATATTTTGAGAACAGCTCAGCTAATTCTGTCTTCCTTATTATCATCTCGTCCAGATGCAGACCCGCCATGAATTTTATCGGATGATCAAACCTGTATCTTCCTGAATAATGAATTGCTTTTCCGCTGTCTTTTGCACTGATTAATTACATCCGTACGTCAAATATCTGATCACTTTCGTGTTGAATGTAAATCGCGGATAATCTTACTACGAAAAAGATTGATAGCTGATGAAAAGAGACGCGGTATTCGAGATAGGAGTATAAAAAGTACCTGTAGATGAAAAGAGACTAGATATATGAGATCTGTCGCGATGACGTGATAAAAGAATGACGCAGACAGGGCATCAGATCGTCATTAACGCGAGCTGAACGACCACCGTAATTCGAGAATAGTGGCCGTAAACGAATTATACCTGATACACCGAGCCTCCGTTTTACCTGATCTCGTAGATTTATTTTTCATTCATTTATTACCTTGCTTGGAGACAAGACAATTTTTTGAAAGAGTATTCCGTGGATTCTGAAGATTCTGAAAATAGGTGCCGATAGAATTTGCAATGCTTCAAGCATTCCTATTTTCTAAGATTCAAAAAATCCCACAAATACTTTCTCCGAAAATGACGAAACTTGATACCGATCCTTGAACGAATCGGCACTTAGAATCGTTTGAGCAATTTTCGAAATTTTGATTGCCTTCTTCCGACTAGCGATGTGAACTAGTTATGTGTAAATCGCTACTTCAATTTCGTATATTCACGAGCATGTGCGAAACTTAGGAAAACACACGCGATATGTAGACTGCAGTCGTTTACCTATGGATCACGAATGCGTATACATATGTGATTCGAGGAAATCGAGAAATTGATGGATGAATTCTGATTTGAATGCAGATATCCAAGGCAACGGTCGCCGCTTGACGTCCGTCCTCATCAAGGATCTATCTATTCCAGATAAATCTCGAGCAAACACATCTATTACATATATCTATACACGTCAGTCTCACGTAGGATGACCAGATTATATACGGATATTAAATATATCTGGGTCGACTAGTGTAGTTAACTTCTGTGCCACTGACTTCGCAGAAATTTTGTGCGATGAAAATCTGCCCCTATTTCTGCTCTAAGCGATTTCAAATTCGAAATACTTCTATGCAATGGCCAATGTTAATATTGCAGTCGAACAGATTTGACATTTCTTATTCCTGTTTCTTTTGATGGAACTTTTCAGATGTATTCTGTCTAAGTGGTAAAATCATAATGGCAAATTATGGTTGATCTTCTGTTTTGAATAGCAAACGATGAAAATATTCCTCAAAGCATGAATACGTATTAAAAAAATAGCCTCTGTCTATACCTTGACTGTTAACGATTGATAGAGACTCGTTCAAGAGTCTAAGACTAGGGAAATATACGGTGACTATCTGCTGTCGATATCTTTCCATATTTTCTATGTACGTTCAATTACAATACAAGGAAAACAGGATTTGAGGGATGAATGTTCATCGATTCGTTATAATTCCTACACGGTATCTTACTGCCCTAAGTGATAGTCGAATTTTTTCTCGATTCACCTTATTTCGCTCGTTTATATTCATTAGAAGTGAAAATCTCAAATTTGGATACAAAAACGTATAGATGGTTTCAAGAATGTAACGATTATGTGATCAGTTGTAGTTGAATCAACACAGAAAAACCGAGCTGAGCACCATGATCCTTCGAAAGGATTCAAGTTTCAATTTATTGTTATAATATTAGATATTTTCTCGTCCAGTTAGATTTTCCGATTACTAAACCTGCGGTTGATTATTTCGGAATCGATTGTAGGCAAACAAAGAAATCCAATCAGGCTTACCGACTGTAGGCGAAATTTCTTGGCCGACCTGCGAGTAACCTGCTACTAAAAACCATAGTACGTAGCTTATGCCGTATATCATCAATGCGTCACCGCACAAACCTTATTGAGCCTCAGGAAAGGTTTTCATCTTCATATCGATTGAAGATTAGTTACACGAAATGAAGAGTGATGGATGCTCTCTTAGAGACAGCCAGATAACGTACAATTGAGAAATGAAAGGAAAAAAGGGTATGAAACCAATTCTTCATACGGTTTGTTTAATGATCCTTACATGTCATCGTTAGAGCCATCGGACATTTGGAAAAAGGGTATGACATAATTCCCACTTTTTTTTTAAATCTGAATATTAAATTAAACATATTGCTTTGCTTGAATATCATCCCAACGAGTATCCATAGGAGTATTCGTTGATTTTGAAAATGTTTAAAGCATTCAGCTACTTTTATCTCGAAACTGTATTCTTCGATCCATAAATTTCATTCCTTCATCGATCTTCTGAAACTTTACTAGGTGGGATTTTTGGCGATCATCTGAAATGGTTTGATGAGCTTGTAATAAATCGCTGAGATTCGTCGCTTTCTCATCAATTGATACCATTATTAGTGTAAGTGATTTCTTCCCAATGGCTTGTCCTAAACTTAATTTACCTAGGGTGCTGGGGATGGTGGCTTTATGTATATCGTATATGCAACATAAAATGAATTTTGCGAGATGGCGACGTTGTGCTCTGACTTAACGAGGGTTTCCATTTTAGTACCACTTCAATAGGTCACGGTTCAACTTGAGATCGGATGATTTTGAGGTAATTTTTTACTTCGTTGGAACTTACGATCGAAATCAAAATCTCGTTTTCTAAAGTTCTCTTCATTCTCAATCTTAGAAGTAACTTCAAACATGATTCTAATCTTACTCACAATTAAATAGAAATAGATAAACGTTTTTTGAAAATAGCCTTTTACATATTATTCGTCAATTTTGCATTGATTGGTTTTTAATATGTATACCTACCTATTCATCGTACACGAAGGAATTTCGAATCTACCAAGACTAAATCAAAGTCTGCGGTTTTCTGGTAGAGAACCACTCACTCTATGAAAGGCTTTTTATTCAGGAGTATTGAACGTGACAAGTAATTAAGACCTGGGGCATCGCGAAAAATCAATGCGAAAGATATAGACTTATCTTGGAAACTTTTTTCTCTTCACAATTTTGATAACGCTTTGAATTCAATAGAATTTCGAATGAAAACTAGTCAAGTGTACTTTGATCAGTGTCGCTTTATAGATAGATTATGCACGTGCTATTGACTTATGTGAATGAAGACCATTAATAAAGGCATACCGCCGATAGTTACATGATTGATGTGCAACTCGATAATGATCCAAGTTCTTGCCCTAAAGTTCAGCGTTAAAAAGGTTACAAATTTTCACAAAGAAAATTATTACTCACACCTGATTTCACTCAATAAACGTCAATTTTTATCCCAAGATCTGAACAGAGTACAGCCGATGATGACATCGGCAAGAATTGTTATTCACGACGAGAACATTATTATTTTTAATTAGCTGAATTCTGGTAATACGACCTTGTATGTATATTCTATCATTTTTATTCATAGGTCGTATTACTGATTTGCTAAGTGTCGCAGGGCCGGTATAAAAATGAAAAATTTACCGCTGAAGAATTTCCGAAACCGCTGAGAGTCTGAGATGCTGGAATTCAAATTTTAACGCAGTGTTTCGATTTTGAATTCCATTTCCTAAAGAGGGCTCATTGTATCTAGATAATTTTGGTGCAATTTGAGTTGGAGAAGAATGGTTTGCACCAAAAAATTGTCGAAATTTTGCGATTGGGTTTCTCATTCATTTGATTATTGGCAATCAGCGATTACATGATTGTGAAAAATCTATTCGGTCTGATATGATAAACAGGACGTGGGGATACATTCGCGAAAATAGGGGTGGTTTTAAGGTGGTGTCATCTTGTGGGATTGAAACGAACACCTCGGGGCTTCTGTTTCGTCCACCAAAAAAGCAATCTATACCGCAAGTACATATAGAACGCTTTAAGTCTTGTCCACAGTAACGCGTATCGGATTGCAATGTACCTTTGAAAGTACCTTTCAAAACTTTTTTCCACACAACAACTCCAAGTAGATAGGAGAGCTTTATTTTTTATTTTGACGGGTATAGTGTTTCGACCCTTTTAAATCGACGAAGAAAAACAAACTACAAAACGATGGCAGCCTCCGATTCGCATTTCACTCTCCCCGGAGTAGAAATTTCAACGAAACTCAGTGTAAGACTGGAAAAAGTTTAAAATAGCCGCGCATTCGGACCTTTCAGAGTTAGTGGGACAAGGACGGGAAACCAAATTGGTGGAATATGCCGATTTTTTAGAACAACTCTGAGATTGTATTAACGCGGAGAAAGTCTGAACTTTTCAGACGAACAATAATACTTTCATAATTTCCGTTTTTTTTTTGTTGAATTTATTTCCAAATGGCTTTTTACTGGAAAATTCTTCAATTTTTCCCAAATTCAGACTTGTCAAAGTAGAGTTGAAAAATATAGATAGAGCGATTCGTCGTTTTGATGATTTCACAGGTTCTCAGATAAATATTTAGAGGAAAATTTCCGCCAGGATAATTTATCAACATAAATTTGGGCGTCGAATTTCGGAGGGGCAAAATCCAATAAATCATTCTAATATTGTTGAAGTGGCTAACCAACCATTCCGACGAGCACCCAGTGGTCAATATAAATGAAATGGAATTTGGTGCGTTGGCGTATTATGATCGGAAACAATTATCGGTTATTGAATGGTGCATTTCGAAACTAGAGTTAATTCAAACACGTAGATACATTTGCTTTCCAATATAATATAAATCGTTGGAATACGCTATTCAATGTTAATAAAGCACGAGATCATGTGAAACCTTGCCTAACCCTTGATCTATACTACAGTCAAATTGAAACCTCGGAAAATGGAATTCTAAAAAATTATATCATGCAATATATACCTACGATATCTTTCACAGTTTGGTGCAATATAATATGATATGCAGAATCTTCACCCATGCTAAAAGTGGATGTAAAATTGAATGTGTAGAGTGAGGAGCCGAGGGGCGCGTAGGGTGCCAAATCTTCTCGAATGGACCGTGGAATTGGTTATAGTGATTGGAGATAGTTCCATTAATGCAAATTTCACAAGATTATTTTAATTGAGTCTAAATTCTACGAGGGTGGAATATTTTTATCCACTGTTCTGCCTCATTTCATATACTATTCTGGCCACGTAATTTGACTAGCCCCCGTAAACCAAGAGCGTGTCTTTATTCGTTGATGTAAATAGAAAATGGAACGGTTTCACATGCATAAGTATTTCCACTATCTTAACTCATATGTAGGTTCACGAACTGACACGTGAACGAATTGAGCTTTCGCGGTCATTCCAATTATGACAAAAAATATGAAAGGAAATTTTTGAAACGAGACGATGTCTGGAGAAAATCTAGTCTTTGGATGATTTCTAGAATGGATTTAGCTTCTTGAGGGTTGAATAGAGAGAAAAATAAAGTAGATCATTATTGTATTGTATGAAAAGGAATATTTAGACCACTCGTAGTGTAAATCTCCTAACAAATTATCAAAACTGAATGAATAACAGAGAGGATTTCACCGATTGCTAATTCCAACGAACTAAAAGTGTCGTTCTGATGACGAAACAACATCGTTATAGAATCATATAGATCAGATTTTTATATACAATTATCACAATTTGTTCCTGTTTTACAATATTCTATCCATATATATGTAGGTGTAGTCGTATAAATTTGTAGATTCGAAAGTGTTGCGGTTACGTCTGGAAACAAATTAGGGAAAGTAAGTTTATAGCGTTCGGTAGAAGATAGGAATCAGTAGACTGGTTTTCCGTTTGGCAATAAAAATTCGTGCCAAGTGCCTACAAGGGACTTTTTCGACTCGTGTCGTTTAGTCGAATCGACAAAATCGTCCTTATGCAAATGATGCAGCATCCAACAGTTTTCTTTGTTTACGACAGTTTTATTTCATCCCTAAGGGCGAAGGGCTAAGAACGAAGGACTCCCACGACTAAGGGTTGGGGCAGACTCGTATGAGACAAATAATAGTTGGGTATACCTCGAGAGCTAAGAGTATATCTATGCCAGTAACGCAACGATCACAGGGGACTTTTCTTGTCGGTCGCATTTGGTCCTCATAAAAACTGAATCGTGTGGGCCGAGGGGTTTTATTTGATTGATCAGTGCAGTCGACTAAATGGCTAGGGATAGGAAAAGTCATGTTGCAATTTTTCTTTATTTGTGGGGCGATACCTATAAATTGGGTAAAGAAAACCATTCACGGGGCAACCCAGATACGTTTATACCGTTTCAATAGACTTTCGCTTCTTATCATGTTCGTAGAATCAAGTAGGTATACGTGGGCCAAGAAAAAGGAAAAAAAAACGGCCAGTTGCCAGCGTGAATACAATCCGATCTGAATATTCGAAAACCTATTTTCCAAGCAGTTGGATCTCCTTAATAAACAGAGACGTTCTGAATCTTGAAACTCCGTATGAAAGCATCATTCTTCTAGTTTCTAACAAAAAGAAAATAGGTCTCACTAACGTTGGAAATCTAGCCATTTATTTTTGGGCTATTTCAGTATAGGAAATCTTCAGAAACAAGAGATTTTGTAGAAACAAATGATGTGACGTAAATATGTTCGTTCGATGACAAAATATCGCGATAACAAAAAATCTGACGCAGAA
Organism: Tenthredo distinguenda; assembly: GCA_947538915.1. Lineage (NCBI taxonomy): Eukaryota > Metazoa > Arthropoda > Insecta > Hymenoptera > Tenthredinidae > Tenthredo > Tenthredo distinguenda. The sequence continues at coordinate 14,887,900 of OX384532.1, forward strand.
TAGACTTTCAAATTTCAGTCAAATTCTCTAGACACATCTTTTGACGTATAGGAATCGAATTTACTAAAGTAGCTTCATGACCGGTGACCTCACCCTACCTATGGTAGGGTTTCGGCACGGTCATAAAATTTAAGGGTAGATGGGAATGAATTATAGTCCAAAATGTGCAATTCGTTAAAAAATCATCGCAAATAATTAGCCAATGATCTCAATATTGATTCGAAGCGAACGATGAACGATGAGTGTGTCAAGTTCGAGTCTGACCTGTTAGGTACGGTGACACATATGATAACGTGGGAGTAAAAAAATGACCAAAAAATGTTCGAAAGTCTCGTTGCCCTCGGTTTTTCTTTCACGACACTACGGTACCCTAGCGGGTGTTGGCTTTCCCCAGAGTGCATTAGTCTCGTGGGCAGCTTATCCCCCTTGGTTGTGAAGTGGCAAGTGGTTCACCGTAATATTCGTGCAACGATCCAATCGCCTGAGTCGTATGCTTCACATTATGTACATACCTAGCCAAGACACGTCATCGATTATTTTTTTCAACCTTAAGGAAGAAGGACCCCACTGAAACTGACATCTTTACCTTTTCGTTTTTTCTTGAATTTAAAGGAGTTTCAGTACATTTTTGAAACGAAGAGAACGCTATGGAGTCTTCAGGGAATTGGTTGGCATAATGATCCGTCTTTCGTTAATACATAGAAGGAAGATGAAATCTTGACAGCTCGATCTCAGAGTTAGGTCGGATAATGTCTGCTCCCTGATCATTTCGGGAAAATAGCCATATAACAATGTTATAGCTATCTAGGGGCGAGCCAGCTTCCAAGTCGACCTAAATTTCAAGTACACTAGGAACTGCGTACCGAGACGTGATAGAACGAAGGGATGGACCCCAGACGCGTTGTAGCAGCTTAAGTTTAACTTAAAGCTTGGTCGACGTGGCTAAATTCACGCTGACGTGATCTCACGTCATCTCGTCATACTTACGGGACATTATTTTGATGGATACTGTCAAAACGCATTTCGTACATATAGCCTAGTGTCACATTTCGGTCATTCGTTTCTCGGACACGTTTTAAAAGTAAATCGAGAAGAGCCAAAAATTGGTTGAAATACGTGACAGGAAAACTGGATCGTTGGATTTAGGAACCGGATTCGGTATCGCTAGTGGATATAATACAAAAAACGTTTCTCAAGATTATAGACAATTGAACTATCCGGTCTGTCGTCCATATTGCACATGTCTGAAATGCAGGATTTCAGCGCTGTCTGAGCTTTTTTTTTCTAATTTCTACGCTCTAAAAATTCTGTGTTCAAAGGTGCCACTTGGCCACTTCCCAATATGGATAGAATATTCATTCAATTATCTCGATAACCGTTTGTTATCTCGGATGTAATAAATCGTCAAAGCTCATTTGAGAATCGCTGAATGCGTAGATATCACAGGGATAAAAGGATCAATTGGATACGAGTCCTAGGGAGATAACGCATACAGGGTGTTCCAGCTATCGGTCAGCTCCAATTTGACTCTTTTTGCTACACACATCCGACGTCTTCGCGATATTGAGACCAACTCTCTTTTTCACTAGAACCCTGTATAGTATTGCCTAGCCGATTCTGAGATCGAGAAAAATCCAACGATGCTGCGAGACGAAACTACCCTTCAATATGACGATTTTTCACAGAAAGCTTATCCTGAAGTATATATATACATACATATATCCCTGGCTCCTTAGACGATTGAGAACGCACAGTAATAGTATGCTTTTCGTTCGTTCGGGATTCGATACTTGGTATCGCGAAAATGGCAAATCGAAAGGTAGATTCTTAGGATACGTCGCGTTGTATTAGTTTATCGATCTTGCAATGTGCTGAAAAATCAATCAAATGTCATCCGAACATTTGAAAAACGATCAACGATAAAAGAAAATTTGGTTTCGTCTGAATTATGAATTAACCACGGTGGATCGAGGCGATCGTATAACACGTATCTAATATGAAATTCAAGTGGTCAAACCCCCATGCTTTTTTCTATACTCATGAATTATCAATGAAACAGAAAAATATTCGCAATATCTCGGTCGAAAAAAAATCACGAAAGAAAAGTGGAAATTCGAACTTATCTCTGCCAGGCCTGTGGGAGATGTGAAAGTTATTCCACCACTCTTTCTCCTATTGATAGTCTTTGAAAAATGTCTATAAATCTGTTGACAATCGCGAATGTTTCGATACTGAAATCTAGAAATTTTTATAGCTCCTAAACAGGTAAGAATGTAGAAATTCACATATGTTACACACACCTGGGCCCTGGAGTTTCTTATAAATATATATAGTTGAACTTGTTAATTGCGTGTTGCTATTAAATCGTCCAGATTCGACATGTAGTATCTAGGTTCCTTCCGCGAAAACTTTAGTCGAAGTAATAAAAAACGTGGGAAAAACTCATAAAACGTGAACAGGAAAATTAGAGCTTTCTTGGCGGTTATAAGTTAAAAATCTGCCCCAATTACATCAGTGAGATCGTTCCTCGCGTTATAGCCCCCGGCAAAAAAATAATTATATGAAGATGGTTTCACCCTGGAAATAAATTTTTCTCATGTACTACAATCGGAGAAATTATCTCGAGAGTTGAATAACTTTTTCGCGATACCGGGAGGGGACCAGGAAATTAAACTATTGATAAGGTGAAACGTTAACACTCCGAAATTCCAGATGACTGTTCTCACAATAATCCAGAGAAAACAGACAAACTATAAAGTGAAAAGAATTCAAATTGTCATTGCTGATCCGGTAATCTTTGATCCTGAGAAGGAATTCTTGTGTGAAACGAGCTTAAGGCGGAAATACAAGGACTTTTCGTGATTAAGTCGTGTTACGAAACGGGTGCAATCAGGGGATAAGAAGAAGAGGAAGCAATCTCTCACACCGCGCATCCGCGTCCGTCGCGAAAGCTTGCAGATGCTAATTTTGTGGCAGATAAAAACTAATTTCCAACAAAATGTAATTAAATTCGTTGTAACTTAACCACGGTAGGTATCCATCATTTTATTACTCGGAAAGCTCTGCATCTGGCTCTCTAACGAAAGAATCGTAAGTTGAATAAGATCTCTTTGCACAAAACGCGGTAAAAAGAGTTGATTTACACAAGGACCTCGTGTTAAAATAAGTTTTTCCATCGGATCAAGGATCCCACGGTGATACATCTGTCGTAATGATGTCTCAACGATGGGGATGGCAAGATTATCCCAGATTTCTCACCGAGATAAAAAAAAATTGAATTCTTTCACTCGTTCTTTTTAGTTGTGCGGTGAATTTGACAAAGGCAATTCGAATCCTCTGCCAGATTACCTACGTCGACTGCTTTCGTCTGACTTTATAGGGAAGAGTGTGAGGAGATAAATCCCCAAACTTTGAAAAGAAAATTCTTAGCCCTTCTGAGTTCTTAGTTTTTGATTCAGTTTTCAAAAACGGAAAATTACACAATGACGAATAATTATAAAAGCTTTATAAGCTGGTTGAGTTTATTTAACAGAATAAAATTAATGAACTTAATTCGGAGTGGATCAGATGAAAATTTTCGCATTACACGCAGTCTTCATAGTTTCTGAATTTATCTTCGAAACTTTTCTCGTCGGTGTCAGGGTATCTTCAATTTTATCTCACTGGTCCCGATTCTGTTGGCAACTTTCGTTGGGTTAAACCATGCCTTATTATATTATTATCAATCCGCGCGAGTTGTAATCTGATGAAGTAATACCCCGATTTCTTGATATTGTTCAACCATGCCGGAGAGCGAATACCAAAACTTGATTATTTCCTATTTTTGGTATGCAATAACTTTTCATCAGGTATACCTCCGTTTGCATAGTTCAGAAATCAATTACGTTCAGAATTGCTATGTACCTAGCGATCAGTAGCTTCCATATATTCTATTAATAAAATTTTGCACAGCTGTGAGTTCAGAATATAAAAATTACAGAATACACGAAATGGTGAATTCTGATCGATGTCATAATTCTCATTCCTCCAAATATTGCTGTGGAAGACTACCACGATCAAATTAACTTCACTGTCATGAAAGAAAAAAATTAAGAAAAAACTAAATACAAACTTCGGAGCTTTCTAAGTAGTTTTTCTCGGGCTAATCTGACCTTCGGGCAAGTAGTAGACCTTTCTTTGTCTTTCCCTCTCGTTTTTTCGTTCTTCTCTTAAGCTTTTTAACGTACTGCTTATCGCGAAATATATACGTCTCATTTTTGTAAGTAATGTAAGCAGGTGAACAATTGGCGAATAGCCCCCGATCTCACAGTCCCTAATGGCGGGTGAATAATATCTTGGAGCCAGCGCATAGCGGTAGATTAAAGATGAGAGAATACAAAAAGAAAATACAGGTTTATTCATCAAATTTAGCAAAGTTTTGGCGTAAGAGATGAAGAAAGAAATTTTTCATGCACTTTTTTAGAACAACAGGATGCATAAAACCGCGTCTATGTGTCAATGCGTTCATCAACCGCTGCAAGGATAACAGTTCGATTTAATTTTTGCTTTTCTGTGATTGAAAAACGCACGGACCATATTCGCTCATTTAATAAAACAGAATGAGGTGAAATCTCGCCGATCAGCTGCTTACCTTGTGCAAAGAGCTGCCGCAGTCCACGCCAAAAAGCACAGACAAGTCGCCCTGGCCTTTGTGCAGACGTACCTGAAACATATAAACGTAAATGACCGAGATGTTTTGCTCTCCGAATTGTACAGTGTAAGTTATCGCCTACTTCAAAGGTCTGAGCTTTTAAGTTAAGTGGCGCTTTCCAAATTCTAGACACATGTGTACCTACGGGGTAACAGAAACAACACAATCCATAAATCTTTGTTTTATTCGATTCTTTCAGTTTCGCGAAATTCCGTGAACTCAACTCCTAAATTTCGATCAGTGTCTAAGGGACAACATCTTCACGAACACAGAGCGTAACATTTCTCAATAACTACTATATATCCTAATTGATATAGTTTATCACTTCATATGCGAAAGCACAGGATGGGGCATGAGCCACTAATTCTGAACGATCATCTGTTTTCGCCTGAAAATCAGGAACACAAGTTCCAAAAGTAAATTGTATAAAATGCAATAAAATTTCTAAGATATCGAACTTAATCCATCAGTCTAGTACCCAGATGATATTTTTTTTTCAAGATCAGACTATTTCCGTAGCCAGGGTCACTGGTCTCGTGAAGCCGTGTGCTTGGCGTGGGCTATCTACTTCAGAGCTAGTGTTGACTCGGATCTTTTAAATATTTAATCCCTGTTTCGCTATAAAATGAGTGTATAAGAAACAAAGACCTAAATCATATATGGTTTGAAAGGAAGAAAATTTGTTTATCTCATCGTTATACTACTCTAGAAATTATTCCACGTTTTTCTTCGAAATACACTAAATTTAAAGCTTATATAAGAAGTTATGTGGTTCGTTAAGTTGAGAATAAACGTTGTGCCCCGTACGATTTTTTTTTATTGATGTATGAAATATGTTCACGGATATTGTTAACAGAATTCAAACCCAAAACGAGTCAATCAATCGACACGTTGAAAGGAAAATTAAATTCCATGAAAAGTGTTCTAAGATTTCAGGCAAGCGAAAATCATTATTAAATTTGAACGTTGATACGAAGAGAGCCTCTTTGTCGATTTGGAGTATTTATATGCATATGGATATATTGCTGACTGGATTGTGAAGAATCAACTGAAAAAATTGTTCCCTTAGCTGAAAAAATAGCGGTTTTATTTACTTTCAAAGTTGAAACTCAAAATTGGCTTGTTTGAAGCCTATTTTCCACGAGCGCGAATATCTCGAAAACGAAGATCGAGAAATTTGCCACTTGTCATACAGACTTTCGCATATAAGTATCTGTAAACTTCTTGTCAGTGAAGAGGCATTCTTGTCTCGGGGTGAGTATTGTGATGTATAACTTGATGTGTAAGTAACGCTTGTGAGACAGCTAGCATGCTTCTGTAGTGTGAAATTGCTTTCAATCAGCGTTTTAGTCGATTACATCGCTGTTTTTCATTTTTGTAAACTTATTGTTATATAAATATCGAAAGAAAGAAAACAGTACAAAAACCTTTAAGCTCTACCTTCCTCGGGAAGGAATGTAACTTTTGGTGATGTTATAGGAAAGGTGCAGAGATCTTGCAAAAAAGAAATTTACAAAATGTAAGACTTTACGATTCTGATATTTCCAAAAAGTTTCAGGAAACAAACCTCCTGATATTCACTTGTCATATTTTTGACTCGAGTTTACAGCATCAATTTTTCTAAAAGTTACAAATGGTTTTCAGATATTCTTTTACGATTTAATTAATCGAAGAGGCGCTTCTTCTATCCCTCATCATATAATGTCATTGCATGATCGATTGTACGTTCACACTCTCCAGAATATTCTTAACGAAATTCAATCAAAATTATGCAGCGTAATAGTTCATAAATAGACCATCAAAAAATTGAGATTAAATATATAAAAATTAAAAACGAGGTTGAATATTCAGATTTAAGTGAGGATGTGTGACCTCATTCAACATCCTTTGATCTGGATAAACTTTAACCAAATTTCTTTACTCATTTTGTGGCACCAAAATGAAGCACTGCGAAAAATCAAAAGTATGTTTGTGTTCCTGCACCACTTTAATCTAATATACACATTTAGTCCTTTCGGAATTTTCACCGAAATTTCCGGAAAAAAATTAAATTCGCTAACGGACCTCGGGTATTGCCGAACCTCACCTATTCGGTACCCTCACCAAGAATCAAAACGACATTCGGGTTGTTTTTGCTCCGATAGCGATCAAGTTTCGGAATCCAAAATCCATCGCCTCATGCCAGAACGTACAGTCGAATCTTTGTTGATTCCTCAGCTAATAGGATGTAAATATAAACTCGTCTACAATCGCGGTAGAATGTAGAAATCAAATGTACTCGCCAAGTACGTAGCTCTTAGAATGATGTTTCGATATCGCTACACGAAACACTCATGACAGAGACTGTCGATAAGATTTTCGTGAATTTTCATTGTAAGATAATTTGGGTACTCATCGGCTTTTTTTCATATTCCAGATGTTTTTGACCCGGATATAATTAACGCTGAATACTCGACTTTCCACGGGCACTGATCAATTTACACTTGCAATCCGGCTCTATCTTTATCGCGTATAAGTTATGTGGTTGGCCACCTTAAGACATTCGGTAACTGGAAAAATACCGGTGCTGTGATTCTGAATCACCCTGTATACATCCAGACACGATTAGCTCATAATGCGAGTGGATATTGGCCTAATTAACGCTCTCGCGTATCTATTCCACATGTTATGCCTTATTGAATGGATGAGACCAAATGGATGAGAGAATCTCTGGGTTATAATTTTCTTAAAAAGTGATTTCGCGTTCAAAGAACTTTCGAATGAAATAATTCACTCTTATTTTAATGTAGGTAGCCGCCATGCGCGATTCAATCTCATTGATAATATCGCCTAATAAATGGAGATATAAAATGAAATGAAATAAAATTACATCTGCCGACTTACCCCGCTCTTAGTGGCTCGCAAATCGCGTAGTAGCGTTCGAAGCTGATTGCCAGGATAGTGAGAACTGAGGCATGTGCCACTGTCAACTCCACGAATGGTACAGCCTTGCCTGAAACAAAAGATCCCATCATAATGCGTTTCGATATCGGATAATGAACAAAGAAATTTGTTTTTAATGGATAAGGTGTGGCCGCACAGAATCAAACAATTGTATCCTCGTTCAAGATATCCAAAATTGAGGTCCGTGTTCGTCCATTGCAGAGTCAACACCAAGTAAATGAATCTAAAATTCTGATAAGGACAGACGTACCTCGAGACTTTTCTTTGTGTATAGGAAAAATTCTCGAAATTCTATGAGCCAATGAAATGCATAGTAATAATTACGTTTACGTAGAGGAAATAATCCATATTTCCGATTAATAAATCAGGAGAAATATCATCTTAATGAAAATTTGCGGTTGGAGTGTATGAGCACGTGTCAAGAATCGGTATTATTATGTTAATTTCATAGAGAGTAGGTACGTGTTCCAAATTAAAACTGATTTATATTCAAATGAGCCCTATTCCTCCTACTTCAGCTTCGTATAGATACGCAGCGGAGTGATTCTCCTCCCTGGACTGGACGTTGAAATATCTAACAATAAGATTGTAATGAAGACGCGATAGCATTGTCGGGTTGAAGCCTCACAGTTTAAAAAAAAAGTCCCTGTGATGTGATAATAATTTATCCATCATTTTTGTTACAATTTTTTTTCGAATAAAACGTTTTGAATAATCGACAAAGCATCCGCCTTGCCGCGGCACAAAATCGCAGTAGCATTCCGGCATTATTCTCTCTTCGTTAAGTATTCGAAGTTTTCAATTGATCGACTAATCATCTAGCTTTTGCAAATGTCAAAACTGGGCCGATTATTGTTCCGTTTTTAGTTGCTGTAGAATCTGCGGAGTTTCGTAATTTTTTATCGACTATATATGTTTTGGGAAATTGCGTGATCTAATTTTTGCATCTGGTCCATCTTCGTCGACTTCATCCTATACCTATATAGGATAACTGCCTAATGGCCAACCGTCAACCGTCTTGGGTACAGCTGCTGATGCAAGACGTAAGAGGTAGGAACTTTGAGTGGATTGGTGTGCCAAAAACATCAAGATTTGTAATTTGTGAGACTTGCTGTCAGCATTATCTAATTATGGCTGTTATTACATCTCACCCCTGTCCGCCCTTCCCTTTCACCACATATGGATGAGACGGTAAATTCAGATTTTTGTTCTCACGGGAAAATCGCAATTTCGAGGAATGGCATCGCTTATGTGGGACACCTTTCTGCATATGAGTTACCATTTTCGAAGTCTCCCGAGATTTTGGTGTTTCGACAACCCCTAGCAACGAATTCCAAGTGTTATGCACTGATGTCGAGTGGTTTGGGACATATCTCATTCTCAAGATTTGATAAAATCCAGTTTTTGGGAATATGCGCGACGATCTTTATTATTGAAGCTCTCACAAAAAAATAATTTCGTCCGAAAATTTTTGACAGTATTTCCAGTTTTTTGTCTCACGACCAGAAGATATTAACTTTTTTCATGCTAATTTTTCCGTGTACTACACAAGCTCTAACATCTCCAGAGAGGCGATTACCTGTTTAATTAATTTTTAAAAATTGTTATCGCTCAACTCGTGCAACACAGTTTTATATTCAAGCAGTAAGGCACGCTCATTTCGCATCAAAATTGCACCAGATTTAGCCTTCGAAATACCAAAGCTTCTCTAAAATTTAGAGAGCAGCATATGCTCTCATTTTTCTAAGTCAATTTTATAGTTCAATTTCAATCGTCACACCCACACGTTGATACTTGAACTGACATTAGAGAAAAATTTGAATCGAGAGTCAATTAAAATATGGAAAGCTCGCAGTACACTATTTCAAAAACTGTACTTATTTTCGATATTTCGAATCAAATTTTCGGTGTTTTTTTATTAAACGTCAAAATTTTCATCTGGCAGTCTCTACCCTGAAATTTCCCAGAAAGTGTCCCACAAAAGTGACTCATACCGCCAATATAACTACTCAGATATTTCATCCGTGTGTATAGAAGCCTCATGTAACGAATTTGCAACGGTGTATGCGGCTGAACCAAATAATGATTGAAAGTGCTTAAAAAATAGGAATCTTTGGGCGAATCGAGTGCTCAAATTCCTCGCAATCGTAACTTCTGGAAAACGATTGTAGCCTCGCGAAACGGACGGTAAATTAACCGACAACGCGTATACACTATTGCCGTACGTCAAGTCTTTATGGCGGCGGGTTTGGGGTTCTGGTAAACGGACGAGCGGAAGAGCGGACGGAATCCGTATTTCGTACTGGTTCCAAAATAATGGCTTTCGAGGGACTTGCCACTTTATTGTAACCCCGGCATAGCCAATCGTTCAAGCTTTTGATTGCGTTGGCCGTTAAGAGAACCAACGATTCGACTGGTGCAGCAATATTGTTCCAAAAATCCGTTCAATATATTTCCACATTCGTGGTTGTCTAACGTTTATCGCTAAACGTAAACCCAAGTATATCTGATGCGTTATAACGTTTCCCGGGTTGGAAACTAAATTTGTACATTTTACATCGATACACGCTCAAATCGTTCAGACTAAAGGCAGAGAATCTGAAGAAAGACGCTTATATCGTCAGACCAGTGTAACTAGAGCTTTTTCCCGGCGTCCGTGGGATGGTAATGATTTTTTGCTGAAAGTGGTCATAGATGAAATGGATTCTCTTACATTTGAGCATCTCGAAGCTACATTTGACGTTGGAATCGTAGCGAAACAAAAACAAATTTCAATCAGAGCTTCCGGTGGTCGCCTTTTGAAAGCAATGAAGGTATGCCTTGAAAGAATCGAATTACTGAGGAATCGGTTTCATTGCTAGGTTCGAAAAACTAAAGAGTGGTGTTTTATGGGGTCTTTTGTTTGAAAAACGACGCCTTAGCGATCAGCTCATACTAAAGCTGTAATGACTTACATTAACAATAAAACTGATCTAAAAAGAGCCCGGGGGCTTATGGCTATTATCTTCAGTCGTTCTGTCGATTTTTCATACCAACCATCAGCTATAACTTCGCACGTTGATTGCCTACTATTAAACGTACCTCTAGTAAGACCTTTTGAAAGCAATTTTAACCTCATCGAGGAGAAGCTTAGCTGGCAATTATATCTTGAAATAAGCTTGAATGATGCTTCTACGGCAAACATAAGGAGCAAGCCATTCGTATTCGATTTTTGCAAGTCTCAATTGCCTCAGGAATCAGAATATGATCCAACTCCGAAGTTTGTTGGTGTTAATATTGGAAGGAAAGCAATCCGGTCGGGGGGACCAATTTTCATAAATTTGAGCTCTCCTTCCTTCATTCTGGTTAAGATTACTTGCTTTGTAGTCATCTTTCAATTTTACTCCGTGACACAGTTTCCAAGTTTCGTGATTGTCTCAAGAAGAATTCAGCAGCGCGCGAAGAGGTTGAGTCATTCGAAAAATTAGGTCGGACCTTGGTCAATACCAGCTTCCCACTTTTGTTCAGAGTTGCTGAGCTTTGAATTTTGTCTTTAGCAATTCAAAGAAGGCGGTGGAAAATTCTAAAAAATTCTGACCAAATGATACCTTCCGAAAGCAAGGCATCTGTACAATCTGTAGATCGCAATTGACCATAGGATTCTTAAGGACATTTTGTACCATTCGATGTTTAATGATTTCACAAACTGTTTTTAAAATTCTGCTTCAGTTGGTTTTGTTTGGTCAGATATGGCAAAATCTGATCATGTTTTTCAATATCCGTGTTTAAAAAAAAAAGAGAAAAAAAAACAATTTAGGTTCTGATTGACTGATACTTACAATTTAGGAAAATAATTACCAGACTGGCCCCGGGAAACAGTTTCTATAGAATCGCGGGACAGTCCTCGATCAGGGTCAGTTTGTGTCCGTAGAAACGGATCCTTTTTTTACCAAGCTCTACAAAGCCAGAAAAGAAGACATAGCGAAGGGTTAGGGCGGTGATTCGCTTCAGATTCGTGCGTTCGTCGAGTTTGACACGTTGGCTCTACAGCCAGGAGACTTGGTGTGAAATGGGGGTGAATTAATGCGATTTCATTATCGGCTGGGCCAAAAAACGAGACTTCTTCATCGAGCACTCCCCTTTTTTGAAAGACGAGTGAAACCAATTTCGCTGGTTGCAGACTATCCCTCAGAGCGATTTATCATTGTCTAGAAAACTGCAGAAAGGTTCCGGGTTCTAATACATCTCGTTTTTCTTGTCCGAGGGATGGTAAAGAGTCGCGGGTCTCTAACGAATTTTAAATTTGCAGAAATCTCGGACCGCACATCGGAGGCTTTGCATAATCAGATGAAAGTATATCATATAAATGGAACTAGAACCTCTGCAGAGTGAACCAGGACGCGGAAACCCGGAACAGAAACAACAGCAGCCTCCAGCAGGACTTGACAATTTTCTTCAACCTAATAGGAGGACACTTTTTCTTCATTTCCTGAAGTCGCCCAGGATAATCTGTAGAACCTAGGATGGTTAAAATTCCCAAGAACCACAGGGAGTTATACAAAGTGTTCAGCCGGTGGGCGAGCCGTGCGAATTTCGATGCTAATTTTGCCCACGGATTCCCGTCACTCGGCGGATCATATCTCAGAAGAATATCACGGAGGGAAACCTTGTTCACTCCTTTCTTTTCTTAAAGGTATCTCAAACTTTGTACGGAACATACTTCACGATTATTATTCATGAAGCTGCAGTTAGGATCTAGGAATATCGTTTAGAGATCTTTTGGTTACCATCAGATTCAAAAATTTAGGGATACTATGCTGAGTTCAAGGCTCGAGAATCAAAGGGTCATCAAAATTTTCCGGGGATTCGGATGTATAGTGTAAAATCTTGGCCTAGACGTTTTTCTCGAAAAGTTTCTCCTGCGTTCCCGCAGATACTAGCTACACAAGTTACGGCTAGGCGAGTGTTGAAACAGGATTATCGTGTGGTAATGGAAATGGACTAGTGGGTGATGATTAGGAGTAGGGTAAAGTCGATGAAGATGAGCTGGTTGCGACTCAGACCACGAGATCTCTTAGAACACGGCCGATGAAAAATTCCGAAATCGAATGCATAATCTTAATTTAATACCATCCAAATCGCATCTAGGCTGCACATCGTGTAATTTCGAGTTTGCAAAGACTGGAGAATTTTTTTTTGGAACTTCATGGTCCATCGCTTCGCCCAGTTTACCCTATCATTCGAGTTTGGTAGTTGGCTCGGACATAACATTTGAAATCAATGCGAAATAGGTCAACGGTCACATTCACTGTCTGAGTGGCCAAATTTAGGGTTCAATATGCGCCAAATCAACGCAGTCATAGATCTTACAGCAATAGATATATATTTGGGGCCTGGAGAAAAATGATATTGATGGTAGTATAGACTGGGATAAAACTGAGAAAAAATTTCACACCGCTGAGGGTTTGGTCTTCAATTATTGTCCGAGCAATGGAATGCCGTGAATCATGATCTAAATTGGTATTGTAATCTCCACACCTCGTGTATCACTCGTACAGCTTATTGTTAGACGCAAATCACTTGGAAAAGTTGAAGCGCTGAATTGACATTTCGTATTGAAAAATTATTGCCCTTGATGAAAAATTAATTTCGAGTTTCGATACAATTTATCGAATAAATGAAGCCGGCTCAAGATGATCAGATTTAGCCAGAGCTGAGCTGGGTGGATATAACATACGACATAACACCTATCGTATAAACATCAATGATATTGTTACCCGCAGTAAATCGGTGACTTCCCGATTGATTAATCGACATCTTCAAGTAAATTTGGAATTACGACGCTGGCCAAACCGTAATTGTTTACGCGAATTGTTTGGCGTGCTAATAACAAAGCTGTTGTATGTCACTAGGGAATTTTATTGATTGGAAACTGTATTGTTCAAAGCTTTGAACGTTTCCGCGATTGAAATCATCTTCATTACCTGTGAATCCATTTAAAGTTTTTCAAGGAAATGACAGAGCTTGCGAATAAATATTTTTCGCATTCTAAAATTCAGCCTCCTAAATTCAGGAGGTTCGTAGTGCTTTTTTCAATCCATGAGTGCCGCAGCATATGCTGGGAAAAATCGAGAGAGAATCGAGCGGGCGTTTTATAATTTATATTTTATAAATTATAACTAGATTCAGAGCTGAACCAAAATCACATGACAGGCAGTTTAAATGTCGAAAAAATTTCAGACTAGATGATTTGGATCGATACACAAGCCTGGGTGAACGGTTCGTTACTTAAAACGATAGACAAAGCGTTACAGTACACAGATTATGAAGAGAAATGGAATCAGCAGTGATTCCGTGCGAGTAATGGAAAAACATGATTAAATTTGAGCCATGGGGTTAATTCGTTATGACGATTCATTTTCATATGGATTTTACTCACGATCAAATTAAAATTGAATCAAATTTCAGACCCGAAATCAAATCAAACCCATGTTATTTTGATGAAATAGAAATTCCGATATTTCCTGACGCTATGCCAGCTGGTCATTTGAATAAACGTGTTATACATGATCTTGGCTGATTCTAAATTATTTCGAGGGGTTATTAAAAGTCAGTTAATCCCGATGATCGTTTCCAAACAGCCTAGTTTTGAGCCAAACATGAATCTAATACGAGTATGTCGAAAAACTCGATCATACTAGATAGAAGTGTAGTCGTTTCCTATAGTTTATTAACATAGGTGAATCAAAAAGTAAGTTATTTTCTTTGATGTGTATGAATGATTTGTACGATCCGTGTAGAACAGAAACGTATAGTAGAGTCCTATTTGTTTTGAATATTCAAATTTATTTGCATGCATACGTGGGTGTTCTGGTCATTCGAAATATTACATTTCAGTGTAATAAAGAATTCGATGTCTGCGAGACATTTTATTTTTATCAAATACTGCGATTTTCATATTACATAGAACGATTCATTGATCAACTCGTTTATTGGGAATCCATTTCAATGAATATTATATCGAAGGATTTCGGAATTTTTTTTTTTTCCGAATTTCGACAGTTCAGCAGGGTTCTGGGGACAGTTCTTTTCGGCCTTACTCCAACCTTCGTACCCATGGAAATAACTAAAGAACGAAAATTTTTCGTGCAAACCTTAGTATACGCTATTATATCTGCCCCTTTGAGACTTGCGATTTACGTACTAAGGAGTTTTACGTATCTCCAAAATTAAGGCTATAAATTGTAACTAGAGAGCTAAAGTGGGCCACCCTGTGTAAACGTATCTCAAACGGGGTGTATAATTTAAGTAAAAACACTCGATTGCATGTGCCATCTTTTTGAAGTAATGATTTTCAAAGGCAAATCATTTTTTCAATCCGTTTTTTTAACGAATATTTCATGTCGTATCTAGCTTATCAAAAATCTTCCGATTTCGTATTCCAATTAAAAAAAACCCATGGAAGTTTACTAGTCTGGCAATAATCTATCGACAAAATTATTCATCCATCGCTTGATTGCCATTCGTTAAAGTAACGAGCATCGTGGTAATCAGCTTGCGCGCATTAATTCCATAATACTGATATGATCACAGGGATGAGGATTAGTCGTAGGAACACTCTATTTCCAGCACGTAATTTTGCTAGATTTCGCACCTGTGTGATAATTATATAACGGAGCTATTCGAGTGTTATTGGTCATGCAGCTGAGCCATTGTAATTTAAACCCATAGGGCCCACAAAACGTATAATTTAGGTAAACAGGGTAGAGACTCCCGATAAGTTAAACATTAGGCAGCTCTGTCATTAATGTGTCTTTCTCTAGCTGTGCCGAAAGCGTTCCAAAGAGAGCACCTAGATTCAAAAGCCTCCTAAAAAAAGTGAATCGAAGCTTTGTCTTTCTACTTTAAATTGGTTTATCGAAAATTTGTCTACAATTTTTTTTCACCGAGATATCAAACCTTCCGTCTAAATCGAAGATTTTAAAGGCGATCTCGATCTTACGAACCCCAGCGTAAGTCTGATCGATTCTCGAGAAGGAAGGCTCGCTAATTTCTACCTTACAAAGCAGATTTCCTAGTCCACGTGGACAGTCATTTGTAAAACTGATATATTTCGGAATTTATTAATATCGTGTGTCAAATCGGACGGGCTATCATTCACACTTATTAAAAACGTATATCGACGGTGTCTGCAGCCTGTGTAGCCCGAGGTAAAACATGGTCTAAAAGCATAACGGTACAGCACCTTCCCCCAGTTGAACGTACGTATATATTATGATGACTTGATTCTAATTGACACGTGTATAACTCATCAGCTGCAATTAGCGAGCTCCCATCCAAAAGGTCTGGCACACAAAACACCTTCACCACCATTAACAAGCCCGAATTTAAACATCTATATTCAGTGACCTTATACCTCATACCTATACTTGACGACTTCAAGAATCAAGAGTCTTAACGCCGATGACATCAGATGTATCGATGATGGCGCTAATTTTTTCTGACAGAGATAAATCATGACCTAGCCCAAATCCAAATATAGTAGGAGCAGGTCATCGGCAGAGATATATCGACATTTCTACTAGTTTTCATGTATAGGTAATTCTATCTAAAGCCGATCAGTTAGGTCAGGGATGTTCACACTCCGATAGTATTTCGGAGTCGAATCTTTTTCCATGATTTTTCATATTCTCGAAGTAATTTCCAGCGATTTTCTGTACTCGCAACGAATTGTAGGAACTGCATTACTTAGAGTAAGCTGGTGCCCCGCAAAGCTATTACCGGTTAGAAAAAGAATTTTGTTTGCGACCTTAGGTGAGATAAAATAAAGGAAACTAAGGATGATACAGCTGCCGGAAAAGATTCCTCGTATGGCGCAGGTTTGTACTAAATCAGGTGGGATGAATAATGTTTGAGACATCGTGTGAAAACTTTTATCTCAAACTTTGAGGCCGTTTTCCCACGATGCTGTAAACGCCCCTTTACGAAAAATGTATAGTATGAAAGAAATGGTATAGGTACAGATCGAATGAGCGATCAATGGAAGAATAAAATCAATCGAAGCTATAGCTTAAGGGACATAATATAACAGGATAACATCCTTCCATCGATTCGCAAAAGCGAATGCTAGGTCTAATAAAATAAGTTCCTGGGGTAAATGTGTTCCAAATTCCACGCAGACGAGTAATAGGCGAAATTCTATCTCCTAGAAGACTCCGTTAAAGGGTTCAAGCTTCTGATCGAAGTACATGAGTTGATGTACGATATGAAAATAACCGAGATACTTATTGTGATTGAATTGAACCATAGTCCGTGTTAGAATTATGTCGGAATGTTGAGTCTTCTTTTCGATATGGGTGATAAATCGTAGGAGAACTTATTCTCAGAGTGATTGGTTTTGTGAAAGATCTATAGCGTAGAAACTTATACGATATACTCATTCTGGAATGTAAATATCGGAGTTAGTGTAGTGTGACCGCCTTGATGAGCCGTTCAAAAAAAAAAAAATATTCCGGATAGAGGTTTCATGAATTAGGATAAGGATATTAAGTTTTTTGTTCATATGTAGCTGAAGACTCAAATAAATTTCTCACAAAAAACCGCCTTCATGTACGTGGATGTGAAGAAAAATTGATTAAACATTTCTGTTTTTGGAAAGTTTTATTTTCACGGTATTTTAGCGAACGAAAGCTTCTTTCATCTAATCTGTGGGTTGGATGAATTTCCATTTAATCTTGTATCCTTTTTATCCTTTAATAACTATATATTTGTATAGGTTCGTAGGTACCTACGTGTCATTCAAACACGCGTGAATGGGTCACAGCTTGAAGCAATTTCAGCGATCCTTTCGCACACGTAAATCGTAATACCTACAATTCGTGGAACACGATTCCGTAAATCTAGTACTTTTCTGAAAATATATCCATTAGGAGACGAAATATAATGGTGGTATTTTTTTTGGCCAGGATCCTTCAAGCCTTCACAAAAATTACTTGTTCATTTGAATCTGCTCCGGGGTTTGTCAAAACAAATCGATATTATTTTCTCGATCCCTCAAAAGGCGACAATAAAATTTTCCACATGATTAACACGCAACTCCTTACACCGTGATATCGATGTTCATATAACTTGAACATAACAAGTAGTACGAAAGTCTGTCTCGGTGAGAAATTTCGAATCTGAGGTCTGAAATCCAAAATTCAAAACATTTATAGAACTTATAATATCTTGAATATTCAAATAATTCAAATGTTCAGATTGGATCCGTCATTTTCAATTTCGAATTTTAGACCTTAGATTGGGGATCAGCGACCCAAAAAACCCCCAAGCACCGAGACAGACTACCGTACTATTTGTTTTAGTCAAGTTACCCGAACATTGGTATCACGATGTAAGGTTCTTCGTGGTAACCAAATGGAAAACCTTATTGTCGATGGTGGCACCACTTAGGCATTAAGGAGAGAGCCGTCTTTTCGAGAGGTTGATGATTTTACGTTAATTTCAAGATTTTAGCGGTGTTAGCTCAAAAGAAAAACAAAATGTCGATTTTTTTCGGCACATCCTAACATGCTGCTGATTCCTTGGACATTGAACGTATAGATAGCTAGGAGTAAAATGTAGCCAGCCAGCTGCTTATTGTATTTCCTTTTACGAAGGTTAAAGAGAATTGGATGAAAAGGAATAGTCATAGCTATGTTTCTCTCGTATGTGGGACGCGCAAAGGGCAACACGAATATATGGAGTGGAATTCTGCCAGGAGCTAGATGACCGGCCGAGACTAAAAGCTCCGGTAATACGCAACGGGATAGTTTCTACTCGAAGCATACATACATACGTAGCTTTCCCGATACGTAGGAGGTGCGGACTAAGAGTTATTTTACGGTAAAAATCTGCCATCGCAGAACTACGTGGGTGGAGTTTCATTTCATTCCATCCTTACACCAGTTTCTAAACTTTATCTAAATCGCCTTACAATTTAAGTTTATCACAGAAGTTGGCTCGAAAGTGAATGACGATTATGTAGAGATATCAGTTTTTCAATTTATGAAGACTAAAAATGTAGTCAGCACGCGTCAGGGTGGTAAAAGAATAAAAAAATGATAAATCTTAGGTACTTGATTGATCATCGATTTTTTTTATTTCCTACATATTTCTCGAGTAAGAAATAGCTCACGCGAAACCTTGAGACCTATGCGATAAATTTTATTACTTCCGCATCGTTGACGGAATTGTCTCGATGAGAATATTTTCACTGTCTATTTTTTGTTCGTTCCGATAGCCATCTGAGTACTTATAAATTTTCTTGGGCCTTTCGACTGGAGAATAAGTTTCGAAAAAAACTGAGACCGGGACAAGCATATCAATTTTTCAAAAATTTAATATCGTAGTAATATTTGATGCACGAGAAATTTTGGATCACAACTGTAGCCCAGCGAAGTATCATAGCTGATGATAGTCGTCGAAAGAGGGAATCGAAAACAAATTGTTTTTTTTTTCAACTTTGAAGCTTGCGTAAATCCTTTCGAGCATTTCTAGCCGAAAGTAGAGCCATGTAATGTAAATGGATAAGTTCGGCGGATTTCCGTGCTACCAAAATGTCTTATTACCGCAGACAGTGCTCTAATAAAAGTACCGAATCCTATATAAAGGTTTCCGGCCGTTTGGAGGTCTTAAGGCAGTTGATGTTAGGAAACTTGCTTATACGACGAAACGGGAGCGGTATCTTCGGCGATAAACCCAGACGATTCATTACGTGTCTAGGATTTCGGCGAAAAGTTTGATTCCACTAATTTTAAGCGACGATGACATATATTATCAATGCACGCAAGTAATAAAAAAATTGGTGTGGATTCACGGCTTAGTGATAACATATGAAAAGATGCGTCAAGAATGATGATTCTGAAGAAACTCAAAAGTGTTGTATACGTATATTGCTGTTTGTTAACCTTTACTCTCACACGATCCGCTGAAACGAGAGGAAACTAATATTTACACCATCAAACGTTTCACCGCGGGGAGAATATTTAATAATAGTGATCCCGGATGGCGGGATCGAGTTGACAGCTTGTCTATTTCATCGGTGTAGTAATTGTTCAGGCTACCACGTTGGTCAGTGGACTTGTGGTCATGATCATGGTATTAATAATTGACCTTAGTCGTTAGATAGAAACTACTGACCGGTAGATCACACATCAAACCGTCATATTCTACGTTGTTAGTCTAGAAGGGAATTCTGAAAGATGTTATTCGCAGCTTGAACATCATGAAATTTCATGATATTTCAGATTTCATCATATTCTGTCTACCGTAGGACTAGTACAGCCTGTAATCATCACCGTCAATTCTCACTTGTTAGACCTTCGAAATGCGTTAACAAATTCTCAAATAAGCGGACTTACAATTAGCTACATTGCAATGACCGACGGATAATCTCGCAGACTTCACCCCCTGACTTCACAACCCTCAGGTCTTCGATAAAGTTTAAATTAAATGTGAAATTGAATCGGATTGCGAACTTGGGAGGATTGATTATTTTGATTCATTCGCGGATTGCGAGAGGCGTATAATATCTTTGAAAATCTCATATATATATGCGACTAGCGTAAGTTCATACTGCAGTTTCGTTGTCTTAACGATTGAATTACGACCGTTTTCTTCCTCCCCTTGGTACTCTGTATTCCAAATGCATCCCCCGAAGGAAGTAGAGTCTCGTGCCTGGTGCGATATAAGTCGGTAAAATGACCTTGCATCAACCTGCACTGATCCGCTTGAGGCTCTGTACGTATGTACACCCACGCAAAGGGTGCGAGCACAGTGCATGCGGGGTGGACGGAAATGGATTATGTAATCCCGAAGGGGGTGATTTCTTGCCACAAGATATGAAAGAGAGCTGAATTCGAGGGATGAAAATTTTGCTTAAAGTTTCTTGGCCATTTGGCTGTGTAACCGTGCAGTCTTCATCCACCATACCCAAGAGCTATGTGTAGGTATTGTCGTGAAATCCATTAGCTCTTTCAGAACGGGAGAAATCCAGTAGAATAAGCTTTGCGAGAACCAACTTTTTGGAGAATTTTTGGGCCGTTGCCTTCAAGAATCTGACCTCGAAATTGTCAAGATAAAAATCCAAGTGGATCCAAGATGTGTAATTTATAAACGACGCCCATAGTGAAAGGGTTGATAATGAAAACAAGTCCGATTTTATTTTTCATTTATCTTTTTATCATGCGAATGAAGTGATGTTTTGCACCGAGATGACAATGAATACGTCGACAAAATCGTGACAATATAAGCACGTGGCATATTCTGATGGAAAATGATCATTCCGAGTAAAAATGTTATTCTACAACTTAGCGTTATCTTTCGAGCTAAAGGGATCTCCTCCCTCTTTTCAGGTTATGTCATCAATTTCCGTTCGCCCTGTATATATATTATATATATGTGTATATGTATGCCTGTGTGATATATAGACAGACGTACATATACACGTTTGTATACATAGACTTTGGTACGTATATACAAAGTTATATATGTGCAGAAGTATAGACCAACCCATCGGACTCGAAAGGGTAAGAAACGGTTGTAGAAATTAGGCTTGGAGTTTGGCTCCTCACCGGTTGCGGAGGCGACCTATTTGAGCTGGTTAAAGTAGACTGAGGAGATCTCAATTGCTCAGGGGATTTTTTTTTTGCAGGCCTTTCGTTCCGAGTAATGGTCGCAAATATATCTCTTTCCGTATATATCTTTCCAGCTTTATCTCGTCCCTGCTCTTTTCGGGCATCTGCGGTGATGATAGGAAATTCTGTGCTTTCCACTCACTTCCGGTTCGCGTAGCTGCGGGGGTTTCATAATGTCGGGTATATATCGATACGCGTCCGTAGGTATGTAATGTTTTTAGAGATCTGTGTATATAGTCAAAGTTTTGGGTAATTACAATTTTCAAGTATTTCCACCTTCCTGATACTCGAATTTCTATTTGCGGATACATTCGCTGAAAAATCTGTCTTGAGCCGTTAGAATCATCTCGATCATTCGGTGATAGATTTTTACGATTGATATCAAACTGTTATGGATTGTCTGGCAATACCGTATGATTTCAATAGTTTCTAAGGTGAAAAACGAATTTTCTGGGCAGTAGCCGGACACCAGATTATCATTTTGCACCATAACAAGAGAGGAAAATTTGGAATTTCTGAAATCCCTTGATATTTCGAAAAACAGCACAACAACTCTGGTAGTAGTTATTATGTACGTCATAATACATATACCATATAGCTTTTTTGTAATAATTTCACAGCTATGCGAGTAAGCTCAAAAAAGATTGCATGTCTAGTTAAAATTGCTACCTTGCCATTCTTTCCAAGCTAGCTTGTTAAATTGGCCTGATTTTTGCGCGTCATTTAACCGTCGTATAAAGCTCGATTTCAACTTAGCGTGTTTTCAGAGGCGATGAATTCTCGCCATTAAAAAACGTCCCCATTCTTCAATACCGAACGAATTCAAATATTTATTCTAATTGTTGTTATTCGATGAGATTGGCAACACGAACCCTTAAGGGGTTGGATAATGGGAATTACGTTACATCATCAGCAC
Source organism: Tenthredo distinguenda (assembly GCA_947538915.1). NCBI lineage: Eukaryota > Metazoa > Arthropoda > Insecta > Hymenoptera > Tenthredinidae > Tenthredo > Tenthredo distinguenda. Next base: position 14,910,101 of record OX384532.1, read on the forward strand.
GGAAAGTGGCTATCTAATTATCCAATGAACGTAAAGATCTGCAATTACCTCACCGGGGTGAAAAGTAGTTAAACATTAATGATCTTGAGCTCGCTCTTCAAATTTAACTTATATTATAATGGCACATTTTCATCAACTACTTTGACTCGATTTTTTTTCAAGGTAATATATCTCAAAGCACTGTCAGACGTCAGGTTATAACGAGCTGCCATCATTATGGAAATGTATTCAGCTATTATCTGGGAGATGAATGGCCAATTTCACTTTCAAATAAAAATAGTCTTTTCCTCATTACTTCCGGCGCCTTTTGAGTAGGATAAAACATTAGGAAATTCGAGACTCACATCAGTCAAGCTAATACATATCAAATCGATAAAATCTTCTTTACGCATCGGAAACCTTTTATATTAGACTTATTTTATTAGACTGCAATGCAATTGTGATTGACGTCGATGATATTTCGAGGTGAAAGTGTAGATGCCTTGTAAATAGCCTGACGAGAATCTGAACACAGAACTTTGTGTAATTTCAGCATTGATACGATGCAGAAGCGGCAATCAGGATTCAGGCATCTTGGCGTACGCGAGTAAACACGGAATCGGGTCAGGCCTTTCAAAATTTTTAAAGTGCCAACTACAATCTGCTTTTCACGATTCTGATGCCTTTCATGAATTTAATTTATAACCTACTCCGACGTGCCGTTCATTTATTAAATGATGCAGTCTAGGTTTGGTCGTATGAATATCCGCCGTATTGTAGTCGGTTTATAAAAGTTCTTATAGTCAAATAAGCACTCGATAGAGATTACCATATACAAGCTAAAGGTTTTTACTATACGTCGATTTGTTTTTGTCGCAATGTTCGGGTAGATCAGTTTTTTAATTTCTTTTCAAGAACGAACGTGGCACAGCTTTTGGAATCTGGTTATAAAACGGCTCGACGTTAATTGACCCATTGATTTTCGATGATTTCAATTTTAGTACAAGGCCTTCATCTTTCTCTATACACAATTGTCATTTATAAAATCAGAGAAATAAAAAGGATGAACTATAATTAAAGTTTCTCGTAGAATATATCAGTTCCGTAAATTATAAAAATGGTTATCTCAATTATAAAGTATGGATATTCCCTCAGGGAACTAGACGTGAATCGTAAAGTTAATTTATTACTTTTTTCTCGGAGGTTACGTAGGCGAGAAATTTTTATACGTATAACGCATCAAGAATGAATTATTTTATTCCTTCTTGTTTTATACACTTGCTAAAATCATCTGGCGCAATTGTCTCGTTCACCCAGCGTCGTGTCAGAACGCCAATATTACACGTGTGACCATCGGATTAAATTGTCGACTAGAAACTATATTCTCGTAGCATCTGCTACCATAAATTTTCCTAGGTTTGAAATTTAGAGCCAGGAATCACGACCGGGCAATCTGTATACTACCGAGAAAATTTTCGCGAAATATATTCGTTCGAATATAGCGACTCGACTGGAAATTACCTTCCAGTTGATCGTTGATCGAATAACTTGTAATTCTGAAACCTTCTCGTATATACGAACCCTGCTAATAAAAACTGATTCAAACCGATTGATCGAATGGTAATTGTAATGAATCTAGTTTTCTGTTTCGAAATATCGAAGATAATACGATAAGACTATCCTTCGATTGTTCTTCATTGTAAATTTCTTATTCCGGAAATAAAGCTCAACTCGTTTTTGTCTCAAATTTCTTAATGAAACTGAATCGTATTGGATATTGAATCAAAACTGATTAAAAACTGAATGAAACTAACAACTGACCAATAATTTTTGGTATCGAAAACGATTACGATTGAGTCTATAAATGAATCGTATATCAGGACATCGTGCAGTGGTCAACTATAGAACTGATCGAATATCAACACAGAATTAACTATTTAACACTATTATACATTGGAACTCGTTTAATCCGATCGAAATCCTATCGACAGCGAACTCTCCGATCGATTGGAATGATTCGATCGATGATTCGTGGCAGGGTAAGCAATAAATCGAATCCACAGGTCGAGAAAAGTATCAAAGTCGTACTTCGATCGTTTAATGCGAAGAATTGAGAAGTCGGAACCGAAGCAAAGTTAATTTTCATGAACTTCTGATAGTTATCGTGACGCCAGTTTACCGACAGAAGACTTTGACAGGGGTCAATCCTACCCTTGTTTAACAAGGGACCAGTGTTGTTCAGTATTCTATTAACCGTCCAATTATTCAGTAGAATTATGTCTCTGAATAGTCCCGTAAATAACAAGGATTTAGTGCTTCTAGTTCTAGAGTCTAATCTCTGGGATTCATGCGAAGGGGGTCCTTTGTCTTCAGAGTCACATTCAGCGACGATTGTCGTTCTGTTTTAAACGTAAAAAGTTATTTTTGTAAAAAATGTCGTTAGCTTTAGAGTTCGGAGCGAAACTCGCACTCGTACGATTCTAAACGACCCCACAAAACGAGGTGGTCTGTTCTGGTGCTAAAAAGTACTTTTCGTTGCACACGATAGGCACTAGCTTCATTTTAGAAAAACCGAAGTCGAGCTTTTCGAATCATCAAAGACGTAAACAATAAAAATGTTCAAATTTCAATATTAATTTTCTACAATAATTCGAATTCACGAATTCGCTCGTGGCGTGTTTGGTTAAACGATAAACGGTGTCAATATCATGCCGGAGCTTTGAATGAGGTAAGGAAATTTTTATAAGAACGAATAATGATATTTCCAGTATGATGCGAAAGCGGTTTAACAATCCCTTGACAAACGGTGACATGGCAACCAAATTTGTGATGGTATAAAGCAATTTATATTCAACGGATATCTACATACGGCTACACGCGGAAGTTCAACGCTTGCCAGTTTCCACTTAATATGGAATTCAGAGGGACAGGATGAATGGGGGAAAAAAAAGAGGGAAAGAGGTGAAAGCGAGGAGCAAGAGGTTGTTCGCTGCTTATACACTTGTAGACGGTAAAATATGTGACACATAGAAATCACTGGTCCGAAAAGAAATAGAGATTCTGAGCGAAACATGAAAATGTTTCAGAATTTTCGCGTTTCTTTATAAAGCCAGCATATATATGTATATGTTATATGTGTGCAGTTGTGTGAATATAATCTACATGGTTTCATTTAAATTCGATGGTTTTTTGCAATCGCCGGTATTTTATATCCTACCTATTCCGCTCTTCTAAATCCGTCGTATTAATTGATGGAAGGAACTTATTGCGTAGCCGGATTTCGCTGTATCTTAATTAGCAGCGGATTAAATGTCATTCTGTTTTTATAGTTAAGCTGTATTCTCAGATCCTGGACTGTTTTAGAAAACAGTTGACCTTCCTTGAAATAAATGCCACGTGTAAACTATCGAATAAACAGCAGCCTTCACTCGAATATATACACCGGTTGATTTAACAGGCATTTTAATTAGATCTTACATCGCAGAAGTTCACCGTCGTATAGTGTAATTCCTACGGAAGAATTGTATCTGGAAATCTTGGGAAAGTGAGCTTTCCCTATAATAATTACAAACACGTGAATAAACAGTGTGGAAGTACAATTGACTCACGGGATTGAAAATATTGCGAGTAATTTAACTCGACTTCGTTCCGATTGCATCAAATTTGTTATATCAATTGATTTAGCGACTTATATTTCGATTAGCCTTACGTATTTTGGTCTAGCCTAATTCCTGGCGAATTGGGTCACATCGAGCCAATGCCCAAGGCACTTATATGTATTTGGAAAAAGGTTGTTATGCGATGTCATGAAGGATTTGGGTCAGATAACTAATTGGGTTATCGGATTGCCTAAGAAACGAAAAGGAGAAAGAACGTCCTATAAACTAGATGTTAAAGCCGTCTAAAGCTGTATAAAAGTTTGTTTCGGTTATCAACGAGAAATTCGCGGGAGACTGAGACCGAGGAAAATGGAATGAAATTATGAATCGTCATTTCGGGGAAATGCCAGAAGTTATTCCCATTTTCTCGTCGGTCGTTGAGCGGCTGACGTTTGAGGGGGGTCAGGATCGTTACATACATATTGGATCTCTGAGTGGCTGTCTCATTCTCCATATATATACACGTATATACATATTTTGTGTCAATTTTTTATTTTTTTTTAGTTCTTTTTTTTAACACCTAATAAAACTTTTTGATACTACCGGAATGGTTGAAATTTTACGATTCCAGTCGATCTCCCCCGTCTCAACGAATCCGAAAATCATTCATTTCTTTTATCACCTTGTCTGCCAGTGGTTTGGGTCAACGTCGCAAGAAATATATGCATACCGTATCTCGCAAAATTATCTCCTAATAATAATAATATGATTATAAAATTTGTTTACTTTCGTAACTTTTAACCACAGGAATGAAACTCCTTTTTCAAGGACTCGTTATTGTCAATACTATCGCAACGATTTTACCGGGTCAAAAATCATCGGCAGTATTTTTAATTATGCCTAGAAGATGCGATACGCAATATTATCACAGTTATATCCATATAAAGAGAGAAAAGTTACCCCCGTTGGAGAAGAGATGCAACGAATATCTTCCGCCCATACGCATTCCGTTATTGGAAAATTTCTAATCGATCGACGTTTAGTCACATATATTGCTTCCGAGATTGACATTTTTCTTATTATGAATACCTTTCACTCCGGCATCACTTTCTGTAGGATATTTCTGTTCGAAACTTTGCCAAATGATCAGAACTCGTACGTTAGTCAATATTAATTACCGATTCCAAGGTGACATAATCGATCGAGTAAAGTTTAGCATAACTTGTTCAAGTAGTTATCTAGTCGAAGTTAAAAAAAACTGAATTTATCTCCAGGAGCGAATTTGTTTTTTTCTCAATCGAGAATAATTCATCCGTTGCATCGTTAAAAATGGAATTCTTGTTTTCTTAGTCTGACAATGAGCTGCACACTCCAGGTGGTCGCGACTGACACTAAAAATCAGAAAAATGGGCGAAACCTAATGACCCGAAAATCCGATACTCGGGACATCTCGATTTTTACAATCCGTTATCCGGATAATCGGATATCCGTGTATATAAATCCAAGCCTCACGATATCCGGATAGAATTATAGGCGCTTGTCGAGAACAAGGAATCTCTTCTGACTTCCAATAAAAAGAAGTTCGTTTCCGAGCTTCGGCTTTCAACAGCTCCTACGACCTACGTCTGTAGAACTCTATAATTGATATTTCGATCCAAAAGTTAAGCGCAGAGAAGAAGCGCGACGGGAGAGTTATAAGCTTGATCCTCTGATTTCCTGTTCGGCCAAGGGTCTCTGGTTTATTATGGTTCACAGTCCCTTTTGGGACTTTGTCCTTGTTACCGAGGAACCGAATAGGAAAGAAATGGGTATCAGCTGGACTGGCCAATTTTGTATCGTATAGACGCATGCGGCTGTTCCGTGAGTGTGTTAAGTGAAAATACTTCGACTCGAGTCTCTCTCGTAAAGTTGTAGGCTCTTCTTCTCCCAATCAACCTTTATTCCTGTCCGGAAGTTAACCAGCTCGTCTGAGAAGAATTTCAAAATCTTTACTTCGCTTAATGTGATCTTTTGCCTGCGTCCTACACTTTGAAGTATCCTGTACAGAGCCTAGGTTAAGGAGCTAACAACTAGATTAGATCTTGTGCTCGCCTTTGGAATAAGGATCAGATCTTAGCCCATCTCACTAATAGCGCGAGCTTATCCTCTTGACGAAGTTACTTCGGAAGGTTCGCGTCATAACGGAGTTAGTTGACGCCAATTGCGATAAAATCTTAGCTGATTGACGGAAGTCGTTTATACTCACGCGTGCGTAAAAAATCTCGTATAAATTTTCGTGCACATTACCAATGAAAGAATCCGAAGTTATTTTGAAAACAATTTGTTCGAAGAAGAAATTGAATTTTACTACTTGATTTCCTGATCGCAGAGCAGGACCAATTGCTGAACTGCTCAGTGGTGTTATCGGGGACGCCTAGCTTCGTTAAACACGTGAAATTCCGGGCTTATATCTTGGGCTGTACGAGATTGGAATAATTCTTCGCTAGGAGTGGGAACAAAGGACTTCTATTTGATTCAATTCGGTAGAATGCAAACCGCGAAAGAATTCTGGAAAAATCTTACTCGGTGAAAACCGCTTCGATCGAGAAGTATAAAGTTCGTTTTAAACTGATCTTCAGACTCGAAGTGGCGAAATTTTGACAAATGGATTCAAATTTGTATGTTTTATTCTACTCCCGTCACCTGCAGTTTTTCACAAATTCGGTAGCGACGTATAAGTCGATCCTGATGAAAATGGCCACTCGATGGAAGTCGGGGTTAACCCACATAGATAATAACGAGCAAAGCGGGTTCTATCTTTCCTTCTACGTCATACACCGCGGGGCGTATGCTAATACAGCCTGCAATTGATAAGGCGTCGGGTAGAAACTCAGACAATCTTCATTAGCATACCTACTCGTGTTTGGTTAATGGCAAATAAGTGAATGTTCTAAACACCCGAACTCTATACGCGGCAAAAAGTGTCTCATTTTAATTGACAGGCTAGATACTCGATCATATTTGTTACAGACTTGATGAACTAATTTTTTTAAATTTTTCGAAGTACGACTTACCAGATGGTATTGCAAACGTTTCTTTTCCATTTTAAAAGATATTCAATCGGCACGTTGGCTTGGGTTGACAAAATGCATAAGCGAGGAGAGATGCTCACCCTATTCTCGAGGGAGTTACAAACGTCCGTATGGAAGGATTTACAGCGGTGATCACGTTATGCAAGATCACGAGAGGTCGAAAGGTGTTCGTAATAAAAAAAGAGCAAGCAAAAAGACGGGGGCTGGTGTTCTGAAGTGCCTGATTTACATACACGGTTCGATAAATATAGAATTTTGAGTAGCTAGAGGTGTATGGCTCCCTTTCGATTCACCGACGTGGAGTGAAACGAGCCAAAGACACCGGAATCAAAACCAACTGAAAATGAAACCGAATCTGATACGGTGAATTTTTATGATTCAAAACCAGTAATGTAATCTCAAGTCTCGTAAATCGAATCAATTCTATAAACCCGAGGACGAAATTTCAGACTCGTAACTGCGATAAAAATCATCTTTCAATCCGTATTACGGCTTGACGAAAATTCCAATCAAAACTACAGTCGATAATCATCACTTAATTTTCATTCCAATTCAGTGACTTTTTTTCACGTTCTAAAAATCGTGGAAATATTTCGTGAATTCAACCAATACGTCGAATTGATATTGCGCGATTGAAAGCCTATGTCAATTAGTGATTTCTCATCAGCGTTTTCTAATTATAGATTTTTCTGTGTGCCAAAAATTGGCGGAAGAGTATTATTGCACTCATCACTCACACTTTTATAACATGTCATTACTGCTACACCATGAATCTGTTTATTTTGTTAATTTACACGCAACATGTCAAAAACTGAGCGACAGTATCCCAGCTACACTCAATTCGGACTGAAAGTCTTCGTCGAACTGTCTCAAGTCTACCAATACATCGAAGAATCGGACGAACCATGAGGATAGTGCTAATTTCTTTCCAGACCATTTTATTTTGGTTGGTTTCATTCCGTAAATATTATTCTTTTCAGGCGATGGTCTGATTTATATCACTCGGCGGTTTAACGATGGCGAGCATTTTTAAGCATCAAAAAGATAATTAAACAAATGGATAAGATACTGAGATCGAGTTCTACTCTAAATTAAATTAAATTAAATTAAATTGATATTCCTTGGCCTTGACATCATCCCGGATTTGTTCCAACATTTTTTTTCTTTTTGTTTTCGCAAATTTTGTACTCCGAAAAGAGTATGTAGTTGAGTGATTACCGGAGTGCGTACACACATAATGTGTACGAAGAATAAACATATTTGTTAATTGCTATTTCTTATCTGTCTAGTCTCAGAGTCGCTCCTAATGTAAGCTGATATTTTGATCAGGGCTGAACCCCTTAATTGGTATAATAATTCTTAGCCCTTTGTCAACTATGGTGACAGCAAACTATATAATAACACCGTGCTTCGATGGGCTGAGCAACTTTTTTCTATGTGCTTTCATGGCGACTGATCAAATTTCAATATTGCGTTCTCATTCCCAAAAATCTTCGGCGAAACTTTCAATTTGGGTTCCAAAAAATATTATCTGTCAAATTTTATGCGTTGATTCGTGATACCATAAGTATCAAATACGAGTTAAGAGTATGGAGAAAAAATCTTGAATTTGGCTTGTCATTTAGCACTCAACTATTTGCCAAAGTCTTTGACGAGAAAGGGTTGAATATATGAATTTAGAGGATAAATGAATTTGGAATGAAGGGTGCAGCGGTTAAACCTTGTATCTGCATAAAGATACAAATTTTTCAGGAGAGTGAAAAAAAGAAACAGTCTCATTTAGTTTCACAATTAAACGCAAACCCAAGATTTGCTCTAATATAAAAAAAAAATGGCTGGCAGAGAACTGAAACTGATTCATTTCGCGATTTGCCAAACCGTGATTTCAATTCTGCCCTTTTTTTAATTCGTTCCTAGAGTATAGATACTCTTCATCGCTTTCCTTCCTGACGAATACTCGGCTTCAAAAGGATTCAATTTTAATTAGGGGCAGTTCGCAAATTACTCATGTAACGTTATTCGCGACTATTCTTCATCCCCTTTTCCCGTGGTCGTAATCTCTTATCAAAGAATTAACCTCCACTGAAAAATTACGTCACATTCACTCATCCTCAACCTGCCTTAAAAGCGTTGTGTAATTTGTAAACAGCCCATTATCAGAAAAGTGGAGTTTAAGTCTTCTCGATCCGATTGAGTCCATTTTAGTTCCCAGGAATGGGTAGACTCCAGAATGAAACCGGAGTTGCACGAAAAAGTTTTATTTTATTTTTTTTTGCTTTCATTATAGTCATTCGATAGTTTCCAACTGTACGGGTAAAAAACCGAAATTAATTTAAATTAGATTCGTAGTTAGACCGAACTTCTTCGAGTCTTTATACTTCACATGAAGTTTGGCGATTCGAAATGCAACAACATTCCAGATCTCGAATTATTCCGATGATCCAAATGCTGAATACATTTGCAAAAGTAAAATTGCACACGTCCTTTGAAACTTATGCAATAATTGTAGTTCCAATTTAGCTACGTGTTCATTTTCGAGTGGAAAAATCTCGTTTTTAAATGAAGAATGTAACTTACGCTAGTCACGAGCTTGTCAAACATTCGCGTATTGTCAATTAACAAAATTGGACGTGCCATTAAATTTCCACACAAACCCTTCGGTCGCATACTCTTTTATGACGAGGTTATATTTAGGGCGCAGAAAGCGTAAATCATAGTGCGAATTAGTTCCGCGTAGAATTTCGCTGCAACATATATTCGTATATCTAGATATACCGTAAACTGACGATGTGCGTCTCACTTGGTCCACCTTGGATTCGGGCCAGAGTGTGCTCGGTAAATTCACTGTGCATCGCTAGATGGGAAAATCAGGGATTACCCAGAATTGCCGTAATTGAATTCTGTTGATTTTAGACAGCGCGAATAATAAGGAATCGGAAGTTGAATCGCTGTCGGTACTTCAACCTCGGACGAAACTGCAGTTTCTGTCTGGGTAACATATTCTCACGATAGTATGACTCATAAATTTGACCCATGTGAACGAGATATTTCACTAAGAAAAATGAATATAAAACAATATTTCAGTTTGAGAATACCTCATGCGGTATTTATTTATAATAATTTTATTAGAGACAGATTGTTGCGTCTAGTTACGAAAAGCGTAGGTACTCATGTAATTGACGTAATGATATTTTGAGGCAATATGTTCATCGACGAATGCATGTATCTTTGAAATTCAACTATCCGAGTCTTAAAATGTTCCTTCTGTCAGGAAAAGCTGCTCAAATCGTTCATTGTGGAGCCTTTAGAGCTATTCTATTAATCAGGGTATATTCAAGAAGTTTTCTTAGTTGGATGGATAATTCGATTTTTCCTTATCGCAGAGTAAAGATTTAGGCTCGTCTGATCAAACATCAACGAACCAGTGAAGTGTTGTCATGAAATTTGCTAATTGAAAGATTCTTGCCTTCGATTGATTCCTCTTTAAATAAATCGTGAAATTTTCTAGATTTCTTTTTTCAACGTTTTGAATGATAAGTTTTTCTTTTTTTTTTAATACTTGTAAGAAGGTGATGAAACATTCCGTTCACTATAGTCGTATAGAATATATGGGAACTCTGTTCGTACAATAGTTTCTAAATACAGAAGTATTAAAGTAGTGAAAATTTCGCGATTTGATTCCCTCGTAAAAGTCTAGTTCAGCTGGCGCTTTGAGACGACGATACAGCGGAAGAGAACGTGTAGTTTAAACAGAACTTCGGTTGGCAATAGCTCCGTGAATCAACGCGGGCAAAACTTCAAACTACTTAACGACTTTCCAGCTAGTTATCATAAGTTCTATTCGCGCGGTTATTTTTATTAAAAAAATCTATAGTCGTAATTTACGCTAACTAAGGTAAGCTGGGGAATTCAATAATCGATTTAACTGACCCTAGACAAATAATGATCCTTGATTTGTAGAAGTTCATTAAGTATAAGCAAGATATTTTTGTTCCCTCCGTATACGTTCAACCATCAACGCCTACGCTTTAATAATTCGTCGAACAAAAACGTGGACGTTTATTCTCAGCCAGGTTCTGCTTCTGAATCGTAAAATACTTGAATCACACGCGATAAAATGAAAATAACTTTTTAAAGTAACTTATCTCCAATCAGGAAAGTGAATTTCTGCAGAAACAAAATATTGTCTCATATCTATCGGAAGAAGTTGGAAGTGTGATAAGCCCAGAAAAAGTTGCAAATTTAACCACAGGTTCGTCTACTGTAGAAATTTATAGAATTCAAAAAGTTTCTTGTGTGTTAAGGATGACATGGTAGTAAATTTTTATAAAACGAGACCACTTTGAAATAAGAACTTGTCGTTGATTGGAGGGCAACTTTCGTCAGAGAAATCTAGTCTATTGTATACTTGCGATTCTACTTGTCGTTAGTTGTTTGCAAATTAGGTAACGTTTTGATGAAACAAATCAAATAATCTTGGAAGAAAGGCAGCCTTCTTATTTTCCGTGCCTCGACATCTTGCAAATTTTAACTTCGGTAACAAGTAGGTATACCGAGTGGGAAACGATGCAAACTTTCACAAGATTGGTAAAACTTTCGTCTAATATCGCGTTGGAATAATACAGAATTCTAGACAACAGCCGCAACTCTTGCCAATATCTATACTCCCTAAGTTTTAAACAAATGTAATATCACGTTGTAACTGCAGTTTTTTTTTCTTCGGCATGTTAACGCTGCAATCCGTTGAGTAGTTTCAAATTGAAAAAATATTCATAAAAATCTCCGGATAAATTCTCTCTATATATTTCATTTTCACTGCTCTCAGACTCTGTAGTAGTCAAAGTGAGACTTTTCACTCGAGTTTATACCATAGCAAGAAATTAATCTTAATTAGATGATTATAATGCACGTGTGAGCACAGTTTCAACTTTAATTATGTCGAGTGTCTTAGGTATGCAAGTAAAGAAGCTAAAAAAACGTTTTAATTAACTAAGTGGCGTACTCGGAAAACAAGGTAATTAGGCTCATTACATTTTTTCAAGTCATCGGCTCGTAGTAGTATACGTATAGGTATAGGCATAGATACACGTAAAAAATTGCAGATATATAATAATTGCATCGTTAGACAGTCTCTAATATCTTCTACAGGTAAAATCTAAGAATGAGTAGTTACCCGAATGTAATTTTTCTGATAAATAAATAATTAATTACTAAGACTTCATATTCCTTATTAAAGAGAAGATACGAATGAATTTTACAGACTAAAGTGGCCGACATGTTTTCAGATTCACGGATCATATATATATATTCTTTGGAGAATCCGTATTTTTATGAGATATCAACCCAGCCTCGATTATTTTCTCTCAAAAGTTTCAGAGGGGATTCAGACGATTTCAGATAACGCGTTAAAAACGCCCTTTCGATACGCCCGCGCCAGTCGTGAGTTATGAGCTTCGAAAGTATAAAAGTGAAATTTTCGGACCTGGCGTTCTCACGCCAAAAAATGTCACTCATATACTTTCAAAGCTCATAACTCCCTACTGGAATATTAAGAGAGAACCTTAAATGGGTGTTTTCGATTCGTCTCAATCTTCTATGAAACTTTTGGGTTAAACCAAAAATTTCGCCGATCCCTGATGACTCTAGCAAGCGAAAAATTTAACGAAAAATGAGTCTTTCATGTCGCATGTTGAAAATGACGAGGTTTATCTTCATATGGTATGAAAAAATTGATTTCCAAAATATCACTGATGGGATGAAATCAGACGAAAAAACAAAATTTTGATTTTGAATGTCGTGTCCTGGATTTGAACTTCTCCAAAATTCTTGCACTTTGAAAATTGTTATGTCAACCACACTGTTTCGGCAGCATCTTTGGTATACGAGCACTACCAAAATTGATATTCAAATATAATAGGGAATACTTCGAGGAATATGAACGATGAGCGATATGTGTCGTTATAACATGTCGGTGTACCAGGAGCCACTTCTGCGTGGGGTGTAAGTGGGACCTATGGTAAATAACGGTGGGCTCCATGAGAGCACGAACCCATCAAGTTCCAAGATTATGCGAATTTGCGAATTATAATAATCCGCGAATAATTATGATAACTCGACATCGAAAATTACCGCTGGAGTTAGGTTTAACATTCCATTTCACTACCTGATCAATTAACCCTGTCATCACGATGTTTCAAAAACTCCTATCGGATATCTCTTTAATCTCAACAAGCTCAATGGAAGCCTAAATTTTCCATTTCCAAAGAGAAAAAATGAAAGCATTCTGCTTTCCGTTCTAGAAGTGACTTAATTTTGTTAGGAAGAACGCAGCTTTTTAAAAAATAAAAAATATCAAATAAACATTTTTTAGGGAAAGATTCTATCCAGCACCTTATCTACCTACGTTACATCCATCACTCTTTTGGCATATAATATTTAACCCGAACGAATTTATTCTTTAATTATCGTCCAACTCCGAGGTTATAAAGTTCGTACCGATTGTTCGAAAGCTCATTTATCAATTTAGAGCTCACCCTAATAGCGTAGGAATCAATTATTAGTTGGGGACTTTACGAGCATGATTTTATTGCCCTATACCATCGACGGTGCCCAGACCACATTATTTGGCCTGCTGCGAACATTTAATTATTCACGTCGGTACTGCTGCTAGATCCTTCTGTTTAGACATTCTGCTAAACAATTACTAGAAAGTGTTTTCAGTTTTTATTATTTTCCCTGCCGGATTCCCACGCGTTAAAACTTCTGTCATTTATCATTCATTTACTTTATACCCTAAACGCGAGCTCCAGTAATCAAGGGTCTGAAATCGCTAACAGATAGCCAGATGCGATCCAACCACAATTCGATAAATTTAGTGCTTTTGAAATAAAGCAATTCTCAGTTCTTGGATAGTGGTTTAACATCGGTGGCTCAGGACTGACGGTATGAAATCGTTGCCATCGGTGGTAATGACTGCGGATACTTTTTAATCCGCAATAATCAAATATGAGCTTGCAATTCGAGCATTTTCCTCGCGGTTGGTGAAAATCACGTTTCACAGAGTTCGCCTGGAAGTTTACTGATCAGCTAGGAAACGGAACGCATATCTCGATGATTTAATTAACGTGCAATCGACAGTTTTCATGTATTTTCCTATAATTTATACCTGTCACAGTAAACTGAGAAAGTGTGCGGAACATGCACTAGATCAATACTGCAAGTAACCTGTTTTGAGCATTTCCAAAATGCGAAAATAACGAAAAATGTTTCAACGATCAATGGTCGCTCAACGCGTTGGAAAATATCAAATTTTCTCGAAAACTGATTCGAGATTTTCCACGCGCTTTTATATTCATTATTCAAAGCAAACTGAAATAAATTATCATTTGATGTATTCAATCTTCCCTCGTCTCTATCTCGCGGTTTCGCTTTCATTCACGTTTCTATCGTCAGGCGTATCAATCTCATGGGATAAACTATCGTCTTAACAAGATCCTAGAACCTTTTCGCATACCTTGGTATTTAATTTTCTTGCCTGATTAGGGCCTAGATTTGTGCTTCGTAATCGAGGATGTCACACCTCGAAGCTTCTTCTAATTAACTTTTAGAACTTGAATATTTTCGTATACTTGATTAAGTCACACCTGAGATAAACCGGAATCAGGTACAAGGTGCGATTCGTACAATATTCTGCAGGAAGGTATAAAACGTTTTCAACGTATTTCCAACTAATCGCATTTCCGGATATCCAAAGCTCTTGGAATCTAGCCATGAGAAGTCGAATGGTAAGAGAAAATCAATTATCAGTATAGCTTTCAGCCGTGCTGACCATTAGAATGATTCATACCATTCCAAAGTAAAGTAAAGTTCCCGTGTTTACTCTTTCTTCCTAACTATAAACACTTTGAGTTCATTTCCGTCGCAAGCTCTTCACCGCGAGTGGCCCTCGTTCTGCAGTTCCGTAGCATTCTGAGTTTGCTTCCGTTTTGAAGCCAGGTTTGTCATTACATGCACTGAGGGGTTATCGTCATTTTTATGCTAACGTTTGGCAATATTCTCTGTACCTACTTAGCTTGAGAGTTTAAATCTGGAGCGAGGATCAGTCGTCGGAAATAAAGCGTTCCATTTGCTTTCAGAGTTTACTTAGAACAGCGTATTTCGTAAGACAATTCAAAATAGGATCGATCTATGTACTCCAAAGTGTTACGAGAAGTTTCTTCTAGAATTAAGGTTGACACGAAACTTTCGAAAATACATATCGAGCACGTTTTGTAGACGTAAACATTTTTTCTTTCCTCGTTTCAACGTTCAACTCAGAGACCGAAACGACTTTGCTAATGTCTAAGATATGCCGGGATACTGCAGTCACACGTCGCATATTGGGGGGACAAAATTGTGATCACGAACTGATAGGAAGCAAACCTAACGCCGTTCTCACCTCATAAAACCCAGATACTAAACCCGCCCTGACACCCGACTGGGTGAATATGTACACGGTTCTCCGGACATCTTATATACATATACCCAGAAATCCACTGTCTACATATATGTACGTATATACATATGTACGAAGGTTTCTAGCCCTCGCACACATGGCGTTGGAGCTTTTTTTCTCTCGCAGCATACGTCGGTCCCGGATTGTTTCGAATTACGGTAATCAGATATGATTTTGACGAAAAAGCTAATAACTTTTGTGCTTCTTATTCACAGGCGAGTACTTAGGCAGTATTTATAGTCCGGAGGCCAGACGGTGATTTATATCCACTTCAGAGTAGCTGAGAAAAGTTTTTTCTAATTGTAAATTATGGCTCTCGACCTCGTAAGTATTAATATATATGTTGGTTGATTTTTTGAAAAACCACTTTTCTAATAACAATGATACAATCATTATACCCTTTCGAATTCCAACATAGCGGTTTTACCTAAAATTAGCTACACGATAAATTCCAGAATAAACAGCTCGTTTGTCAAAAAATCAAACGTCCAGATGCTGCGATTTGAAAAAAGATTTCCACACTGATCTGTAAGTGGATTGATAACCCGATTTCGTGCCTTTTGAAGTTGATTGGCAATTTGCGAACTCTAGATTCGGTGAGATACAATATCAATTTTCCTTTAGTACAACCAAGGCCGCACGACACGTGCACACGAGGCAGTAGGCAAATTATACAGATTCGCTGATGTACGCTTTCGAATTTGCGAAATTTACCGTCTGACGAATAACGAATGAAGTACGAAAGAATAAAACGCGTGAAATTTTTCAATACCTACTTTGCTTCGTATCACCTGCAGTCTGCATCTGCAGCCCCATAAAAAATTTCGACTACTTTCCGCAGTCAAGAATACGCATTATTCGCTAAGATATCAAAAAACCATACGTACTAATTGTCGGACTAGTTCCATTTGGTCGAAAGTTGAGTTGATTGATATATGCTTTTCTTTCAAAATTTAAAATAACACTTAAAAATAGCTAAAAACCGACGAGCTGGGTATGAGAAGGTAAACATCCGTCTCCGACTCTAAGAAGCGTTTTTTTTTTAATAATCTTTTTTTCCTTACTACTTCAGTTCCTGAATTTAGTCCAACTTTTCATTTTTTTTTTTCGTCAGTAATTAAACGCGCGAAAAATTAAGCCTGCATAAAAGTATGATGTTTATAACTAGCGATTAGTAGTATAAAGTAGGCGTTTCAAACTCACACATATGTTCTCCTAAGGCCCAAATTTCTGGCCTGGAATTGACTTCGACGAGAACAGTTGGGGCACAAACCAGAAGCACGCAAAGATCAGCTACACTGAGGTTCACCAGGAAGATGTTCGTGCTATTCCTCATATCTTTGCCACGGAATACAACCAGCGGAACCTGTAAAGAAATTTGGAAAAATATGAACATCATTTTTTTTCTTTTTTTTTTTTTGACATCGAACTTTTCACTTTATATGAATATTTTGAGGTGCCTACTAATTAGTAATCGTATACAAGGTACTTCGTTGATGTGGAATTATAGTAGGAGGCTTTTGGAGCAGTGTGTATGTCGTACGTGATGTCAAACCTTGGTGTCGCCTTCACCAGGAGATTCTAACAGAGGTCAAGTAACTTGCGAGCTACTGTCACGACACTCTGATTTGTGGGCGAAATATATTACCCCGACTCAACCTCAAAGAAGGCGAGGTAGGTATACGCAGTTACGGGAGAAAGTCATCGAAGAATATGCCAAGATACGAGTTCTCACGTTTTGCAGAAAAATTGCCTCAGCTTGGTGGGCGGCGAAGCTACGGGACGCTCGACTATTGCGAAAATCTATAACCTCGATGATTTCAATCATCGATTCTTCCGTTAGTTCGTAATTCACATAGAAACCTCATCAATCGAATGGTTTTTGGATTTGGTGAACTTTTTTTTCTCGCGTACATTCGTCTATTCTCACGGCCCGCATTTTGTATTTGAACGACCGAAATCCACTCTCTAAATTTTTTCGAATTCATTTTCAGTCTCTGGGAATGTAATTTCACTCTCTTTACTTCGACTGGCACGATTTTAACTCTACGAAATTCAGAGAGCAAGAAAACGGTTCGTCGGAGTCTTTACTGCAATTGCTTCTACTTTGACTGCATATCTTATTATAGGGAGCGATCGGTCACAAATTCTGCTCTTGACAGTCTTGACGGATTTTATTCGAAAGATTATAGTGATGTGATGTGATAGAAGTAAATACTCAAATGAATGTTAAATATACTCCTTCCTGAGGTGTATGTATGGCTCCCTTCAACTCGTCCGAGTTAATAATGATGTCAATCAAATTATACCAAATGTTGCAATAGGTTCGCACATGGAATAGTGACTTTTCTG
Organism: Tenthredo distinguenda; assembly: GCA_947538915.1. NCBI lineage: Eukaryota > Metazoa > Arthropoda > Insecta > Hymenoptera > Tenthredinidae > Tenthredo > Tenthredo distinguenda. The sequence goes on from OX384532.1 coordinate 14,927,596, forward strand.
AGTAGCGTATTTTGCCGATGGTATGTGCGAGTGAAATGAAGAAAATCAGGAAACCAGAAAGCAAAAAAAAAAAGGAAATATAATTGAAAAGCTTGAGTACGGCTCGGTCGATTCTTTCATGCCAAAGTACTGCTGCGTTACGTTTCTATGCAGGGCATTGCGTTAGGGACGAATCAATGTACGGAATATTTGAAAACAGGAATTTCTGTGGAGTAATACTCTGAATGCGTAAACTATGACCACGTAGTGATTCGAAAATGGAGTACCATGAATGTTTCATTCGAAATTCGATACGGAGTGCATTTCTCGCGAAGCACTGTGCATGAAACAGAGAACGAACCGTCAATCCAAAGCTTCGTGGGCTTCGATTTGATTTTGAAATTTGATTTCTTTCACGAAAATTGCCGGAATTGAATTTGACAGAATTAGCCACATAGATTCACGACGCAAATCTGATGATTTCGAAACTCTATGACGATGCATATTGTGCATTTGTAACGTATACCGTAGGTGCTGTGATATTCTATTGTACTATAATTTATAGTAGGTATATGTATAGTGTATGCACATAACAATGTACTGGGTTTAACCTTAGCTTATTCCAGGCTCACAGGGAAGTTTATCGTCTCGCAATTTGACTGGGGAGTAATTAGCAAACATAACGGTTCTTCGGGTGGTTTCGTGGAAATTGCAAGTGAAGTAGGAAAATGGTGGGCAAATGATCCGAGAGCCGACATTGTCTGGTGAACAAAACGTTTCACAAACTAAGCACAAAGGTGCCAGGACCACCCCAATGATAAAAACTATCGGTTTTTAATTGTATGAATGGTTAAAACTTCATCTTTCCTTTTCACATCGCAAGAGAATATTGAATCTCTCAAATTCATCGGAAACCGATATCAAAACTGAAAATATCATTCATCGTTTTAAAACGCAATCGGAACGATCCATCAAGTTTTGACTTCAAGGACCTACTATCTGCGATGCCAGGAGCGTTTCGATCATATTTCAACTATTCAGGTTTCAGTTCAGTTCAAACTTATGTCTAGCTCATTACTGAATATAATTAAAGGAGCTTTTTTGAAATCAGTTCATACGTTATCTCGTAATAGGAATTATTCTACGGTATTGGTAAAGTCATCTGTACAGGCCACCCTTGAATATATGTTCAAATCATTAACGGAGTGTCTCAAACTGTACTAATCTTCTCTAAGCAAGTAATAAGTTACTCAACAAATGATCTCGTGCGATATTACCTTACAGAGATGCTGGAAGATTGTTCACGCGTGTAATACGAGCGATAATAATAAGGCAAAACTTACCATGAGGTTTCCGACGACGCCTAGTACCATCACCAAAATACAGACTATCATAGACGTGGTGCGGATGTAAGCTGGTAACATGTACGGCGCATCAGTGGCGTTGCCATGTTCAGGTCCTAAGCCTGAGAATATAAATTTTCGAATTTGTATAATAAGTTTGAAATAAATTGACGGCGAGTTCGATCGACAGTATTCTGAGATTAGAATTGTTGATAAGTGATTAAGAAGCGTTTTCATCGTTACCTGTTAGTCCTGCATCCGACATATTGGAATCTAGCGTTGGAGCAGCCATCGTTTAATGCATTACAAAGTTTCGAAACCACTAGATTTTTATGAGAACGATTAATTCCACAATATTATAGATACAACTATAAACATTTATAAATATTATTTATTGAATTATTGTGAAAAATTAATCGAATCAGCCTTTTGTATAATACAATCACCATTCGTCGCACTTGTTTTTTTTTTGTTTGTTATTCCTTTGATTATTCGTATGTTTTCTCATTCAATTTATAATCGCATTTAGTATGATTAATTATTATCCAAACTCCGCTCACTTCTTATGAAATCCAATATATCCCTTCCAGAGTTTTGTAATCTCGTAATTTGACCGACTAACTAGAACCAATTGTATACGAATACGATATTTCAACCTTTATCAAATTATTAGATATTTGTCTTTTTAGGGACGTTTATGGGATAATAACAATTGCCCTGTTAATCAACTGACTATAATTCACTTAATCACCATAGCCGAGCAATAACAATTACTTCTGACGATCAGCCAATGTATCATTTCCGTTGTCTCGCAATGAAAATGTCTATCTGGCATGTTTGAACCATGAGCCTAGGCCCTAGCGGCTTGAGAGCAAGTAGAACTTCATTATCCGAACTTTGTTATCCCCAGTTTGGCCCAGTAGGGTTAGACCTTCGTCTAACACTCAATATCTTCTCACGTACTCAGTTGCGGGTTGTTGGTGGCTGAACTCTGAAGTACAAGTCGATAAATTATATCACTGATAATAATTAACGAGGGTAAGAGGGGCGGAAATTTTCTTCCTCGAAGTTTTAGCTTAGATAAATTTTAATGAAATATATTAAAAATAATTTTCAAATCACGATCATCGGCCAAAAATTAATTGAGGAAATTTTAGATCGTTTGAAAATCTATGATAACGCTTCGACGAACGCTACAGGCTGATTTCACGAATCAGATAATTGATGTTAAAGTAAATTCGGTCAATTTCGAATGTCTAATTAATCGCGCCAGAGCCACCTCGTATAATTTGCTAACTGCATGATCGATTTTTCATTATGATTCGAGTCATAAATAAATGGAATTCTAGCCGGAAAAGTTACTCGGGTATTATACAGCGAAAATTTGTTGTTAATCAAGCACGTATTCAGATAAATTCGTGATATAAAGTTTCTCGAGTTCATGAAATCTAATTTATTCACTTAATACTTATCACGAAATAAATAAATTAAATGCACGAGCTCCCGAACTGTAGATAAAATTTGATAAAATTTAATTTTAATAAATATATGAACTAATATTCAATTAAGTATAGATACACGTTGTGCTAATGAATTAAAATAATCATCATTTGTTATGCAAGGATCAGCTCGATTAAAGATTCAATTTTAAATCATGTGCCAGTGCTTCGCGGTGAGTTGTCAAAATTAATTGACAGCTTCGTGTCATGTAATCTGCGAAAATTTGATCCAATAAATTAAATTTTTTTTAAATCTTCGAAGAATTAGAATCTCTTATTATTTGTGACAAGGTTAAAGCCGTGGATAATTGTTCAATTAAAATCAGGTCAGTTAACGACCCTTCACACATGCATTCGCTATACTTATATCTACACGTATCACCTAGATTCGGACAGACAGCTGAATGTATAGATTGGCAATAGTACTTGACCAATGGTTTTAACTTAGCACCAAATTAACACCAATTAACCCCTTCATGTTAAAATTAGGTTGAAATTATATCTTCACACCTCTTCAATTTCGAAAAACTGTGTCAATAACTTGTAGATTTTAGTTATGCGAATCAATCGTTTGATACGATCATTTCGACCCTTTGACTTATCGAATCAATTATTAATGAGCAATAACTCGATCAATGAATAATAAGTATCAATTGACGACTATATATTCAGGATGATACGACGTGTCTTCTGTCACGTTTCTCCTAGTTTTTTTATATCACTCATTCATCGGCTTGTAAATTCTAAATTTCGCAAAATTTATACGACGATCATAAATATACTCCTACGCTCTGTGTCTCCACGTAGAAAATACTGAATTAACATTTTTCATCTTTATTGGTATTTTGTAATAGTTTGTTACCCGATTATAAAAGTAGGCAACATTTCAAGTGGGTATATTACAAATTTTATTCACAGTTCGGTGATTAGTGACTATGGCCTGTGCATATTACGCGTACTTTTATGCAAACAACTATGCAAGTGATTATACAACTGCATGTTCACTGTCAGCCCTACATACGTCAACGTTTAATTTATACCGTAACTTTTACTCCGATTATTATTTTTATTCGCGAATCACGGTTGTCGCATTTTTCTCAGTGGCCGAGCAATTCCTTAGACGCATTGAATTAATTTACGGTATAAAAAGCCATGAAGTGCTACCGGACATTTCTCCCGAAACTTACCGACTCGAATATTCATTTTTTACTACAAAAACTGTAGAACGAAAATATGGGTATTAATAATTAGGAATTTTTCGAAGTCTCAATCCATGTGACAGTCGATTGAACGCAATCTATTTCTCGTATATATTTTTCACCGACGAAATGGACCGAAATAAGATTATTTTTTAACTACGGGAAAGTAGAGTTTCGGTGAATAAAACGGAGTCCCGGTCATGTTTTTCATAGCTTTAAAGATTTTTTCACCTGTACGACAATGAGTTTTACTTGATAATTGAATCTTCATATAGCATTATGCAGTTAGCAAGATTTCTCGGACAATTATATAGAAACGGTGAGATTTTTCTTATACCTATATGAACGTACGAGCTGAGGATATGTGACTCATCTGAATCACCGAATGTAGAATCTTTGCGAACACGTGGATTTGGAGTTATTTTACATCGATGAATTTCATTTGAAGTAGAAAAAAGCCTTATTCGTCGATTCACATCACGAGATTCACATTTCTTTTTTTTTTCTTTGTTTTTTTTTTTGGAATTTAATAATTCGGTAAGTTTTCTTTTGAAATTATTTAAAATTACGCGTCTTTTGACGGGATGATGTAGGCACCTTCACACCTCATGTAAAAATAGAAGGAAAAAAAAAGAGAAAAGAAAAATAAGAGGCGAAAGAAAAAATGAAAAAAATAAAACAAAATAAAACAAATGGAAAAATGAAATCCACTGCACTTTTATCGAATTTTTTTTCAACTTCAATAACTTTTATTTTACAATTTCAAATTTTACCCAATTCACGAGTCTTGACCAAACCAGCGACTTTCTTAATCGGGATTTTGATACTTTGAACTTCACTGATTTCTCTCGAATGTCGCGCTACCGAGACCTAGCTAGGACTTTCATCGTTCATAAACGAACTGAACCCTGCGCGCGTCAGTTTGACGACGCACTGATAGTTGGAGACACCAAACCCGCGAACCTCACTTGAATGAACGAATGTACGCGCCTGCGCATCGTGTGTGGGTGTATATCAGTTACACCGTCTAACACGCGACTGCGAATTTCTATCACCCACAGAAATTTTTCTCATTCGTATACCGATAGGTACTTCACAACGAATTTTTATTTTCGCGATATTCCTTAAATACCAACCAATTTCTACCTCGAAAGAGACGAGATCAATTCCGAGTATGCTTCTCTCTTTATTCTCAATTCGAAAGCGGAATTCGCTAGCTTTTGTCACGTTTAATCAAATTTTGTAATATTCGGGAAATGATATTGAACACTTTCTTAGTTACGTTATATACGTCGGAGAACGTGACCCTCTGGCACAGAAGCAAGTACACCACGGTTATGTGTACAGAGAGCACAGCTGTTGAAAGTTCGCGAATTTAATGCGTACATACGTCTTTTTTTCACGACGATAGTTACGCACTGTAACATACCATTTACACCTGGTTTTCTACATACGAGATTCTATAATTTAGGTCAGCCTATCTACCGACGTGCAAATAATTGCGAAAAAGATGAGTACTGGACTGATAGGTGGGGGAAGTTTACTAGATCAATTCACGTCGTAGTTAAAGTCGATCCGCGAATCGCATTTGAGCGTGTTAGAATTCGCACAAACGATACAGACACCTCGCTATAGAACCCGTGGGTGTCTATTGAAAGCTTTACGTCTTACGGGAAGGAGACATGTAATTGAAGAACAGACCAAACTCGACCCTTTTCTCATTGTCCGACCGCTCTTTTATTGAAAGGACAAATCACTTGGCTCGATTTTAACCCTCTGCCAAAGAAGCTACCCTCACGTTTCTAGATTTCCTAGCGCGCGTGGGTGACTAGAAGAAAAATACATAATGTCCGTTTTTGTATGAATTTTGGAAACTGGAGTGACAAGAAATCGGAAATCTTTCGAAGTAACATGTGCCCGACGTTTGTCATCCAGCTTCCTCGTCATTTATCTAACTACATCTATATACCTACATAACATGCTTGTATGCATGGAGAGAGAAGGTATATATGGGGCTTACTTGTACCTAGATCTATGAGTCCCCTAGGCACGCTTGATGGCTCGTAGAAGCATGTATGTGTCCGGGTATTCGGTATAGTGGGTAGAAGAAGAGGCTGGAGTTAGCTAGAAAGATAAGGGTAGAGAGAACGTGGGAACATTAGGTACTTTATTAAAGTCCGGAAGCACATAAGCCCCCGTGGCATTGTAACAGGCTGTTACACTTATGGAAGATATTATGCTGATATAGAGGAGAAAACCCCGAGGAGCGTTGCGATAAACGAATGCAAAATTTTTAATTGTTTTATCAGACAGAAAATTAGACGTCTGTTGTCGAGTACCTAAGTGCACTATGAAAGCTTCACGTTCATAGATTCTTTTCCGCTGTAGTTAAATTTTCAGAAAACAAAAATCTTCACCAAATTCAAGTTGTAGAAACTTTCATGATCAATTCAAGCCAATGAATTATTTCAATGAATTCTTCTATTTGCAACGAATTAGAATTGGATTCTTATGAATGAGTCACTGAATTATTTATGCAGCCTGTTTTCAAAGTTTATTTAAAAAACGCTGGAGTTTCGGAATAATTAGAGAACAAATGTATCAGTTGATCTTTAGTGCAGTGTCATTTATGTAAAGAAGAATGCATTTGCAGGGAAATTTTTGTTACAATCTTCGCGGAGTGCCCTCCATAGATTAGGGTAAGAATAGGAATTACACATAATGATTTCTCGCTAAAAATAGGTGAAGATATGGTATATTATTTAAAAATGTCGATCCAATGGCATACAGACAATTCAAAGGCTGAAACAACTGTTTCCGTTTGTATAGGAACCAGATTCGATTCCGCGGTTCAGTTTGCTCATTGTAATTGATGTATTGATGAGATGCCCCAAGTATTTGCACGATATTGATTGCTTTCAGTGATCGAATAGTTAAATTACGTGGTACAAGGATTCAAAAAATCCATAAAATCTGCGGAGTTAACGAAATGAGAAGTGATTCAAATTCTCTAACTATAACAACCTTTGTTTAAAAGAGATGCAATTCGAAAAGTATTTTCGATGAGAATCCTGCCAAAAGTTTGAAAAGTGTCATTCGTAATGTGCGAAATTTTGTATACAAATGTTACTGGCGTCTCTGGCGATCTTTCACGCGTGAGATCAAGTGTTTCCCATGAAAATCATCGTTCGATTAGAAATGCGATTTTTATTGAGTCTTAATTGCCTCTGTAACCCACAGCTGGATCGCGAATTTCAAGAAAGTGCGAATCACCGCGCCGCTTTCAACAGTCACGTGTTATTAAGTGGCACAGTAGAAGAGTATAAATATTATTCGTGGTATAAAAACGTCACGGCGAATTTACGTTGCCAAAGAAAATTTTTAGAGAAAAATACAATTCTTAAAATGAATCCAGGTCAAGTTCAGATTAATAGTTTTATTTCCTGGCCCGCGGGCGTTGATCGAAGAAATTTTCATTTTTGAGTGGGCGGTTATCTGAATTCTATATTCCAAATCGGTATTCATTCGAAGTAACTGAACTCTTGATTGCCTGAATTTCTAGCTGATAATTCATCAATTCAAAAAACAGCACAATTTATTTTTATTTTTGGAACAACTACTTTGACAAATTATTTTTCTGAACATACCTGAGATCGGGTGTAATAATGAATGCTAATATATCACGGTAAACGCAATCGTGTACCTAAATATAAAAAGACCAAAAAATCTTTTGAAGCCTGTTTTATTTTACGTCGTATGTTTACCGAACAATCTTGTCAAACGAGGAATCTGTGACGCGATTGGATACGATGGGCTAAATTTCTTTCAAAGTGAGAAAATTACCGTGCAAATTATTAAAAAGGCGAAGAAGTAGCGAATTCGGACGGAGAGGGAATTTCGTTTCGCTTCTATGAGTTGTGTTTGAAATTAAAAAAAATTCCTCCTTCGGAGGAGTACTTCCTTAAACGGTTATCACATACATGTATTAAATCACGTGTGAATTATTGGACAATATGATGTTAATGGAGTTGAAATTCATCGTCGACAAGGTCTGAAGCGAGGGTCAAAGGCAGCAGCAGTCAGACTTTTCAGTAATTATTTAGTCTCGTTTTTCCCCGCTGAGAGTACGAACTTTTTACTCTTGCGGTAGTTGTAAAAGATTGGCTACGATCCAAGATATGGGAAACGAGAATTTCCGCGATTGGCTGTCTCTTAGTACCGATAACTCCTGGAATACGACATTGAGGAGTTTCCTCGCATAGCTGTAAGCCTTAACAGCATCGGATCTCCACGTGTATAGGTATAAGAAAGATAGTGAAATAGTGATAAAGTGAAAGAGCGAAAGAGAAGACCTCGTACATTTCTTTCATCCAGCCTCAGCTCTGTCAGGGAGAAAAAATTTACCCGATAAGAAAAACTTTCCTTAACCACACGCGTTGTTTGTCACGTTTGTGATGTTTCCAACGATTAGACTATATACCTCGCGTATTTCGCAGAAGTCTTCGCGGGACTGACTCAGTGTTAATAAAAATGATTCAATTTTCAAGAATTCGAATTCAATTAAACGGAACACGAAGTCCGATGATCGAACACAATTTCATTCAGCTGTACTATCAGATTCATCCGTCTACTGATCACAATGATAGCAGCAGCACAGTGATTTTTGCTTTCCATTAGTTAACCAAAGAATCGGATATATTCCGTAGGAGGATACGAATTCCAATATACTTTCATTCGCAGAGGTGATCTTGTAGGGTCTTTTCCAAGGCTTAATGTGTACTTTCGTTTTATCTTCCTCCTTTCGGTTGTCTTCTGCTATCCCACGAAAAGCATAGACATAGGTGCGTTGCAAAGGTCTCGCGTTCGTTAGAGAAAGTATTCAATTAGTTTGAACAATAGTTTTATTGAGAAATTGTAGGTTTTGAATTTAGAGGTTTATTTTATGCTTCATACGCTCACGATATAATAGAGATACCGATTGTTTCACATTTCGCAATGATTTACAGAAAAAGTAACGGGTGTATACGCTTTAACGAATCGTCACTGGTCAGACATGTGTTTATTTCTTTTTTCAAACGGAAACTTTACACGGAACTTTTCGACATGAAAACAATGACGATGCGTCAAATATATTGTTTGTATTTATATTACGTTTTTCATCATTTTTAAAGCGTAGAAAATTTGCTTTTCTTACAAACTCGTGTCGAATGTGTTTATTCTCATAGCTGTTATACCACAACTTCGTATAAGCTCGCAAGTATACAATAAAATCTCAGAGATGGATAGCTTCAGAGAATAATAAGGAGATACTATCGTATACTTGAAACTCTTATCTAAAGACAATTTTTACGCTACCATTGTCCCACCTTTTTCCGACAGCATTGAATAGACTAATGTTGAAGTGCACTCAGCATGCATATCCCAGTGTCCACATCAGTCTGCGTTCATTCATGAATCGCTTTTTCTCATCACGTATAAGTTAAATTTTTCAACTTTTCCTCGTCGAATGTTTAGGCAAAACGTTCGACTACACAGAAAACGTGGTGAAAAAAGTAACGAAGTGGAGTTCCTGAGACACAACCCTTCACAGAACTGATTCCACAGTCTGAACATTCGCCTGTAGCGTTTAAAATGCGGAGTAAAAAAACGAAAATTCGCATTATTCAAGTGCTAGTCGACGTCAATTCAGTTCTGTCATAGATTTGATGAACTTAACACGGATTGAGCGACACTTCGAACCCAAAAAGACAGATTTATGTGACGGGGAGTAGAAACAGCTGACATCGAATGTACAATCGTCGTTCTAGAAGTGATGCTTAACACACGTATGTGGGTACCAAAGACTTTTGGTTTACCAGCGTTTCAGATTTTCCTAACGAGATAATGATTACGATTAAATAATTCCTCGTAGCTAGGAGAATCTGTGTAGTTAGATATGTTTCGTAATAGAATCGGCAGTTATATTTATCATAAAAATTTTGTAAGAAAATGTTTCGTTCAATTTCTTGGAAATATTCCAAGCATATTTCATAATGATTATCCGGAGAGCCCAGACTGACAACAGCTCACCGGCCTTGGGTTAGGCTTGATATCAGATTTAATTTTGAAGAACATGACGAAAAACTAGCCGAGAATTCAATATTTTATTTATCCTTCACTCCTCTTGACAAACTTGTTATCCTAATCGTTTTCGTAGAAAAAACTAGCCTCCTACTTGATACTTCCTTCCGCGGTGCCTATATGTTCGCTAACAGCGATTTTTTGAGTCAATAAACTGCAAGGCTGTTTATACGACGATAAGAATCTGACTGAAGTAGCCGTTTTACGAGTATATCTGAGGTAGTTTTTGTCAGTTAAATTAATCGCAGTAAGTCTCGGCGGGATGTCTTGGTTATTTTTTGAACATCCATCCATAAAAGTAGCTGAGAATCCAACAACGATTCACCCTACTTTAGTTCCTCCACAAAAACAGCTATTTCTCTCGTTTTTGAAGTATACGAAAGATTAGGTATCGGAACAAAACAGCCAAGGCAACTAGTCCCGATAAATTTATTACTTATAAATTATTTAATCATTTCATTTATCGTCGCATTTAACATATTACAAGCTACGCTAATTAGCTATCGATATGGCAGAATAAAAAGTCCTAACTACTTCGAAGGGTATTGTATTTTACAATCTTGTTTCAGAGACGTTCTTAATATCGTATTTAACATATTACGCGCTAGGCTCATTAGTTGGCTAAATTCTCGCCAAAATGCGATAGCAAAAACTGCGAAATACTCTGCACCGTGGACGGTATAAAGATCCTATGTTTTGCAATATTTTTTATCACACTTTCTTATCAACGACCATTTGTCAATTAGATTTTGTTACGGACCCTGTATCAAGGCTTTTTGCATTCAGTACAAAACAGAAACAGTTTGCCGACCCAATTTTTTGCCCGGGATTTCTATACAGGGTATTTTTGACAAGGCGCTACACTATTTTATCAACGTCGCTAATTTGATATGAAAGATTTCTCAAACTTATTTTACGAGGACTGATTTCTAGAAATAGACGACTATAGTAGGCAATCGAGTGATTAAATATTTGATCAACTAAAAATCGCTGAAATGGTAAGGTCGATTTTTTTGCGATTAGCTTCCTTTCTGTTGATTCAAAAAAAAAAAAAAAAATTGTTATTCTTTTCTTTCAAGAACCCAGTTCAAATAGTCTTTAGCAAGTGGTCTCGTAGAAGTTTCTTGCGCTCATGCTCCATTGCCTTAGATCCTTTCCACCATGACGTTACAAACTTGAGTAGTCTACGGAAACTGGAGCTCGTTCCTCGCTAAACTTTTCTAGTATTTGTCTCGCCTCTAGACATTGTTTGCAAAAGTCACGTCTTTCACCACTCAAGTATTCGTACCATATTTTGAATGCAATAACTAGAAAAGTTAACTAGACGCTTTTCCTCACAATTAGTCAATATTTTTATAGAAATTTTAAAACACCATCACAATCAAGGCCACCTAGTTCTTTCAACAAAATGTTATATGTTTCATATAAATGCCGTGTATGGCAATGTGTGACAGTTCAAATAACCATTATTTGCGAAATTTTGCAACCTGTCTTCGCTAGAACTAAAAAAAAAAATTTGTGCAGCTTGCGAATCCCGATTTTTCGCTCACGCTCATTTTCATGATTACTATAGGTTGCATTACGAGCAGTACACCTCATGTACATTAATTATACCCTCTTTTCCTTAATTAACTTCTTTTTCTTTTGTTTTTGTTTCTTGTTTTTTTGTCTAACATAGGAAGAATCGGATTGTCTCTAACTTCTTTGGGAAGGTTTAGATATGATTCATTTTCTCCGTCCCTTTTGTCATTCCGCGGGTATTTTGTCCGCCTTTTTTGCTGCCCATGGGTCATTGTTGATTGCAATTTATCAGAGATTCGTACCACCGACTGCGAGGATACATATATAGGCATGTAGAATTTTTCGTCGTATAAGTCTCGAGAGTAATTCACGATCGGTAAAAGCTCTATGGTGCGTCGAAAGATGATCTGTTTATTTTGGCCACTGTTACATGAAGACCAACTCTATATTTCTACAACATAAAGACGGTCTCAGCTGATTCACAAGAATTATCCGAAACTATACTATTAAAAGCGACGGTGAAAATAGGAGAGCTGGACCCAGGTTAAAAATAAACAACGATCTTTGGTTTATATTTATCAAACTCGAGTATTGGGGTCTCTTTCAATTGCGCAATCGCTTTTGACACATATCGATCCGAGTGTTTCTGTTTGTTACTAAGTTTACCATATTAACATCCTCAAATTTGTCTACGAATAAGCTGCATCTCTGAAAAAGTTAATGACTCCATTTTCTCTAGCAGTGAAATCAATCATTGATAGATTTTCTGTACGGCAGGTGTAACATTTTTTGATGAGTAACGAAAACCGACTTTGAATCTTATTCTTACTTCTTGATTTACATAATTTTATTCAATATAGTTCTGATTTCAGCCCAATAACATTAACTAGCCTATTTGCAAATATCGCGTTATGGATAAAAAAATATTTACGCTTTAGTGATCTAGGCTTTCAGAAAATTCTTAACTGCTTCATAAAATCACTTTAATGTTTAGCGCCTTTCATTTTACAAATAAAGTAACAAACGCGCACGCGTAACACGCTCAAAATTCACGCTGTGTATTCAATATGAAGAACTTTCCAAATATTTGCTACCATTTATCATCGAGAAGCTAAATGAAAGTTTAGATGAAATTTTTAGAAACGTATTAGCTGACGGAGAAATAATAATGCTGAAGATAGAAAAAATTTCTGGAGTCGCGGACATTATTCTTTGCAAAATACTCCATAGGGTATTCCTCGAAACAAATCTGATGCAAAAGTTATAATTGTTCCAGTTTTTCGCCAATTCATTTGAGGAAAACACATCTGGGTGAACAAAATCTTTGATATCTCGTTTGTTTGCCAGATTTCAAAAACTGATTGAACTAAAAATCACTGACATGTGATCAGCAGAAACAAAATTCGAAAAGAAGTAATTTTCTTAGATTTTTATAATAAATTGCGAACTCATATGAGTTTTATATAACAGCAAGCATATTCCGAAAGTTAGGTAAACCTTTTCGCGTGAAAATTTTTGGAAAATACACGAAATCAAGTTGCCACTGCGAGTTGTGAGATTCCTGATGAAATTGACCAAAACGGATCAAAAGACTGAAAGATATCGAAGCTTTTTTTTCACCAATTTTAAGGATTCCTAGCCAGATCGTACATATGATTGTTACTTTTGATTCGCTTCTCGATAACGAAAGCGAATTCGCAAACCGCCTCCAATTGTTCCTATAAACCTACGGCCTCGACGTTTGGATGACAAATTTATTCCCCTGTCAATAACACGTACTTCGTTGATTGGAATGATAGATTACGAGGTACGGTTTGATTTACCTGAACTTCTCGTAACTCGTGAATATATTTGTGTTTGCTTTTGGGAACGATTCGAGTATCTATTTGCTGTGCGTCCAGCCCGCAGTTTCTATTGTCTCGTTGCAAAGAAAAAAATGCATGATTAACGCAGCATAATTTTTTTCGGATCAAACTTGGATCGAAGAGTACATGTTATTGAATTGTGACAATTTGTACATCGGTATAAAAATTGCCTCGATCACCGAAAAATCGTCGGAAAGTTCGGAGCTCTGAATCTATAATCGTCGTTGTTGTAACAACAGACACCTCATACTCGCCAAGTTCCGACCGTTATAGTTTTTGACTGAAAAATCCAAGGAGCTACGAATGCTGGTAGGGAAAGAGCAGCTGACTCTAAAGTCGTAATCGCGTTCATTTCCCAGCCGAAAATGATAAAGTCATTCGAAGTACATTTAGCAAGAATTTATGAACACCCAAGTGATTCAAATTCAGGACTACATACTCTCTCTGTACTATACGGCCTCTTTATCAAGAACAAAGCCGCACTATGTCCTGTACCGGAGTACGAACGACTTCCTGAAAACGTTACATACATATATGCGAATGTCCTTATATGTGCTTATTCATATATTAGCTGACCGAAGTCCATGTTTAACATTTACGTGTTTAACTTTTTTGCAAATTTTGGCACTGTGACCCGCAGGCTCGACTCTATACATATTTTTATAGTCATTTTTACGTCTTATAGTCGCAGACTGTTCGATTATTCCCAGACTTGCAAATCGGGGTCTATTTATCCGTAGACATTATAGGTCGCGAAAACTTCTATATATGATATCTTGATGTGGTTAGGCGTTACAGTCGGTCGAACTTGACGTCAGAAAACAGCTGGAATCCTTATCGGCCGAAGGCCACAGTGACGCAAATTCATATCGCAGAAACTTGAAATCCATGAATCTCACCGACCAATGAAAGTTTCACCAATGCATCTGGAGTTCGGATCTTCGAGATCCAGAGGCAATGGCCAAGTGAGCGTACAACGAACTCGATTTCATCATATTTTTATTGCAGTGGGTTGTTTAATGCGAACTAAGGAATGCGCGATATTTCCAAGGTGAATGACGCTTAATTAGCATACTTATTGAGCCCGGAATGTGAGAGCGCGTAACTGGTAACGGCGTGTAACGTCAAATCGTAAAGAATAATAACTATCGCGAATTACGATCAAAGCTGTTGAATAAACGGTCCTTAACTCCGACAAGATGAGACTAATTCTCGATTGGCTATTATAAATTGTAAATACAATAAAATGAAAGGATGTTTTGAGTTTCCGGATCAAAAAGCTGTCTTCCTTGTAGACAGAACGTTTAATGTCGATGATCGTTAGATCGAAATACTCGTCAATTGATAGACTCTAGAGTATCGTATATATTATCAAGCTTCATGAATTATTTAAAGAAAACACGTGCTAGAGATGGACGTCAACACCAACTCTCCAGATTTCATATATACCTACAGGGATAGAAATATTTTTAGTACTTGTTAAAAATCTATATATTAGCCAGTAACAACGGAATCTCATAGAAATAGGGGATTTTTGATATAAATAAAAATATAACTATATTACGTTACGTCCGGATATAGTAAGTTCTGCAATTAGCATTGGTCTCTCTCTCTCTCTCTCTGCAGTGTGTCCGGAAATACTTTAGGAATATTTATTTATAGAATAGTTGTAGATTTTTGACAGCGTAAAAAGCGCTCAGAAATAGACTATGGAATTCCTAATCGTCAGACGAAACAAATTCTCTGGCACGTCGAACTCTGACGGAGTCTGCCAACGATCAGACGGTGTAAAAATTCGTCGTTAGTGTGCCGTATGCTTCGGTAACGTATAGTTTGACCGTTTATTTCGACAATATAACAGTTCTGAGCTCTGGACTTTTCGAATGTGTATTTTTACCGATAACACAAAAAAAATATTCAGCTCCTTCGGAAATATACGATTTTCGCAAGATAAGCCATCGCCTTATTTTAACCAGATGTGGTTTTAACCTTAATACAATTCACCTAGGCGCACTTTTGCAACGCGAATTTTTCCGATCGACAGATATCTGCGCAGCGAGTTTTCTCAAATTCTACGTATTCCAGAATTCGAGAAGCCGGTTTTCCTAAACATTTCATCAGCGCCTCGCCAAACGGATTCAGACACCTTTTCGTATATACGTTCAAGATTCAAAGCAATGTTTTTTTGTTCAGAAACTATTAATAGAGAGAGAGCATTACATTTCTGTATTACCTGTTCAAAAATTGACTTGTTATTTGCCATTAATAACAGATTCAAAAAAAGAAAAAACTAATCATGCAATACAATAATATAATTCATAGAACAAGTTGTACAAAATTAGGTGTTCGTTTCATAGCTTTTCCATTAGCTACGAACAAATGCTATAAACTTTCAATACTATGAAGTATATCAGTTTTAGTATTATACGACCGTTTTTCGAACCGTAATAAGCGCAGATCTTTGCCTTTTATTTTCACCTTTCATGCGACTGCAGGTAAGGCGATATATTCGCCAAAATTATTGTTACCCGATCTCTAAGCTCAGACGAATTCCTGTAAAGCGACGGAATTTCCTCTTACGTGTGTCCAAAATGGTTAGAAAAAAAATTTGTAGAATTTCACCGCTGTCACAGAATTCACGGTGATAAATAACACAACGGGTTGAGTATTTTGCACGGAGTGGCTGGTGGCTTCTCAACAACCGGGAGACAAATGGTTACTCTTTGTACGTGTTCGTCGTTCTCTATTCTAGAAGCCTCACGGTACGTTGTAACTAACAGGAAATATATCGCAACTATACTAAAACCGGCCGTAAAACCAGAAGCCGTTACAATTCTCTACCTTAGTGGCCATTTTTCAAATCACTTACGTTAATTTAAATTTGCGGACCAGCGAATACCTCCGTTTCACAGACGAATTACAGAGTTAATTGAGCACAATGTGATCTTTAATTAAGATCGAGGACCCTCTGATCTTGAATTGATTTTAAATCGGGTTCCTATTCGAACTTCGTGACATTGAAAAAGTTTCATTTTTCCTCCCTCAGAGGAGTTTCATTACAGTTATCAACTGTTTTCTAATTTACAAAAAGCTCGCGTACCTCGAGTAGAATACTGAAAAATTGCGTGGACGCAAGTTACAGAATTTAATTATAAATTACTACGAAACGACCTAATTGATGATAAAAAGGAACGGACGTATGATGGACCTCACGTATCTCGTTAACCAAGCTATAAGTCGCCGTCAATTCGAAATCTCGATTTCTCATTCAGCTTGAGAGACTCTCATGTCGAATTCTGGATAATCTCTGAACGACAGACACTTTATTCCTTATAAAGCCGATTTTATATACTACAATATAATAATAATAACTTGCGGGTATGAGCTCAGCTAGACCAAGAACATAGTTTATGACTTTTGTGAAATATCTGTATAGTCTACACACCTTGCATACACCTTTGCACCTCATTTATTTAACGGTTAACCGATGACTAGGTATATGCATCCTGGAAATATATCAAACCGTTCACCTGGAAAATATGTGAAAAAATCGACCGAGCGTCGCGACGCTGCAGCCACGTAATCGATCTTCGATTTTCTATTTATCAATGAATCACCTGAGCTGAACCGTCTCGGAAATACTTACCCCTCGGCATCCTGTCGTGAAACAGAATTATAAATACCATGGAATCTCTTCAAGATTGCTTCGTCCTTTTTATACGGAGATTTTTTTAGCTTTGAAATCTTTGAATTTTTCCCAAAATGACGAATGCCTTGGCGCTATTTCTTTGTGTAAAATGTATTCGTTTATACCTTCTTTTTGTTTTTATGTTCGAACATTCAATGTCCATTAGTATTTCGGGCTCATCTCTTTTATCGTATTGTAAATTGGCGAATTATATATCACTAGAAACTCACGAACGAAGAAATTCGAACGCATCTAAATGTGAGAAGCGATGGTTCAGGCACCCTGACTTTTATCCGATTATATTTGAAAAGAGGAGTGAAATGCTGCGATAAAACTAGGCTGTTGAAAAATTCTTTTCTGAGACACTGATCCTTCGAAAATACCCCCTTTGAAGATATGGGTATAGTAATACCCATACACCCCCTTAACTTTTTCAATCCCGTTCGTTCTACGTATGTACGACGCGTGATACTCGTAAACTTATAAATAGCTTCAAATTTCTTTACCTTTCTAGATCATTGTCAACCCCATTGTCTCCCAATTGTTTTATCAGCACACATGAGACACTTAACCAACGCGCTACGTTATAGGCAAAGAATAAGTATGATGGTGAAATCGAGGGTCTTCTCTTTATGATTCTGGTAAACTAAGAACGCCTTTTTGTTCTTCAAACATTACCTACTCCTCCACACGACGTTTTTGGACTATAAGTGCTTTCGAATATCTTTATTACACCCTCAAAGTTGCTTCAGAAGATATATAATAAATCATGACTTTAATTAGTGATCATAATTTGAAAATTCGATTCAGACTCATCTCGCAGCCTCGTTTTTAACTGATAAATCAAATGGAAGGACTACGTCGTATATCTGTAGTTGAAGGGTCCGTTTATCGCCACCTGAAATCTAAGACATATCAAAGAAGACGGTACTGGCCACTCTTTATGGTTTATACAATAGAACCAGCACTTTTATTTTCTCGATGATGAACTGCGGGGTTTATAGGGTATTCCTGGTTGATGCATGGCATGAAATTCATAGAGTAATGCAATATTGAAGATACAGAATGGAGACACTTGCTATCCAGTAAAACAAGTAGACGAAAGTCTACGACACGATGGTTTGGTACTGTTATCAAAAACTTCGATGAAAAAGACTTGTCAGAATGAAATATGAGTGTATGAGTATTTGTTAGGCTGCATTTCATGACTGAAAAGCTTGGATCGTGAAAAAAAATATGCAACGTTAGTATAAAACAAAATAAAAATTTCCCCAGCCGTCCAGCAAGGGGTTTTAGAGAAACAGAATGTCAAAATGTAGTAAGTGTATTTAAGATTCTCATCCTTTACACGTAACAATTATACAGCATACGAACGTGGAATTTCAAGGATTCAAACGCAATTAAAGCTACCCCCAAGAATTCCTATAGCAGTAATTCCTATCTAGTCATTAACATAATGATGCGATTTCGAGAAAATTCTGAAACTTGTTGCAGTCTCTCTTCGTCCCAGGAGAATATCAAGTGATGTTAACTCCGGTCAAAGAAAAACCAGGTTCCTTAATTCAAAGGCGATTAATCAATTTAAATAAATCTTTCCATGCTAATGATTATTTTTACTGATCATAACTGCAAGTGGACTTTGAAATGAACCAAATCTCTTCGAGTACATGCCGCAGTATGTTGGGTTGCCTATGGTCCTATTTCACCAATGTCGATAACACGAACTGATAAATTATCGTCATCTCGTACCAAGCAGCAGCCACAGCGGCTGCAGATTCGTGTATCGAATATAGTTTAAAAATAATAAGTAATAAGTGGCAAATGATACGTGCTTATTGGTAAATTTCAAAATTACAGAACTTTGAAAATGTTTTTACCGCACCCAATATTCGCTACGATGAGATCGCGACTGATTACTTTTTCGACCATTCCGCACGATGATTGCGATAATTTGTTTTTAGCATTGAATTTGACACGCAGCTATGAGGACTTTGTCTTTGGTCGAAAGATCGATTTCGAAAGAGAAAAAAAATAACCAGCTTTGGGGTACCGTAGTCAATTATTGATACAAAGAGTGGAGCTTTACATACAAGTTTTGGCTTGGATCATCATGCAGGGAAGAGAAGACCAGGGTAAAAATTTTGCGCATGAAATATCCTAAAACAGTGAAAAAATAATCAAAGGTCGTTTGGTAAGAAACGAAAAAAGAGAGTAGAGGGTCTCGTAAAAAGAAGATAATATTTTTCGAGGTCTTATTTGATCCGACGATGAAAATAGGTAGATCTCCAGACTTTCCCTCGCAATAAAACTTGTTTTACGTCCTGACTTATGTATATGCCCAGCCCAGTTGTGAGTTTTTTAGCCCATGACAAAACTTATCGGGTCGAACATAGCACGGAGCTGGTAAACGTGACGCGATCAAATTTCGAAGTCCTTTTATCCTCCGAACGACGTACAGCTTGTTTCCTGGACATTGCGGATTGTACCGCAAAGGTATTAAATTTAATTAAGCTGTATAAGACGATAAACATTACTTTGCTTCATGTGGTCGACCCAAAGTAACTAGATCGTTAGGGTTAACACTAAGCTGCCCACGCTTCAGGTTGAAGGTAGCCCAAAGGTTCTTTGCGCCTACTATCGAGCGTAATAAAAAAAAAATTTGATCAACTTAATTCTAATTTTATTCGGTCAATTTATTCCCTACTATTTTTATTTCAATGCTCTGTACAATAATAGGAAAAATAAAAAGGCTGAGTAGCTTTCTGAAAAAAAAAGGAAGCATTGGTTTGTCATAACATATCATAAGATATCTCTTCTTTCGATCAGAAAATCTGAAAAGCCTCGTTGATTGAAGGATGATATTATTCCATTAGTTCTGAAACACAGAGTGCATAGACGTATCAAACCGTTTCCATACGGTACACCGAAGAGCTCATACCTGAAATTACACCAAGAGATGGTACAACTGGTGGGAAGTGTATCCTATTATTGGATAATGCATCCTCGCATCCATAAACCAGAGTGCTTAATGCTGCGGGTAACCTATGCAACGTATTGTACTCACCGCTAAATGGACAGCCTTCATTCAACCTGAAACGAACCGAGTGGTAATTGAACGAGTGAAAATAGTCTAGCGATGAATCTTGCTACATGAAGTCCTATCGAAGGACGATTCAACAGGTATTGTTTGAGTCGATCGCTGTAACTACATCGGCAAGACATGGAAAAAGTTGAGTGATAAAAATGGGGAAAAAACAGCTTTGAAGAACCTTTTACGAGAAGAGAGGAAAGCCCGAACAACAGATGAAACACCGATAGTGGAGATCGTCCCGCATATGGTCCAGCGAATTATATACTGTGATATCATGATTGGTATACGGAAGATACCAATCATACAGTGGGCATACAGGATAAACAGCAATACAATTGAAACAACAGATGCGAATTTGAACGCTTTTTAATCTGGGAAAACGGGGAAAAGAAATTCCAATGAAGCCTGCGGAAGAAATAATTCTAAGATCTTTGAAGACACGTTGAAAAAGATATATTCTGGTTCATAACAGATATATGGTTTCCAGTTGGGGTCATTTCTTCCTGGTGGTGAAGAATTTCACCCTTATACATATAACATCGGGACATTCAACCTATGCCTAGCCTTAGGGAGAGATGGCCAAAACATATGATTGAGATTCAGGTTTTTCCTTGAGATTAAAATGAAACTGATCTTGTCCGGTCAGTTTGAACAATATGATCGAGGCTTTTGTCTGAGAATTGTTTAGGAGGAGACGATTTTTTACAAAAGAAAATAATTTTTCAGAACATTTTTCGCTACGTTTGGGCATCGCTCCAAAGTTACAAGTCGAGGCATAGGTATACGAGTCGTGTGGCACAAGAAATTCAGACTCTCTGCACCACTATTGGCAACATTTAAGGGTATTCCGTTTATATTTGTTATGATCTCGTCTTCCACTGGTAAAGAAAAAGCTCGAGCTTTGGAGGACGAAATTTGTCTAATAAATGACTCGTGTTTGCTCATGAGGTTAGATATGACGTGACGAAGGAGCAGCCAGGGAAAAAATAAATCAAATCACATCAAGCCAAATGCGTCTGTCTGTTCACCAAGAGGTTAGCCAGGCTAACCTTGGACTGCGGCTGTCCAACATCATGAGAAGCCGATTCTGAGCTGAGATATCCGAATTCTTTCATCTTCCGACCTCTGCGATTTTTGGGAATCCTAGATACTAGTTGAAAGCATTTCTCTGTCTCACTCGTCACGGACTTTCATCTCACGTCTCTTTACCTCAATTTCATTCAATCCAATGACTTTATTTTTTCCACAATGCCAGTGAATGTCTTCGAAAGATCTTCTCATCATCTTTGAAGGTAGTAAAATAGAAAATTATTTTTTCACAACTGAAACAACGCAACTTTTATACGTTTCGGAGAGAGTAAGTAATATGGTACTTTCGTCAATTGAATCAGTGAGTTGAACGCAAAGAATCATAAGAGATGATGTGACATTTTGATTCTACATTCTCACCGTTCAGGCTGCCATAAGTCTGTGAAATCAATTTCTTTACAGCTTCAAAATAAATTCATATTTCGAACTTGTTGAGTGTCTAATATGACTAATTCATGCAGGGGACTGAGTAGGAACACAGAGTAATTTTGAAGTTTACAAGTGTTTATAATGTATGTTTGAGAATATTCGAGGAAATTCTGTATTCGTGTAATTCAACTCTTTCTTATCCGACCATCCCAACTTCCTAATTGCCACCGAGGTGAACGAAGCGATCGATGACTCGAGTGGGATGTCTTTCCAGTTGATGTAACACCAATTTTACTTTAAACTGTGTTGTTCAGTGATTGAGAAATATGGTAGCGTCCAGTGTTAAAGGCAAAATAAGATAAATTGACAATGAAAGAACAAACTACTAATAAAATAGCGCTTCTGGTAAGAACTGCTATCGAATTATATTATTAGACGTCATGATGTGTGGTGCTACGATTGTCTCACATTTGTAAAATGTTTCATTTTATACCTACATATATGTACACATGTTTGACAAACAGAGTTGAATTTCAAAACGTAGCAATAATATACATTGATCAGATTAGCAGCGTTGAAAAAGCGAGATAAAAGTATTCGCAAGATGCTGCTTCGATGTTGAATTCAAGTTCTCCATTTGCAGCGGCTGAAGATCAAACCCCATAGCTATGAGGAAGATGAAATGTTTGACATCTGTAGCTGACAGCCAGTTGATGGACGCTGGATGGTGAGATTGTGCGGCGATCGGTGGCGAAAATCTTGAGGATGCTATTCTGGAACCGTTTGGCAACTGGAAGGTAGTTCGCAGCTTTTGCGACGTACTTTCACGAAAGTGACCCCAACGAGCTCGAGTGAGAACAATGGTCACATTTTCTTTGTTAGAAATTGTAACACATACATGACCGTAACTTTAACTCATTCTAGCGTCGACCTCAAAATCAGAAAGTCGATAAAGTATAAAATTTTCTCATCTTAAGCAGATCAAACCTTACATCCGAACTTCAATCGCCGTCTTATCCTGAACTATTCGATATAATGAGAAAAAAAAATTATTTCGTGTTCTATATCTCGGAATCTTTTCGTAATCTCATTTCGGCACGTGTCTCAGAGGTCGGTATAACGAAATATCACATTGCACGTGATAACTTTTTTCGGATAAGCATCAGCGATTATATACACAGGCGATCCATCTTACTCCTGTTTTCAAGTTCAGTTCAAATCTCTGTAACATATCTCTATTTAAAATTGGATTTCGGTTTGCAGTTCAAGAGTCAACTCGACTCAACGTTTAATATGTATATCAGCGAATTTCACCGACCAAGTACAAATTATAAGCAAGTTAATCTTATGTAAAAACGGTTTGAGCTGCGGGTGAAACGATTTTAATCGCTTCGAATATCGTTCAATGTATATAAATAAAAAATCACGGAAATACATTTTGCCTGCTTTTTTCAATTTCACAGCCGGAAAAATTAGCCCACGTAGCAATAGGTTTTATGTAACTTATGAAATACGACGGTATATAGTCTTTGACGTAATTATTCCCTTGATACCCCTACTGCAGCGCATGACGTGCCTTCTAATCCATGCTGAAATCATCACCGAAAATATTAGCCTCACATTAGCTATATAGAAGTATGTAGTCATATCTGTCAATTTCTTACACTATAAACCCCATGAGATATAGCGGTACAGAAATAGCAACGATGAGAATAATAATTCAATATTTTTTTGGAGCATCAGAGACGAAATAATTTCCGCAAATTTTGACTTTTAGCGAGACGATTTGTTGATTTATAATTATCGTAGAACAGTAACGACGAAAGAGCTTTATGAAAATCTCGTCACATTTTCGACGTCATTGCGAATGCAGGATGGTCACCAAGACCCTGCCGAATAAAATATAACAAGCAATTAAACACAGAGATGCATGGATGTGTTATACAAATTGCAGAGTATGAGCATAATTTTTTTTTCCATCGTCTTTTCGGAAGTAGCATAAAATTTATAGAGTATCTTTGAAATGTTAGACGGTATCGAAGTATAGAATAGCTGAGAGTATTTTTCTGTGGAATCTTGAAACTCTATACGTTACACGCGATATCACAGTTTCATTTGAATACAATGTATAAATAAGTGTATGGGTGATTTATCACGTACCATTGAAGCAGACAATGTTTCTACTGATTTACAGCATGGTATACATATACGTGATACGTATTTCTCCATCGCACCTCGATGCTTAATTTTTACTAGCTTTGGCACCCAATATCCGTAATTTGGGGGGTCAATCAATTTCCCATCTATGTGAGACACATATAAACCCAGCCGAACGATCAGATTCAAAAGTGGAAAGAATCGACGTCACACCAGCCCCGAAGTATAAGTCTAATATCAACTGTAAAGGCTATCTTTAACTGCATTTCGAACGGAAGAGGGTCATGTTTGTTTTAACACCCCGAAACCTTTGTTTTAACCGAAATACATAAATCGGAAATTTAACGAAATCTAGTTCATCAGCTTTGATCAATCCCGTTCCTTGGTCTCTCTTCTAATTTGTTACGAATATATACAGCCACGGATGCGCACGATTGAAAGAATTCCCCCTGAAGAATCGATTCTGATTGGGACGATTATGTCACAGTGCGATATGAAAAATAATTAAGGGGGGAAATTAATAGATCAAAGAGTTTCGCGTGTCTATAATATCATATCGCACATACAGTGGCGTGCATAAGTTTCGGGTCACAACTCACAGGTCACAGCGTTGTTCAGTCTTATCATAAAAACGTAAAGGTGTGTCACATCTTGTGGTCAAACGATACATCAGAAAGTCGTTCTGGCCTGAAACATGTGCACGCCACTGTATGCACCGACATATATACATATACATATATACTGCTGTACGTATATTTTAAAACGTTCCGGAGCGTTTCGCAAGCTTGACAAACGCTTATACAGCTTTACGTACGCTCGAAAGCATCGCACTTTACGTGACAGGTGAAGGATCTTTTCACGAAGTAATGCGCTTTTTCTTCGAAGTTTCCTAAAACGTCGATTCTTAAAATAAAATTGAAAGAAAAAAAACCTAATCGTCCCTCGAGTGATCAGCATTGTGACCAAAGCCGATTTCATGACTAGGTGAACTAATGAAACGGAATCAAATATATTTGTCCGATTTAAATACTGGCCAATTATTATTCTACAGTAATTATTACAGTTATTATAGATTCAGATTTTTTCATTTTTAATAAGATTTGTCAATGGAATACAAAATAAGTAACATTGATCCATGCACTTTTTTAAAAGTAACTTCAAGGAAATTAATACTTTCGGATAACTGCTCAAAAATGAAATAAAATCGAGCTGCAGGGTCAACCTATGCCTGTATCGAATCAATGAATTCTGAAGACAGGGAGATCATCTACGATATCGGGCAACTTACTTTGAAATTATTCGAAAAAACAAGAGGTTCTTTGACTAAGAAGAAGATAATGTGTGCAAATGCTGGACTCGGATTCTAATAATATTCACAAAGATTCAGTTCTACGATCAGCAAATATCTGAAACCAATAAATTTGCGAAGGTATCGGGTTTATATAGGTGAGCAAGATGGATAGATAGTTAATAATTATTATTTCAAAAATTTCAGCGAACGATACTGCGAAGTTTTGCTAAATAATCCGTAAAACAGTATCAGGAAATGAAGAGGGTCCGACCTTTGGAATTGATTTGAATAATATTTGAAGTTATCAGGGTTAAAAGTTCTGTGTCCGGGAGAGTCGGGGGAGTTACTTCCCGTGAATTTTATTACTGAAGCAGTCAAGAGATCGAAAATATGCTTTATTACCGCAAACTGCTTCGCAAAAATTTAATATATCTATCATCGCGCTTTCGAGAGCTTGTCGCGATGATTCACTTATTATCTGACAAGAGCTTATCATCGATATACCTTCTTTATCTCGGTAGTATAGCCTACTGAAAGAATTATGACACCCCGATTATGGAACGGCATCCCTGATGATATACACGACTCTTTTATTGTTTCGCTACAGCTAACCGTGCTTTGGGTACATTAATTCCCCGTGTTATTTCTTTTTTTTTTTCCATTTTTTAGGGATTAACTTTGGACCCATCTAATGAATAGGATTGGTAGAAGATGGTGCCCAGCATCTAATTCGCAATTAGTTCATGACTTTTACATTTCGAAATCTGTCATGGATATTTCCGGCCTACGTTGAAGATGAATGCTCAGTTGACTAGGTCGAACGCACCGTTTGCTGCAACTCTTCCCCGTGGAAATTGCAATTCAAGACGGTTTACGTTCGAAGAATGAGACGGTTTTTGCCAAAACTGTCATTCATACTCGACAGTCTAGTAGACATCTAAATCCGTTACAGACAATCTTATAAAATAGACCAAGAATAATGGCATCGCTACGATTCCAAAATTTCAGGGATCCAGGAAATCAGTACTGTCCAGTTATCATATAACTTCTTCTTGTCATTCATATATCGTCAAATCCGTAGTGACAAATAAATTAATATTGTATATCAGATACAAGAACAGGGCATAAAGATTTTTTGGAGTAAGGATTCACTCTTTAAAAGTACAAAGCTGCACGATTTTTACATTACGAAATTGAGTACACTTGCGATTTGAGTGAAAACGAATATCTTAGAATTCAAATCACATCATCCATTGGAACATATGAGGTAAATCTGCCAGATATAGGGGAGATGGGGTCAATATAGGCAGTTTTTTTTCGAATTCTATTCATCTTTTTGCTTTCTTGTGATATTGTTGATACAAAATACGTTGGAATATCATAAAAGATCAATTAAGACAAAATTATTATTATACTTGGCACCCGTCTTGCCCCCCTGCACGTTTTGCTCCCATCGCCCCAATTTTCCGAACTTTTCTTACGTGAGAGATGTCAGGAAAGTGAAATAAGTCGTTTTTTAAAAAGTTAAGACAGTGCCGGTTTCACCCCGTCACCCCTATGTCCGTGAACTTTCTGCAGATTGCAATTTCTTCGTGATTTCTTCGCTACTCTTCCTCCAGCCCTTTTATTACGTCGAGTAGCATCCACTCTGAAAATGAGAGTATCGATACAAGAGCAAGGAGCTCATATACTCGTTGCATCGAAGTCGAACTCGGTATTCTTAGATAAAACTGCCTCTTCACCTATGTATGATTAAATGATTTCATATGATCCATGTAGAGGTTGAACCAATAATAACTTCAGATACAATACTGAAGTTGATCCCCAGCAATTTCTAAAATGATATGTTTATTAATCGCGGAATTAACAAGTTAGCAAAGAATGATCTAGCGAAAATTATTCCTTTTTAATCCTAGCATGCGATACAATTATTAAACCGGGTCAGTGTCCAATGGAGTTATTGTCTGAAACGGTCAGGGGCTGAGTCCCTTGTCTCATCATAACTTTCTGATTTTATGTTCAGTTGTATATGTACGTTTTGAAGGAATATTCCCACATGAATTACCTCGGTTCTTACTGCATGAAGGGGAGATTCGTTCAACGTAACTATATGTACATTTCGTGATACCGTCGGATAGGAGAGACAAACACACCGCAGGAACCAATATTTCATAAAACTTTCTCAATGACCAGGATATTTTCAAATCTGTTCGTTTCTCACTATTCCGCAATATGCTCAAGGGCACTTGACCGTATCCCATCCTACTACTAGAGGAGATCACTGCCCAGTCTTTTCTTGCACGTATCAACTTTTCGTCGAATCTCTATTTCGAAATATGTCGCATGTCGCTCGCGACTTTCGGAAAAGCAGATAGTTAAGCCCTCGGATGAGGCAAGCTAAACATTATTAGAATGATGGTTCATCTCCTCTTTGGAATCTGCCTAATCTGATCGATAAATACGAACTTGAAGCATATCTTCGCGTTGCTTGAGTCATTAAGTTACAATCGCACTTGGATGAAGGCCGTTTTTATATTCATTAAGAAAGGGGATGATATACCTCGGGCAACGAACTATTTTTACTCTTGATAATTGAGCTAAAACAATTAAATTTATATCGTAGGTGTTGAAATTTGAACTGATCGTTTCGCGAAGTATTCATTTACATTCTCAGATCTGTACTTATAAGAAGAGCCAGACCTAAACATTAGAATACGTGTAATACGATGATAAGAGCGACGTGAAGTAAAAACATCCTCTGAATAACTTTGAGATAACTTTAACTGACGGCGGTACTGCCAGGTTTGAGATTTAATCGTCTCGTTGCCTTAGGCATTCCTAAATAAGACACAATTCCACTCTTCCCAAGGTGCCAAGCTTAGATATTTATAGTACCACTTTCCGATCTCGTATAGCTTGCAATTTAGTAGCTCTCTGCAGGATGTCCAGAAACGTATACCTTATACTCGTAGAGATTTATTATTCGCGGTAATTTAACTTTTGTTTAAAGATTTCTTTCCCATTCAATTATGCGTACCTCTATTGCATGTCTACTGGATTACACCCGCATGTACCTATTCCACGTGTTCTCTTTTCCAAACGCTTTACGTGCGCTTACTAATGGCCAAGGCGGATCCCGTCTTATGTCAGACGAGAATTTCCTCTATCGGTTGATTTGGCTTGAGTTCAAGTTTGACCAGAGCCGACGGCACGGTGCTCTAAAAGTTGGCAAGGACTGTTTTCACTGCTGTGCGAAAAAAACCGTGAAGAATCTAATCGTGCTAATCTTTATCCGGGAGGCGTCGATTTTGTTACGTTTTTCACATATATTATATTACACCCGTTTTATACTTGACCTCGTTTTGTAAAGGTGCTGACATCCTTTCTTCTAGTTTTTTTTCTTTCCTTTTTTTCTTCATTTTCTTTATTTTTTTCCCGTCTGCTCTCCCAGATGAAAGTGTGACACGACACAATTTGAGAGAAATGCTGGCTAACGTAAGATTTTGTCGTCGGTTTTGCGCTTCGATTTCTATACCAGGGGAATCCCTTCGACGACCATACGACGACAGGAAGGAAATGGAGTTTCTCTTTTAGAAAAGTTTCCGTAGAAAGACAATCTCCTCAGAAATTTATACCACGAAAGCTGTATGGTCGCGTGTCAGTATAACATATTGTTTAAGGTTCACACGCGGAAGTAGGAAACAGGAATTACCCTTTTAGTAGCTTGGCAAAGGCTGTTTATCCAGGAAGATCAAATGTCTGGAAAAGGGTGAATGACGTGGAATTACATCCACTTATATTTCATAGGTAGATTTATTCCTGAGTCGCATTCTTACGACAATTTACGTACTTATTGCTACCCTAAGCAATTTAGGAAACGGAACGTTTTTCACGCTTAATTTAAATTCCTTGAATGACGAGTGCCCGTTAAATGGAAACGATATTGGCCCAAGGGAATGTCTCTTAATGAAAATCCAATTAAATTCCGAAAATAAGCTGAACAGAAAGGAGCTCGACCACCATCACCTTCAGGTTCAAGAAAGAAACGAGACATTTCTTACATACATCACCTGATTTATTCTCGAATAACTATATCGCCGTTAAAATCATCGAGTAATCAGTGCAGCTCCCCAAAGGTCAAGGAATAACGGGAAAACCTCAACCCCGAGTAACCCTGCGTTTCAACGGTGGAATAAATCGTAAAATTTATACGACTACGTGCGTAATATTTCGCGTTATCATATCCCATGGATTAAACTCCCCACTGTCATACCCGCCTGAATAACTGAAAGAAACGTATTCGTAACTTTCATAGAATCGAGAGGCAGCAACTTCATTATCTCTGAGTTCATAAATTCGTCGGAGGTTTCTGCCACCCTGCACACTGATATAAAAAATGTTATGGAAACTGTCGACTCAAATTTTTCTGTTCATTTCGACTAATTTTTTATTCGATACATAAATTTCTGTTATTTTAAGTAAATGAGAAATGTTGATTTCAGTTTCGTAAGTCCATCAGTTCATAACTCGTATCTATGAACCTTGGAGTATTGCCTTAATTCAATGATTTTTTACGTGCAAAGTCTATGAGGAAAATTTGCAGTGCGTCAAGTTCTGCGAAATGCTATAAGGTTTGTGGATTTCAGAAACGACTTCTATCTAATAATATCTTTTGAATAATATTTGAATGTTAATATCTCTATTTGTCGTTGTTACCGCTCCCAAGCATGATACGTCGCTTTACGTTCTGCGTTAAAACTGAATTATTCAACCTGTGAACCTAAGTGAGCAGGGCATGACGGGAATTTAGAAACATGACGCCGTAGGTATATTTTATTTAATTTTATGAGTGCAGGGTTTATGCAAATTTATCCGTTTTGTGTACAAGGTTCAATCGCCCTGCAGCTCTATGTTATATGTTCGGTTACCATCCGATTTGAAAACCTCGAGGTCCCACAGTTGCTGTTTCGTTTCTTGGCAGTAAATTCGAAGGAAACAGATCTCCGGAGGCGAGAAAAGAAGAGACCGAGAAAATATTTGTTTTACTAATCACATGAGAGTTGGTTATAACGGCTGGCGCGATACCAAGGCTAACAAAATCTCCTAAAAGCTTCTGAGAAGAAATTACTTTAGAGAAAAATGTCAAATCTCAGTGCACTTTCGCAGGGAGCCTAAAGTTCCGGCTCCGATTCGTTCGTAAAAGCGCCTTAAATCTTTATACGTATACTTGTAAGGCTATGGTTTTCATTTCTGTTGCAACGCCATATTTGTTTCATTTAAAAAAAATGTTCACATCACGAACCATATAACCGAGAAATTTCTGACGTCAAAATAAAAATAGTTTGCCGCTCCACGGCTAAATGTCCCCATCTGTCCGTCCTTTGTGAATCCATGCGTGTGATAAACTGTCGGCATATCTCACGCTCGTCAACTTGGAAGCCGCGAAAGTATAAATATATCATGTCACCAGCGACCAGGACGTCGACATTTAGTCGAGACGCAGGCCTTTTATGAATTGGCCACTGTTCAAAATAATTTCGTTACATTTTTCTCCGCAATCTTCTCTTCTCTTTCTCATTTTCCAATTTGAAAATTTCGCTATACCTCAATTCCTGTTCGTTACCATGATCATCCTGCAGATTTCACCGCTCTAGTTTATCAGCTTTTACTTCTCCTACCGCAAATTTTCTGTATTATAGATCGGAAGCTGCGATTTCACTAAAATAGAAGTGAATCCTGCGGAGAAAGGCTTGCAAATAAGATACTTCAGGGTTTCAGATGCTGTAATACCGCGAAAACTTCTCGTCAGAAGAACCCATCTGGACTGAAATTTTGCACAACGATGCGTCAAGGATTGAAGACAGGATCTGGCTTCATTTGGGTTCACAAATCTCTACTACGGGTGGGTAAAGCTCAACACAAGCTACTGTGCTACAACTTTTTTCACAACAGGATGGAAAATCTCATCAAGGCGATATGCGAAAATAATATTTGTATACAATAATGGAAAAGAAATGAGATGATTGAAGTATGAATCAAATCCTTAAAGCTTCGTCTCTTGATACCCGCGTAGGTATTTGAAATTTATGGTAAACTGTAAATTCGGAACTATCCTTCTCCCAAGCGTTCCTTGATTGTCAATATCAATTTTCCTACAAGAAAATAAATTCTATCTTTTCTAAACTTTACTCCGTATCACCCTTTTCTAAGATGCTGAAGCTTCGACACGTTCGCTAGTCAATCGGTCAACTCCAATTCGCGTTCGTTTTGGGAAATTTTTGTAAGCTCTGGATTTGCGTAATAAATTTTTGCAACTAGATTTCTTTTTCCATATTTCATCACGGTTTTTGCTTTCACTATTAAGAGCCTGAACTCGACTTCACAAATGATTGCCAAAAAAAAAAGTATACAAGCGTTTATTTTGAGCTTCGGAAAAGTTGTTCGTTTGCAAATTCCAGAAGAAATTCCGATATGAAAGAAAATCTTGAGCCATTTTCACCCGAATGCTTGATAAGTTCACCGTATATATTTCGAATAGTCATTATCTCACAGGGTGAACTTCACACTCTTGAATCGTCCGTAGCAGGTGTGAGAGTTGAATTTTCTCGTGTTCCAGGGAAAGAGAATTTGAATAGTTAATATAGCAGACGCACAGTGAAATAAAGTTTGTCTAGACCGGAAGTATTTTGTTAGGTAGAACGCGGTAATTGTCTTATCCCTTGGCTGGAGGAAGCTTAAGCCGCCAGTTGTGCGGTTTATATCTGTCGTAATCTAACTAGTGGAATTTAATTTAACTCTCTCATCCGTAACCGATGCTGCATTCAAGTGAGTTTGCTTTACCTTTAAATTACTCAAACACTTAACAATAATTCTCGTAGATACGCTGAACTGAGATAATTAAAATCTGAAAAGTACAATGCAATACTCATATTTCTATACGGCAAGGTGCCGCACCTTCGACCATGGCATTGCTCATAGTTTTTTTCCCCCGCAACAAAAGGTTGCGAATGTGAGGCTTTAAGGCCAAATCAAAATCGAAATGGATCGATCCTTTTCAATCTTTCTTTTTAAATTACGAGCTTGGAATATCAGTTGAGAAAGTTAATTTACACATCACTCTTTTGGCATACGCACAGTTTCTTATAATTATTTGCACAAAATATTTTGGTGGATCCGGAACGTTTTTTTTTCTTCCACTTTCGCTCAGTTTCTTGAATTTTTACTGTATTCGATTGTACCGAATCGTATCAACCAAAAAAAAAAACCCTTGCAAGTTCGCAGTCACGATCAGTATAGAAAAGTTATTAGATCTGCATCAACCGTGGTTGTATTTTTCGAAGCGTTCCCCATTTTTGATCGTGTTTAAAATTCGATAAAAAGTGCGTTGATGTGTGCTGTGAAAAATACCGAAAAGCCAAGATTGACCGTTCTGATAGATGTGAAATCAATAATATTTTCTATGAGCTATTGCATGCTCGTGGTCTGATTTAAATTACTGCAGGTCAAAGTCTAGACTATCATAATGTGTAGGAACTGAAGGTTGATCGTCTCTATCAAAGATTCGAAAGGTATAAAGGCCGGCTAATTTCTTGAAACAACTTTCGAAGGACTCCTGGCATAAATTATTTGGAAAAGTAGTGAGAAAAATCTATACAAAAAACATTCCTTCTTCCAAGTTAAATTCGTAGCTATTAAAACTTCAACTAAAGAACTTGGAGCTTTTGGGCTTGAATTTTACTAGGACCTTAAAAACACCGTTTTTCTTCAGGTAAACTAGAATGGATAATAAAAGACGTCGCCGAAGTGTTTCATGTCAGAAAAATACCAAATTTTTCACAACGAACTTATCATTTTCGCAATATTTTTCTCTCTTGTTTCTATTTGAGACTTTAGTAACTCGCTGGAAAGTAACAACGAATCGTAACGATCGTCGTTTATACTCGATAGAATCTGCAGAAAATAGAATTTCAGCTACACGATACATGAGAAACGCCCTATATACAATAGACATCGGGAAATAAGAGAATAAGAGAAGTAAAATTGATGCGATAGGAGCTACTCAGCAAATAATGGTCGTATACCGATAGATAACGATATAGTCTAAAAATGATGGTATATGTATAAAAGATGTCTATGTGCCGGATAAAGAAGCCTGCAGTCCACTCAAAGGTATTAGAGATGACCAGTTTCGATCAAGTGCCTAAAGCTGAGTCAATTTCAATCAGGATCGGGATTAATTATCACGTGAAATAAATTATATTAATTGGTTCATAGAAGTAAGCTAATACTAGCGGCGATAAATAAGTTAGCGGATGAATATATGTGATGAAATATTTAGATATCGAAAAATTTTGCAAGATATTATAGTTCATCGAGTAAAATTAAGTACACGGAGTATTTTCTCAGTTATATTCAATTAACCTTATTACATGCTCTAAATGAACGAGTAACTAATTACTTGAGTCACCGACGAGTTTCACTCTACTAACTAAAAGCGCTTCATTTACACAATTTTAAGCGTAGCTGTGCTTAATTGCTGAGACATAAATTAATTTTTGGATTCTCGGTACCGGACGCAACGTTCTAAAATTTCCGTTGCTTTACTTTGCCCCAAGGATCTTGATAAAAGTAGTCAATTAAGGTACACGTTTTATTACGGCAATAGATCGTATGGTGAAGCAGACTTTTACCATATATGAATGAGATAAAGCCGTAAAACAAAAATGAGAAATAAATTTCTTTAATAGTATCAAAGAACCATATAAGACATCCTCGCATCCTCGTGGAAAATTGAACAAAAAATTCAAAAATTCTTACTAGAAAACGAATAATACTTAAATAAAGCAGAACATAGGGAAACAATGATTCAAAATGAGTGACTCGAGTCTTAGGGTAAGAATAAATTTTAGACTGTATATGAGGCAATATTTCACACCGTCTGTAGTATCCCTATGCTCGTTAGATCAGCCTTGATTGAGCAAAAATTGAAAAAGTTTTAGATCGTAAGTTGCCGGAGTAGTTTCTAACGATCCATAGAATTAGGTAATCTAAACTCTGGTGTCAGGCGGTTTCTATGAACGTTGTAAAAAATAACTCATCCATAAAAATCATGACGACATTAGTTCTCATCATTTTTTAGGCCGTTATAAAAAATCGAGTTCAATGGTACCGTCCTGCTAAATGTTACAACGTTTAGAGTGAGAAATATAGCTATGAACTATATTCCCTCGTAGCGTCATGATTTCTTAGTAAATTAGGAATTGCTGTATTAGTAGGGGTTTAACAGGGAGAAAGCTTGCATTTCTTTTTTGGGATAATTCTAATCTCTCCTAACGAGGCCCCTTCTATAATTGAGATTTAAGTTCGTTTGATCGTCCAATTATATGCCTTCTACGTCGTTATCAAGATCACGAATGTCGTTGTTTAGTGATGCTAACCATTTTCATAATCATTATTATAAAGTAGAAAAACTCTGTTAATTACACCTTCTAATCGCAGAAACTGTTCCGTTCGATTTCGAAATGAACCATAATAATGATGCTAAATCATAACTATCTAATTCCATATGTATATAAGTATAGTTTTTTTGTTGATATGGATAATTTGTCGGTATTATCTCTCAGGCTCTTTACAACTTCCAAATACCTAATGATCGCAGATATGCTACTCATAGCTCTGGTTTATCGGTAAACTTTGGCCGTATTAATAAAGGCTGGAAACCCCCTGGACAAGAAGTCTTTATTGCGTCAGGAATTCTCTTTTAATTTCTCCCTCTGATCTACTTATTATTATTAATATTGGTCCTCGCTAGGGTTTGGACTCTATGGGCCGTGCATTTCCATTTTCCTTTGAACATGTAGTACAAGGAACAACCAGAAAACGATTTATTCCTGTCTGCGAATTCCGAAATACTTTTGACTAGATCATTATAGTTTGAGTATCCAATACCTCCGATTTTTCAAACGTAAGCCATGAACGTTATATTGTCAATTCTTGAAAGTATTTAACGAACTTTTGAATTCGATGCTAATTGGCCCCTAAAGCCAATTCAACCGTAAGAAGTTCATGATAATTAATTTGGAATTTCGTTGAAAGTTCATTCCAAAAACCGTAGACCCTCTTAGTACCAGCCGTGGCTTCCCAGCCAGAGCCTGAAGCGCCTGTGTATATTGACGCATTAAAGATTACTGTTTTAATATAGGATTAATTGGAGAGTTCAGCTTATTTCTCCCCCAAATTGAATCGAAAAGGATGGACGCTGGAATTGACAATTAAATCGGTTCCTGGTCAGAAAGAAACGTGATCAAAGCTACACAGCAATTGTTCCCTGTACATTTATTTCGCACTTTGCAAGGCGTTTTTGATACAAAAGATAATTGATTACTGATGCGAAATCCCTAGACCTCAAAGAATTCTCAGTAGCTTTCATGATTTTATAGGTAGAAAGGTTAACACTAATCTGAAATGTCCGAAAATTGAAATCTCGAACGTCTTCGGCTCTTCTTGTGAACCGAAAATCAAGATCTATGGACACATGAAATGAACTTAGAAATAAAAAATGCGGCTGGAAAGTCTGATGCATTATATTAAACTTTGATTCAAAGTATTTTTTATTTGCGTCAATTAAGGGATGCAAGTTAACCCCCGAAGCATCAGATTTCAAGAGGCTTTTCATAAATGGTGCTTTTTTAATATTTCTTTTGCCCTCCAGTGGAAATTTTTCAGTCTTAAAATTTCGTCTACGGCTATTTACAGGTGGACTATTCTGTTTGGAATTACCGCTTGTACCGAATCGGTAAAGCAAGGAGCAACCAGTATTCTTTTTGCTTGTTTTACACCTTCGGACTCGGGAAAAATCCGTGATTAATTTTCTCCTGACTCTCGCGAATAAATTGATAGAATTCTATAACATGTCTAGACTCTTGTTCAAACTCATTAGGCAAAGCCCTACATATACCTTGTCACCCGTCCAAGGTTGTTATAATCCATGCGTAGACCTGAAACCTGAAACTTACTAATAAGAATTTCCGAAATAGATTCTTCGCCTTCAAAGTTGGAATCTCCATCCACCCAATCGCTCTCGATTCATTGCTTCGGAGGAACAGAGGCCAGCTCCACTTGCACCCTTCTGTCTTTTCGTGAGTGTAATGTCCATACCCTTGTCTTCTTTTCAAATATCTTTAAACCTCTTTGACACGATAAAGAAAGGGCTGAAAAAAGTTGATACAGACGATAAACATCTCACTCTACGTTTGGGGACTTGTCCGGAAGCCGAACAAGGGACCTCTCACAATCAGAGGCACAACGAACGGATATGATTCCGCCTGGGAACAGTTAGATAAAGGATGGCAAGTTTTTACCTAGATCTCGAAGTTTTGACATATGGAAGAATGGGGGGACTGCATTTGTCATCTTGAAAACGAATTCATTCTGGACAAAGCATAGCTTTGAAAATGTTCGACTCTCTAAGTATTACAAGGATGCTCAGGATCTTACGATTACCTGGTGCAACGCTTTTCTAGAAGAGGTCCAAACTAGACTTTCACAAAGTTTCGATCGCCTCGAATAATTGAGTGTAACTATAGCTACAATAAATATTCGATAATATTAAGGCATTGCTGTTTGAGATGACATCGCAGTAAGTTGGGTTGCCTATCGTCCGGTTTTATCGGAGTTGGCAATGCGGTGCCTGAGACTGGTGATATACCGAGCTATCTTTCGGTCATAAATATAAAAATAAGATACGAGTGGTAGAACTAAATATCAGCAGAAATCAAGCGATTTTCACTTTTCGAATAGATATTTTTGCGTATTTTATGCATAATTATCACGAATGGATAGCAAGGCGCATGTTACCAGTTCCGCACAGCACATTACCGACATTGATAAGATAGGAGGATGTCTCCTCGAAAATAGCAACGGTACGTATACC
The DNA here is from genome assembly GCA_947538915.1 of Tenthredo distinguenda. NCBI lineage: Eukaryota > Metazoa > Arthropoda > Insecta > Hymenoptera > Tenthredinidae > Tenthredo > Tenthredo distinguenda. Next base: position 14,964,739 of record OX384532.1, read on the forward strand.
TATAGTTGAATTTGGCGAATTCTGAAATCGAAAAAGCGGTAAAATCTACCTGCAAGCCAAAGTTCGGCACAAATGGCCATACTGATATTGACATTGAGGGATATTAGATATAGTATAGAAGCCTGATACCTCAAGGCGGGGGTGCATGGCGGGGAACAGAGTGCTGTTGGCTCTAAAAGGTCCTATAAAGACCCCATGCTGACAACATCGCTTCTCAGTGCCTCCAGCCACCCGACGTAGAAACACATTCGCGCACTTTTGTGCACGCAAACTTGTACCCACGTTGTTGTTTAGTGTGCATAAGACACAATACGATATATATTATACGATGATTAATAAATACGATTCGTCATTTGAATCATCATTTGAAGTTTTCGTGCAAAATGCATAAAACAGTCTTTAGAGGCCATTCGACATATACTTTGGGTTTAACGTTGAGAGACAGGAAATGATCAGACTTTACGCACAACATTTTTTGAATTACCCTTCGCAAGTTACAGTTGACCAGATGTCTTCACACGCTTATATCGAAGCTGTACTCATTTAGGATGGCAATTGGAATGGATAACTACCCTAACTGGAATGATTTAAACCAAATGCATCGAATCTAGTATTTCCTCACTGGTAATTGGACCATATGTTATAACGTTAGATCAATCATTTTAGCTTCAGTGATGTCACTTATTTACTGGTCGAGGCTGATCAGTATTTGTGATTGCTAATTCGTACTATCGATGCAAGATACAGTATCCGCTGATGGAAAGGTACCTACTTTCTTAGTATCGTGGAGGTATTACCTTCTACCAGTCGCTGGTACAGTTGGCGAGCAAGGTTTCTATCCGAAGCATTGTGTACCAACACCGTATCAACGCGGCTTGATTTTTGGTTCAATATTGAACAAATCACACTTGGCTGATGAGGGAATGAGATAGGTTCTTAGATTAGAATTTTTGGTTATTTTGAAATGCCTTTTTGGTTTTTTCTTTCAATTTTCTGAAATGATGACGAGCATCAAAGTTTATTATGAAATTTTAAGAACGAAAACATTTTTCAACATTTTCAAACTAACAAAGAACGTCCTATCAAAAAGCTTTTAAAAAAAAAAACTTGCAAACTCCTGTGATGAAAATGTGAACACAAGGAACTCTCTGCACCGCTTTCTGCACCGAAAATTATTCAAAGTCATATACGTAGGTAGATGCAACACGTATTTTCTTCTCTGTGCATCGACTTACCTTGTACCTTTTATGCAGACGAGGTTGAGGCCGACATTCTATACGAAAGGACGACTACTACAACTGTCAGTATAGGTATATTCCAATGAAGCCATTGTCTTCGACATTTGACCCATATGATTTGATCGGTTTCACGTATTTACAGATGAAACTTATTCATTGTCAATTCGTTAATTATATTATAGCATTGATTATATTAGCGTTTGGGATGGCCTACATCCCTCGAAAAAAACTCTTTCATTTTTCATTTCTTTTCATCATATTCCAATGGTTTCCGTTAACTTCAGTCAAATTGCAGCCTCATATTTTGACACACAGGCAAATAGCATGCATCTAAGTGTATGAGAGGATCCCCATCGAAGAAGGGATGAAAAAGAAATCAAGTCAGAGATTTTTAGAACATTCAACGGGGCCGGGTTGAAGTTTCGAATTTCGAAAGTCCTGAATGATAAAAATTCCGTATTTGAACATTACCGATTCACAGTTTTGAAAAAGGGTATTTTCCCGAAAGGCTACGTAGCCGATTTCAAAAACTTTGAAATGAAGAACACCGAAGATTCATAATTGCGAAAGTTAAAAATCCGAAGTACCAAGACTCCGAGACTTGAAATTCACGCATGTATTAATTCAGTGTTTAATAATTCGAGCTGTATCGATCGTAATTCGTACCTAGACCAATAAGTGGTCAAATTGGTCGTCTTGAGATGTACTTTCCAGGGAAAAAGTTTCAAAATTCTATCAATTATTTAAGATATCGAAGTTATCGATTGAAGTAGATAAAATGGGTTTCCGCGAACAGAGTCTCGATTAGAATGAACTATTTTTGTTCATCACATCCTGAGAAATAGATCAAAATTTTTGGATCTTTAGGCTCTCGGAGGTGTGGGGTTCCGGAGTTTTGAGCTGCTTGCATTCCGGCCTTTCCGAATTTTAATGTTCTGAACTCCAACATTTCCAAAAATTCGAAATCGTCTCCAGCAAAATCGGAATTTCTACCGATCGGAACTTTAAAAATTCGGAACTTCAACCCAGCCCTAATTCAACATATCTACTTGTAGTTTTTATCAGGGAAACAGTCTTATACCAAATAATCTCGACGACTTTAAAATCTTGTCGGTCTTATGACTAATTCGAACTTTTTAAATCCATATCTAGATTTCGCTTGAATCGACCGTATTCCGTGTAACGATCAGCGCTCAATCTGTTGCGTCAGTTATTCCGCGAATATTGTGTTTTCTAATTAAAAAATAATTGCACTCGAAAACAAAAACAATATCAAGACGTTTACGTTTCAAATAGACCCGTGATGATAACGAGAACCATCTCTTTCGCCAACTGTAATTGCGATAAGCTTAGGTCTTTGGGTCAGGAAAATCAGTATATGAGACAGGATAGAACTTTACAATGTCTCGACTTCGATTTGATCGACAATTGTCAGTTTTAGATGAAGAGGTACTCTGGTAAAAATTGAATCATCTTTTTAGACATATATTAAAAATAAACAGCGGAAGTTAAAAAATAGAAAATTAATTGAACCTTACGGTAAAGTAAGTGAATATGAACTAGCACGGACTGATGGATCACAAAGTATCTTCTATTCGTATTTGATGAATAAATTCCAAACAAATTCTATCGATGATTTCTCCACATTTTTGAATCATAGACAGCTGTTATGATCAACTGCACAAAAAGAGAATATAATTATACTTAGAGATACGCGATGCTTTCGAATCAAATTGAACCATATTCTGAAATACGTTTACAGTGGATGAGTCTATGTATAGGAAGGGACAGATTCTGGATATGGAAATAGATTTGAAAATATTAGAAATAGGGTGTGAATGAATACACCGTATAGTTCTTCGTTATACTTTATACTGAACACTTGGAAGCAGGAAGGCACGTTGTTCTCTCAGAGCTCACACCCCGAGACGAACGCATTATAACCATCTTGGGATATGCATTTCATATACAGAATCCCAGCATCTTGATACAAACATCTCAATGTCTTAATATACAGAGAAATAATTATTTACATTTTGGAGTATAAGAGATCACTTTTTGCAAGCAGACACACTCATCGGTATGAGAAATTCAAAAAACAAAACCCTTCGGAAAAAGGTTTCTAGATCAGTTTTCCGAATCGATTCAAATCTATCGTTACATCTTAACATCGTCTTAATCGGGCTTGTTCACAAGAGCACTTTGTTGATGAATACATGTATCGATAGTCCGGTTCATCGTCAATTATAAAAGGACTGTTTTTTCCAGCTCTGATTAAACGCCATCGTCCCTACTTTAATGCCAGACTTTGAATATTTCCCACTCCATCATTCTATCCACAAGCTAGAAAAGAGATAACCCGGTTGTTTGGCCGCAGTGGCACTTTAAACAACGTGCCATAATTTGCATACCGGACTTATAATGAACGACCACAAATTTATATGTACAGTTATTTTCTTGTACTCATGTTCCATGTATCAGGCAATCTCTGCGGATCGAGGTAAGTGATAGACTTGCACTCTTTTACGTCCGATATCCCGGGGATTATACCACTTACACCCGGGGCGGAAAATAATTTCAAGGCCTAGGGGCTTCACGTTCATTAATCTGGAACTGGACCTGTTATTTCCTCTTACATTTGTTACAGGGGATTCTGTTTACCATGATGATACCGCATCCTCGACTAGCAGTGATAACGTTGCAAAAGAATCCGTGCAGAACCAGCGAAGTCCCATCGAATTTACGCCAACAGTAACTATCTCTACCCCGACAACTACTAAACTGAACAGCAATTTGTACATTTTTGTATATTATACAGAGAACAAAAAAAAATTTCATCGATTATTACCATTTTTTTGTTTTTTTCTAATTAAGAGGAACTGATAATGTGGCCTAGCACGACGGTGAAACCTACGACCACTCCACGATCAACCACGGCATTTGGTGATATTATATACTCCACCTTGTTTCAGAGACATATGACAAAGACCGTTTATGGTGCGCATCAGTACTACAACAGTAGCTTGTGCTTTCATGAAGCTGCGGTCAGAAGATTCTGGACCAATATGGACAGTCGTATAAATCCTTCGGTCAAGTACATCCTCGACCGTTACAATAGTAGAGCTAATAAGGTGAGAACTTAGTGGCTATTGAACATTTAATTACCAATCAATTTCAATGATCGCTATTTGTCCAACAGAATGAACTCTTCTCAAGGCACTCTCAAAAATGAATGAAAAAAGAATTGACTACGTTAATCTGACGTTGATAAGAAATTCAGCCCTCATAGGTGCTGAAAGGGATGAGAGGATCAACTCGAATGATATACTATGTACTTGTAAATTCTAACGCATCTTCCTTTTTCACAGAAGGTAGAGCTATCCTTTGATTTCCCATTCTATGGTTACCCGATCAGCAATGTAACGATCACAACGGATGGTTTTTTGTACACTGGAAAATACGTTCTAGGTTGGCTTCCTTCGAGTCAATATATCGCTCCATTGATGACGAATTTTGATATCCGATGGTCGGACGATAGCCGCGTCAAATATGCTGATAATGGTAAGATTTGGTCAACCATAAAGCAGTGTTTGAGTCTGTTGTAATACTATTTCTGATTTCCTCTTCTTGTCAAGGAAAATAATTTCTTCGCTAATGCAATGAAAATACCGATTCATTCCTTCGCCCGTTCATAGGCACAGCTTTTACCGTTGAATGGGAAAATCTCGTTCTTGAAGAGAAACCACTCGCTGGAGAATTCACCTTCCAAGTTACTCTTCACAAAAACGGTGACATAGTCTTCGTTTACAAAGGTGTGGCCGTTGAACAAATTTCAGATGACATTGTGAAAATCGGGATCAGCGATGCCTACATTACAGGGGGAAATGTATTGTGTAAGTACAGAAAATATTAATCAATAGAATGCAAATATGTAAGCAATTTTCATCGAAGATGCGCTCGAACTAAAACTTGAATCAAATGATTTTTGAAATTTTCATACAGTATTCTGCAAAGCTGATAATTCGAATCAAAACGGAAAAAAAAATTCCGCGTCAGATATACACGGACTACAATTCAAACCTTGAAAGGTTTGACCTGCCGTCCATCAATCTTGAACGAGCTGTACATAAAATTACTCTTCTCGAATCTGCAACAGCTCTGAAAATATTAAAATGTCAAATAATCAGAAAAACTTGTAAAGACTTTTTCTTCAATCGATTAACTCTTTCGATAGTTATACACGTAACTTATTCTTGATACTCTGTGGATAGATGTAAAATAGAGCTTCTTTAAACTCGTTCACAGTTGATGGCGAAACGGAAATCGACGAGTATCATAGAGTGAATTTCAGAAGGGATGATATTAAGAATTGGACGATAATCTACCTTCGCGCATTGCCTACTTGCAACGAAATGGCCAACTGCAATGACTGCCTGGACAAATCAACTGCATTTGATTGCAAGTGGTGCCCAAGTCTTAACAGATGTAGTACTGGCTTTGAAAAAAATGGGAGAGTCTGGTTAGAGAACAAATGCGAATTGAATAATATTGAAGACGGTGGAAGTTGCTCTGCGATAATTGGTAACGCTGCAGCTCATCACGGAGAAGAATACGATCATAGCGATGATCAATCATCAGCTAACGTACTCCGATGGTTCAAAACGTCACATGGAATATACCTTTTTATTTTAACGTCACTGATCTGGATGCGAGGGATATAGTATACGTAATATAATATATATATGTAGACATCTTGCGAAACGGGACACCCATAACGCTTTATTCGTTTGTATCACAAATAGAATTAGCTAAACGAAGAAACCAACAGGCAGAGTCAACGTGTCAGGAATAAGGTTTGATTATATGTTTAAACAATTGAGCAAAATGAAGTCAACGAAAATGGACGATATAGAAGCCCATGAAAGTTTTCAGTAGATGCTTAATATCGTCTGATTTTAATAAAAAGAAGATCTTTCGATTTTAGACACCATGGAAGCGCAAAGAACATTTGGAATTATCATAAGATGAACATACTCTTGATTCAAAATATCTTAGAGTATATCATCTAGGGTAGGGAACAATCAGTTGTGGGAAATTTTATTTCCTGCAACAATCCTGTAACCAAATTTAATTATTTCCTGCGACTTTGGTTACAGGAAAGTTTCAGGAAATAATTAAATTTCCCACAACTGATTGTTCCCTACCATTTTTACGATAGAGTTGATGATAAACGAGTTGGCGTCTAACTCTGTAAATATCCAGATCTTCTTGCTACCTGTTTTATTACCTGATTTTCAAATATCTTGAAAAATTGATGTCGTAGAAAAAACAATATGGAATAAAAGTAGTTTTGTATTTTTTTTGTGCAAAATGCAAATCTGTGAAAAAAAGTATACGTTCCCATTTTTACTTTTTTTGACTTTTTAAACCTCCACCGAATGAAAAGTACCATTTTACGTAACATTTACAGGCACACGAAATGTTTATTTCATTATCTGAGAAATTCCAAGTGATAAGAATTACATATCACGGTATCATAGGTTTCACACGCTTTCGGTCCCATTTACAACATATGTAATGAATTTTTACGATAAATGATGTCTTTTCCAAGTTCTCCCTTCTCTATTTTGTGATTCCGACACGAGTTTTGTTGGTAATAAAATATTGAACCTAAACATCTGAAAGCTTTGATTCTTACATTAATTTGGAATATTGATGACCTGATGATAACCTATCTAGACAAATTCCAATCACTGAACTGATAGTCAAGTTCAAAGGTGGACTTATCTGAAGTTATACTTGTGTGCAACGTGAAAATGAATTTGATGTATTTATTTATGATCATTTCACAATGTGAGAAACTGCGATATTTCTCGGGAGGGTACATCGTTCGTAAATATCTTACGATTTATGATACCCAATAGAGTGACACGCTTTGGTTCATATATCGGTTTCAACAATGAACTTAATTATTGGACCAACGCTCATACTCGGTATTGATTAGACTTTATCATCTCCTGATTACAAATAAACGATTTCGTTCATCTTCTCCGAGTAAATGGAAAAAAAAGGCATTTGTCTGTCATTCGCAGCTATACCATGACATTTTGAAGCAAAGTCCCACCAGATTGTTATTGGAGCAAATAACTTTAAGGAAGGAAAAGATTTTGCCTTCTGATCAACAATATCGGATAGCAAAAAAAAACCTGGCTTAACTAACCGTTTCACACGAAATAGAACCGTTTCTACTTCGAGGCCGAACTTTGGATACTCCCCACTCTACCATTCTACTCACAGGGTATATAGACGACAATATTAGAGACTTGTGGCAGTGACACTTCAACAGACCTATCATTACTTTTGTACCAAACCTACGATGACGTACCAAAAATATATCAAAATTCTCATTTGCCTTTGCGTATATTCCATTGCATTTCATGTGATCTCTGCAGATCAAGGTAAGTGATAAGCTTCCATAATACGTTTGACACCTAGGGCGATTCATCGCTTGCATACCGATAATATCCACTTTCCTGGTAATAAGTTATTCACACATTGCATTGGACTGATAGGTTATCGGTATAGAGAGAATCTTGAAGTCTATTCCTTCTGTTAATTTATATTTTGTCGTGTGGATCGTTTCTTTCAAAAGTTTGTGGCGCGAGTTAAATCCAGTATGTGATATTTTAACATCGTTGAAGTCGAAGTCACGACCCAGGCCTAGACTATTGTATGTTAATAAAGCGGAATTGGAATATACCAAGTTACTCAGGTAAATTTCGTTTCAGTATGTGATAAATCGAAGTGCAAAGGTCCAATCAAATATTACGAGGATCTAAAATGCACACCAATCTATGGCAGCGGAGATAGCTGCTGTGCAGTGAGATATAATTGTGACCATCTCAAGGGAAGATCGAAAGACAAATGTTACTTCAAAGGCCACGTTTACAACATAAACGAAGAAATCAGAGCAGAAGATGTAAAACCATGTGATATTGGCTGTTTCTGCGCTGAAGGATGGAATGGCGTGTCAGTTGAATAGCTTAATTGAAATTGAATAATGGCTATCACATTATTTTATACCATACTGTGCCAAATCAATAATCATTCGCAGCATTACCCAATCTGCGTAGTTTGCTAGCTATTTTATGGTACACGAAAATTTCTTACTTTTAAGGGCGTTTACTTGAGGATAGACGGTGAAGAAAGTAAGTGAATTTTGGGATTTTTTATTCCGAAAATTATTAACTCAATTACATCCGGATTTTTTTTATGTAAAAGTGTGTAAATGGAAGTACGTCTAAACATTTTTTTTATTGAAATTTATGTAGTCTAACAGCTGTCGTGGTGGCTAGGGTAAGCCATGTACCTCGCTGACACGGTTTGCAGTGCCAAAAATATCTCAGCATCTATTGATCTAAATTAAAAAAACCAAATGGGTTCTTAAAATATAATACACAACGCGGTACTCAGCGTAAGATCTTTGGAAATTTTTTTTTTTTTTTACCGAAATGGTGATCTTTTGAATTTAATATTCGTTTTCCGTCTCAAATTTCCAACTTATCTGGTTTGATAAAACATAAATAGTTGAGTAAAAAAAAAAAAAAATCCTACGTTGAGTACCAGAAAAACTATCCAAAAACATTGTGTCAAAATTTGAAGGAAATTGCTCAAGTCGTTTTCGAGATATTTCTAGCACCGACTTTGCAAACTATGTTTCGAGATAATCGAGTCTAAATTTTCCACTCTTCGGCAAATCGCCCATAACTTTCAAAATTTTTCGACTTTCAACGTGAATTTTGCACACAATATTCTTGTTACTTCAAACTTTACGAAAAGTGAAAGAACCGTTCAACTTTTGTAGATCCTTCTCAGGTATACCCCCTTAAGTTAGAAGAAAGTATTCATATGTACTACAAATTCTTTAGGGTTCATGTTTGTGTAGAAAATTCCAGAGCTTTCGAAAATACGATTTTATTTTATGGAAAAAATTATTTATGATTCTTGTTTCAATCTGATTGACAGTAGTTTTTTAATTTGTTTTTGCTTTCAAATACCACAGCATTCATAAATATATGAATATGACTGAGGTAACGACGGCTAGCCAGCTAACGAACGATGTAAGATTCAGTTAAACGCACTTCTTACATCTCTAATCATCGCAATAGTCATGAACCCGGCCAAATTGTATATTTTTAAATAATATAAAAAAATGTAATTACAGCGCACAGTTTACATGTGCCGAGGTTGATTGTTTCGGAGATGTAGAACCTGGCTGTTATCTGAAAGAGTCCCATAACGAATGCTGTCCCGGACCAACAGTGTGCCGTAAGTAGCTCTTTGAAAAGCATGGAATACGAGGTGATATTGGAAATGATAAGTAGGAAGCATAGATAATTATGGGATGTTTTTCGAGGCACGTTTTTATCCTATGTGATCGAGTGTCAAAAAATCTGAAGAAACTATGCGTTATGAATTGGTGCTTCTTCTGTAGGATCTACATCAGGTTTTATCAAACAACTTCTATTTGAAGCACATCGGATCATAATTATGACTACTGCAATTACTTTATTGTACAGATCCGCAAATAGACAAATTTTCTAGAATTGTTTCTTATCGTACGCAAGCAGTATGTGATTAATACTTTCGTTTATTTCATGATCAATCCTGTATTTTTTAATTATAGCGTGAAGCTTACTCCACATAGATTTTTTTAGACAAAGCGATGCTGACATAGACTGTTTGGTACATACGGTATATTGTAATAAGAATCAATTTGTTACAGCTCAAAATAGCACTAACATAGCTCATTGCGAAGTGGACGGTAAAACGTATCTTGACGGCCAGCGATTCACCCCAAAATCAGATCCAACACAATCTTGTATTTGTTCTGAAGGGTACACAGGTTTGTGATAAAGATTGTGCTATCAATTTGTATTTAATTTCTTCAGCTTGCACAACGTCGCGCATATCTATGCACAAATATTTCTCATTTCATCTTACTACCACGTTTAATTCATTCAGTACAGAAAAAGGGTACAAAGTTGAAGTACCGCAGTTACTAAAAAAGCAGACACCGAAGATGAGACGATTGATCACGTATATCGTGAGATTAGTCTGGCGGTGGGAGAAACAACACTTATCAATAAAGCTGGAGAATTTTGATGTTACTTTTTTGCTGTTTAAGGCCAAAACGTGTCGCCATTCTGCCAGTCTACGACGACTTCTTGCGATCCAGAACTACATTGGGGTTCGGATATCTATAACAACTGTGTACCAGCATATTACAGCTCGCAAAGTCCAGTCACCGATTGCCACCTTTTTTCTCGATGTCGTGAGTAAATTCTACAAGTTTTTGAAACCGATAGTAATCAGCTCTGACCAAAAACCTGGTGCAATATTCATTTTTCTCAGTCGAATCTTCGATCGTTATTACAACGAGATATTTCTTATTACAGAAAACAAAGATGATATAGTACTGGAATCTACAAATACAACTGAGACTGGAGTTACCCCCGTTCCAGACCCAGGTAATAAAAATCCCTAAGTATTTCTGATGTAAATTGTCAACTTATGGAATCCAAAGTATGTTAGCAGCATTCACCGATGTCCTAATCTGCCTAAAGTCTATTATCATTGTGGATCTATTGTAGTATAGTAAATACTGGATTTCAACTTTCGAAATATGCTCCCACCTATTTTCGTTTATAATTCGGAAATCTCACGATCACTATACTAACATGTTATTACATTTATCTCCATAGATTCTATCTGCTCATTCGGCCAACTTACGATGAACATAGGAGACCAATTAAACTCAGGAACGCACTACAGTTCCGTTTGCTTAAAATGCGTGTGTGAAGTACCACCGATGCCTACGTGCCAACGACTCCCTGACAGTGAGTGCGATGTCACTGTACACGCGAATTTTGATCAGCTTGACTGATTATTCATTGACAAAAGTGTGATTTGAAGTCTTGATTAATCATCACTAAAATTCTGCCAACAATAAGCAGTGCAAAAATTTAACTTGTTATCGTAATAAATTTGCTCGTACCTTACGAATTCTCGTCGCCTTAGTCCCATTCCGGGATTCATGTTATATATAAGAGTGATTCAAAATTATCGCACCACAAGTCATGGGTGCATTCCTTACGAAAATCTAAGACTAAAAGTCCTTCACCAAAAATTCGAGGGAACGATACTTTCGGATAGTTTCTAGATACAGATGAGAAGAAAAAAAATCGGAAAATTGAAAATGCGTGGTTTAGTTTGATAAAGAACGCATTTTCATTGCATTATTCATTGAAATTGTAATGTATATTGAATTACAGTCACATTGTCTATTAAAAATGTGATTGATAATGAATTACCGTTTAATTATCCATTCATAATGTGATAAAGAATGGATAACAGTTCCATTGTAATGTATAATGGTTCTCGTTCTCGGTTTTATCACCGAAGAATACTTAATTACTTGATCGAAGTCTAACCTATGCACAATATCGTAATTCTCAATCGACATCATAGCGAACCTATATTTAATCTTTTTTGACTCTTATGACAATGACCGCATAAGTAATTGACCCAGTAATAAACTAGATGTAATTTATTGCATCGTTTGTTACTTGGTATGTTATACAATTTGTTGACTCCGATGGTCAACCCCGATACGGACGTATCGAAGAAGTATCAATGCATTTCCGCACAGATCTTCACGAATGTTCTTGAACATTGGATATCTGTGTGAACGTGTCTGAAATGGACCTCAGCGTTTATCTCAGAGCCTCGTTCTTCAATATCATACTCAAGTTCCTAGTTTCGCCATCAGATTTACTAGACATACGTTCTTTGGCATAAATCTACCGGTGATCAGTTGTACTCATGAAAGATGAAATGATCAAACATGTGATAATCTGCGTTGACAAAAAGTGCAACTGCATGTATCTGTTATGCACTAAAAACTTGAGCAGAGCTGTTCGCTTTAATTATTTAATCTTTGGTCCCATATGCAATGTAGTTAGGAGCTATGTAGCCCCGACAGTATGGTATTGCTGTTAACCTCATCTAGCTGAATACGGTATCGAGTATCAGAATTACGCAATAATTTTCACCTTGCAAATTGAAGAAGCAAGGCAGTACCCCGTATCAGAGATCTCTAGGATTGAATCACTATTCGTAGAAGTCCCAGGTTAATAATAGACCAGACATAAGGATAATTACTTCATCGTCCAATGATTCGCTTGGCCTTTGCAGCATTCGCAGCGAAATATCTCTTCATCTTATAGTTAGTAATACAGTATCTTACAATGATTCGCCAGATAAGGTTCCACAGGTGATTATATCCAGAGATTCAGGTGGAAAATGATGTATCTAAAATTTACAACTGGAGATACCATTCATCTCGTCTTCATTCTTCACGTTGTCCAGATCCCTCCTTCAGATAAGGTTCTCACTGAAATGAATCCATAGGTATGATTGTTCAGCAGAACTTCAATGGTCCGGAAAAATGGTCAATTTCGTGAAGTCGTAGCTGTGCGGGGATTTTGAAAACCTGGCGAAACCACCTGAATGAAAAACGTCTCTAATGACTGGACCTACATGATCCTCAAACGGCTTTTGAATGCCATCATCTACTCCAAAATGCAAACGATTTCACGAGGAGTGCGCATTATAGGTACGCAAATATTAAAGGTCTGAAAATATTCTCCAATAAAATTCAAAGAAAATTTGAAAGCTTGTACTTTTTAGGAAAGAGGAGTGTTCTTGAGCTATGTGCCTTCTGGGAAGATACCGATCCCATGAATATTCTCGACTGAAAAGAGAGTTATCTTATCTGACGTCGACACGGTTCTATTCCTCATAATGACATTTTGTACCTGTGGGCAGCCCGTTCTTTGTAGTATCTTCATACACACTTACAGTAATTTTAGAGCTAAAGCACTCGATTGACCAGTGGAATATTACACGATACACAGCGTCGTTAGAAAAGACAAAACGATTTATTCTAAGGAATTCTCGTGATTGTTGACTGACGTATGATAATCACACGCTTGTAATCCTTAATCGTTATAACGACGTTTCGTTTCATTTACTGAAACATCAGGTTTCTCAGATTTACGGTATCTAGTCAGGTGTATAGCTTGGAATAGAATTGAAATTATAAACCGGTGATTATTGTACTTCACTTCGAATCCCAAAAAAAAATCCATATCAGACTTGTACGAGATACGTTGAAATTACGGTCTATTTCCTATATTCTTTGTCTGTTGACGAAATCGAAACAAATTTGATATATTCATGATAATTTGAAAATATCAATATTCTCTAATCGCAATAAGAAATTGCGATGTTTCCCGGAAGGGTATATATCCTTCGTACACATCTTACGATTAATTTTCTAAGAATCATTTGCATGAGTCTATAATAAAGTTGATTTATTGCCGAAGATAGGCTCTGGTACGATAAATATTTGAAGAGAAGCTATCTTGGTAGTTTACTTCGATAGGTATCTCGGCAGCTTCGTTCATATATCGGCATTAACAATTAACGTAATTGATTGACCAATACTTGTACTCGGTAATGAGTCAGCTCCATTAACTACTTATCATGAATAAACGACTTTGTTGATCTTTTCCGCGTGGGAAAATAGAGGTGCGCATTTGTCATTCACAGCTATGCTATGATATTTTGAAAAATAGTTGCAGTAATTTGTGATTGCGGCGAATAACTTTGAGAAACAGAAAATTTCGCTTTCTGATAAGCGCTAGTGGATAGCAAAAACCTGACCCCTGATGTAGTGCCGGTTTACATAAAATGAACCAATTTCCACTTTAACACCAGACTTTTAATATTCCCCACTCTACCACGTCCACGTGGCCTATATACGGTATATATAAGCGATAATTCTATAGTTTTGCGGCAGTGACACTTCAACAGACCTATCATTACTTTTGTACCAAACCTACGATGACGTACCAAAAATATATCAAAACTCTCATCTGCCTTTGCGTATATTCCATTGCATTTCATGTGATCTCCGCAGATCGAGGTAAGTGATGAGCTTCCATAATACGTTTGACACCTAGGGCGATTCACCGCTTGCATACCTATAACATTCACTTTCCTGGTAATAAGTTATTAACACATTGCATTGGACCGATAGGTTATCGGTATAGAGAGAATCTTGAAGTCTATTCCTCTTGTTAATTTTTATTTTGTCGTGTGGATCGTTTCTTTTAAGAGTTTGTGGCGCGAGTTAAATCCAGTATGTGATATTTTAACATCGTTGAAGTCAAACTCACGACCCAGGCCTAGACTATTGTATGTTAATAAAGCTGAATTGCAATATACCCAGATACTTAGGTAATTTTCGTTTCAGTATGTGATAAATCGAAGTGCAAAGGCCCTATTAAATATTACGAGGATCTAAAATGCATCCCAATCTATAGCAGCGAAGACAGCTGCTGTGCAGTGAGATATAATTGTGACCATCTCAAGGGAAGATCGAAAGATAAATGTTACTTCAAGGGCCACGTTTATGACATAAACGAAAGTCTCAGAGAAGGAGATGGGAAGCTGTGTGATATTGGCTGTTCCTGTTCAGAAGGATGGAATGGCGTGTCAGTAAATAGCATAATTGGAATTAAATATTAATTACCACACTATTTCAAACCATTGTGTGCCAAACCAATAATTATTCGCAGCGATTAGCCAATCCGTAGCTGGCCAGCCGTTTTTCGAGGGAAAAAAAATTTCTTACTTTTGAGTGAAAAAAAGTATTCACGTCTACCTATTAGAATTCATGTTTGTGTAGAAAATTCAACAAGTTTTGAGATCGTGATTTTATATAATTAAAAAAATTATTTATGATTTTGGTGGCGTTTGAATTGGGGGTAGTTCTTGAAGCCGTTGCTTCCAAATAAGTTAAGATTGAAGAATATTTGAATATGAATGCAACAATCATAGCCACCTGACCAACAATATGAGATATTTTGACGCACTCCGTAATCATAATTCACGACAATTTTATTATTGTGGACATAGCTAAATTTTGCATGATATGGAAAAATGTAATTGCAGTGCACATTTTACATGCGCCGCAGTAGATTGTTTCCAAACACCAGAACCGGGATGCTATCTCAAAGAGTCCCACAACGAATGCTGTCCCGGGCCAGAAGTATGCCGTAAGTCGCTGTTTTGGAAGCATGTAATTATTTTATAAACAATCAATCAACCATCCGTACTCTATAAATTACAGCGTGAACTTTATAATCAATATACAGCTGTTTTGAGGGGATATACTTACACGAACTGTTCGGTACACCCGGTATATTATATAATAAAAATCAATTTGTTATAGCCCGAAATGGCACTGAAATAGCTCGATGCGAAGTGGACGGTGAAACATACCTTGACGGCCAGCGATTCACACCAAAATCAGATCCAACACAATCTTGTATTTGTTCTGAAGGGTACACAGGTTTGTGATAAAGATTGTGCTATCAATTTGTATTTAATTTCTTCAGCTTGCACAACGTCGCGCATATCTATGCACAAATATTTCTCATTTCATCTTACTACCACGTTTAATTCATTCAGTACAGAAAAAGGGTACAAAAAAGGGTTACTCTAAAAGCAGACACCGAAGATGAGACGATTGATCACGTATACCGTGAGATTAGTCTGGTGGTGGGAAAAACAACACTTATCACTAAAGCTGGAGAATTTTGATGTTACTTTTTTGCTGTTTAAGGCCAAAATGTGTCGCCATTCTGCCAGTCTGCGACGACTTCTTGCGATCCAGAACTACATTGGGGTTCGGATATCTATAACAACTGTGTACCAGCATATTACAGCTCGCAAAGTCCAGTCACCGATTGCCACTTTTCTTCTCGATGTCGTGAGTAAATTCTACAAGTTTTTGAAACCGATAGTAATCAGCTCTGACCAAAAACCTGGTGCAATATTCATTTTTCTCAGTCGGATCTTCGATCGTTATTACAACGAGATATTTCTTATTACAGAAAACAAAGATGATATAGTACTGGAATCTACAAATGCAACTGAGACTGGAGTTACCCCCGTTCTAGACCCAGGTAATGAAAACACCTAAGTATTTCTGATATTATTTGCCAACTTGTCAAGCCCTAAGCTCATTCAGAGCATTTTCTGACGTCGTATTCCGTTTAAAACCTGTCTTCATTACTGATCAATTACAGCACGGTATAGATTGGATTTCAGCTTTGATTTGCACCTAACAAGAACTCACCTATTTCCATCTATAATTCAGAAATCTCACGATGTCTGTTCTAATACACTTACAATGACTCATACAGATTTTACCTGCACCTTTGGAAACCTGACGATGGAAAAAGGAGACGAACTAAATTCAGGAACACACTACAGTTCCGTTTGCCTTAAATGCGTGTGCGAAGTACCACCGTTACCTACGTGCCAACGACTCCCTGACAATGAGTGCGATGTCACTGTACACGCGAAGTTCGATGAGTTTTCAAAGTAACCGACCAATCACGATATTACTCGTTATTCCTTGCAAAATTCGAATGCGATTCGAATTCTTAAACAATAATGACAAAAATTATACTTCCAATTATTCAGCTTGTTATGAGGAAAAATAAGCCAATAAACGAACATTTCGATGATTTTTACATGTATCACGAAACTTCAAAAAGTACTATTTGAATAAAGGCATCTAGCAGTTAACTACGAGGTAATTTTCATTGATAATTTTTTATCTGTTGTATGAAGCTGTCTGTTCTTATAAGTATAAAGCACTAGGGGCTGATAGCTTTTCGTTCACATGACAGAATTCTGTTATTGTGTGAAACTGTGAAGCGTGAACCGTAATGGTTGTCATTAGGGCTAACTAAGATAAGATGTCAAGTTTAAGAGACACTCCTATGTTTAGAGCTTGTTGAGGATAAGCTTGAATACGAAATCGAATTATTTGGTGATTTTCGAAAGGAATCATCGTCGAATTCATCGTCCATCGGTCTAGTATTCATTCTAATAGAATATCCTTTCTCACCACTTGCCAGTCCAATCTTATGAAATGAAGAAAAAATATGCAAAATTACGTGAAAAATACAAAGAATATTTTCTATAGCCGACACACGATGAGTAATAAGATAATTCTTGTTTGCCCGCACTCTTCGGAATATGATAATCGTTGGCACACACGTAGACGTCATGATAATTGCGGAAATTGATTCATATCCCATGAGCACGACATGCAGCGTTATTAAAAATTACATTGTGGTTGATGTCCTGTATGTTCTTGATATGAAAGACGTTTATACGTTAAACGTTAAGACGTTTTCCTGTATGTTCTTTATACGATAGACGTTGTTAAATCGAAAAGCAAGAATTCTGATGTTGCCATGATGAATGATGTCCATAGCTAAGGACTGCGTTGATAAATGAACGTTCTGGTGATCAACGATGGCGATGACTGAGTGAATACGATATAGTTTTACTCGAATTACAATGAAAAAATTGCCCCTTCTAATTTGTATCCACGCTTTGGCCCATTGTCAATTTGGCGACGAAATTTCTTCGCTTCTGACGTCATTGTTATGATTTATAGTTCATAGAAAATATACATGAGAAACCCCAGGACCGTGGCACTTAAAACTATTTCACTACGTGTACTCTTCTGATAAGCTCATATTTCGGACTTCTTTACAAGCCCTGTCACTTCACACCTGATTTTAAACCTGGTTTAGACCTCTTAATCATTCCACGGTGAAATATACTAACGGCATCTATCAACTCGTGTAGTCGTTATCCTCGGTGAGCTGAATATGTTATACAGTATCGGAATGGTGTAACGGGTATTATCTCCAAAATAAAGACAGCATGACCAAGCTCCAATCAGGGGGTGGACAAAAATTTATTTTTGTTCATGATATTCACCTTATGAGACGATGCTACGGATTTTTAGCTGTGTTAAACGTTTTGACTGTACGAAGATTCGTTAGGGCACTATTGTTCCATTTTAACTGAATCCTACCCCCTCAAATAATAAACTAGAAATGACGCTATTTCGGCAGCCAATGATAGGTTGAACACTTCTAATTGTAATTGCAATAATATTCAGTCATGGGGTGGTTAAAGAATCAACGGACGAGATAGAATGCACCGTTGCAGCTTTGGTTTCCATATCCTGTTGAAAGCAATCAGCTTTTTACGAAGAAGTATCCTGCTTGAAGGTAATTTTTCTTTTTTCTCACACCGAGAATCAGCAGGTATAAGAAGAATTAAAAAATTAATTTAAACAGAAGAATAAAGAAGAGAATACATATTAAAAAAGCAATCACAATGAGGGTATGGAATTGAAGATCCGTCAACGAAAAAAAAGTGGCTAAGTTGACGAAGAATCCCGTGCGCTCGTTTCTGAAGAAGCTCGTTCCTACAGAAGTTCGTTTCTTCAGAAGCTCGTTTCTATAAAACTGGCATAAAATTGTGCGGTGTTCGTTAACGTGACGCACTTCGCACAACACGCTGTAGAAGCAACCGCAATATCATTATGTAGAACCGCGCTCTGTGGAAACGATGATCTATAGAAACGATCTCTGTAGAAACGGTGCCCTCTCTTAGAGACAGTTCTCCGAATTAATCTGAATCCCTATTTAGATGCTTCTGTCATATTTATCCAACGGTTTAACGTTGCTCACCCATTATCCCCACTTATTGCCAAACTTTGAATATTCCCCACCTTATCACTTTACTCACACGCTATATAAGAGGTAATTCTGTAGCTTGATAGCATTCTTGTGGAATTCTAAATAACGTGCTATAATCTGCATACCGAACTTATAATGACCGACCGGAAATATATCTTTACTGTTATTTGCTTGTGCCTATGTTTTATATTCCACGTGATCTCCGCAGATCAAGGTAAGTGCTTCCATAATATATCGGTCATCCAGGGCGATTCGCCATTTGTATAGATAGGTATACTATCTCCGTGTTAGACTTGGATTTTTGCGGCAATTAGACAAATCAGTTGAATTTTTCTATGTATAAAGTGTGGAGCTAAACAGTCTCGAACAAATCTAAGCCCATATGTTAAATTTACGCTTCCTGGGGTCTAGAGTAATACAATTTCAAATTTAAACCTGAACATGAAAGTGAAGCATTGAACTTAGGCCATTCGTATATATCTGTAAGATATAATTCTTGATTTGAAATAGCAACGACAACAAGATACATTAGTGAACCTTTGACGGATAAAAATCGAGGAACTGATAATAAAGTTCAAAGGTGAAATTATTTCAAGTGATAATCGTACATACTACATAGGCATATCAGTCTTTCCGCGTACGTCTTTGATTTTGCATTTGAGTCTGTGATTCCAAAAACTTCTATATTTCAAAGTTGCAAATTATGGAAAAATTTAAATGGGAACTTGGTTCATATATGTTTGATAGACCGTATATTCTCGAAGTCTGAATTAGAGAAGGAAAAGGATATTAGCGGAATATTGTTCGTTAATAATGAATGAAAATAGACTTGTAATGTTTAGAATCTCTAATATCGATTGATATTCTAGAGTTTATTCACTGCTTCCCTTCCAATGATTGATTTTTTTCAGTCTGTGATAAATCCAAATGCAAAGGTCCAGTTAAATATTACGAGGATCTAAAATGCACTCCGATCTATGGCACAGAGGATACCTGCTGTGCTGTGAAATATAATTGCGACCATCTCAAAGGAAGATCAAAAGATAAATGTTACTACAAGGGCCACGAATATCAACCGAATGAAAAGCTCAGGGGAGAAGATGCAAAGCCATGTGAAAAATCGTGTTACTGTGTAGAAGGATGGCGAGACGGGTCAGTAAAATATAGTGTAATTCCAGCTAAACATCAATCACACTGAAACTTCTTAGGACAGGATACGTTTTTGGAATTAACACATAGTCCGTTATTAAGAAGCGTCTGTCATCTGGACAAAAAATTAGACCCTATGTTCTTTTTCTCGATCAATTTCAGACTGTTTGGAATGAAGAGGTGTCCGCCATTGAGAGGGTTCCATTCAAGGCTCATTATTTCATTGCTAGTACCACCTAAGCATCCTGATCTTCGATATTGTGTGTAACAACAATTGTGTATAATAGAAAAAACCTTGATTACAGTCCTGCACATTTCACCTGTGCCATAATCGATTGTTTCAACAGACCAAAACCTGGATGTTATATGAAACATTCGCACGATAGGTGTTGTCCTGGACCGCAAGTATGCAGTGAGTAGCTCTTTCTGAAGCATGCATTGACGAAGAAAAAAAAAAGAATCAAACGAATACCATATTGTGGGAGATTATTAAATTCTACTTAACTTTTCGGTAATTCATATGCAGTATATCAAAATAAGAGGCCCTTTGTTATAGCTCAAAATGGCAATGAAACGATAGCACGATGTGAAGTCGATGGAAAAACGTATCTCGACGGCCAGCGATTTACACCCAAATCAGACCCAACATTATCTTGCATTTGTTCCGAAGGATACGCAGGTTTGTGATATCGTTTCTGCTTTCAATTTTTAATGACGGCTCTTTCGCAGTCCACTGATATTATCACCTTTGCACAGATGATTCTGATTACATTTTTATTATACTGCGCTAGATCAAGTCAGTAGGAAAAGTTTGCTACTGACGATCAGTTGAAGCGCAGATACTAAAGAGGCAATCATCGAACATGTGTCGATTAGTCTTTCTTTCTTTCGAATTGGGGCCAAACATTATCTGCGTTATAGCGGCGTATGGAACAGCACTTGTAGTCTAAATATGTCACTGTTTTGACTGTTTTAGGGAACAATGTGGCACCATTCTGTAAGCCTGTGGAGCCTCACTCTTGTAGTGTAGAGCTACGTCGTGGCGCTGATATTTATAAAAACTGTGCACCAGTATTTTACAGCTCACAGAATCCGGCCACCGATTGCCAATTTACTTCTAGATGTCGTAAGTATATCAGTCCACGAATTTCTGTCCGACGATAGTACCGAATCCTGACAAAGAGTCTCAAAGCAATACCCAACAAGCTTCAGCTCAGAGTGGCTCACTGTACTGATATATCCGTCGATTTAATGTAGCTAATTTAAGAAAATAATCCTTTTTTATTTCAGAAAATAGTAATGACAGAATAGTGGAATCCGGAAATGCAACTGTAGCTGAAGGCACCTCAGTTTCAGACCCGGGTAAACACAAATTACTTAATTAACTCACGAGTCATCGTCGTTCCAGTACGAATTAAATTGTATTTTATTAATTCGCACTGTTCGAAAGATCTTACCTACTTCCATGTATAATTTTTTCAAATTCAATATGACTATGCTGACACTATGCATAACTTCTTCAGGTTCTACCTGCACCTTTGGACAACTAACATTGAAAATCGGTGACCAACTCAACGCAGGAACAGACTATTTTTCCAATTGCCTCAAATGCGTATGCGAAGTACCGCCAGTACTTACTTGCCAACGACTCCCCGACAGCGAATGCGATGTCACGGCACACGCGAATTCCGAGTAATTATCGAATTAACCAAAGATTAACGATATTCATGATATTTTCTTAAGAAATTGTTATTTAGAATTTTCAGTAATGTACTAACAAAAATTGTACCAAGCAGTCTTAAAATTCAGTCTGTTATTATGATCAAAACTAATTGTTAGCTTTCAATTTTTCATAACGTTACAAAGTCACACATGAATCCATGAGATCTAAAAGAGCTCATCGATCATACAAGCCAGTAAATTTCAATTAAAATCATCAAGAACTACGAGAGATAGTTGAAATTATTCGCACGAGTTAGTCATTTGTATGCAAAAATAAAATGACCAATGAGACACCGTATTTTATCTTTCATGTATTTTTTTCTGTACTTTGCTAATCACTGCGTATCTAACATTGCGAAAGCTTGGACGGAATCGCATGGATAGGGCTTTTTTAAGTAAGAAGCACCAAGGTCTGATCACTTTTCGTCCACATTACAGAATCCTGTCGAAGTGTGTAAGAGCCCAGTGGTCGTCATTGAGGCCGAGACAGGATTGAAAAATTATTAGAAACTCCTATGTTCTAGGCTTTAGGGATATACTTGATTACGAAATTGAATTATGCGAAAATTCCTGAGAGACATCGTCCATCCAACGAATATTATTTATTATATATTATATAATATCATTATTCTCAGCGATTTACAGACTGGTGATATAAAATGAAGAAAAAGTAGACAAAATTATGTAAAAAATTTCAACGAATATTATTTGCTGAATAAATATAATTTCAACACTAAAATTTACTAAGGATCTTTTGAAGCCTTTAGTCAAATGAAAGTGTTGTGATTATTGTCTTAAAAAAAGGAATCGAGCCTTTTTACGCATCGCAGATGGGGGGAATAATTTTTTCCAACATATGTGTGGTACTTTTCATCATGCTCGCTTCATGTCGTCAGTGAAAGATGTTGTTAAATCAAAAAGCAAGAATTCTGATGTTGCCATGATGAATGATGTCCATAGCGAAGGACTGCGTCGATGAACGAACGTTATAGTGATCAACGATGGTGATGACTGAGTGAATACGATATAGTTTTACTCGAATTACAATGAAAAAATTGCCCCTTCTAATTTGTATCCACGCTTTGGCTCATTGTCAATTCGGCGACGAAATTTCTTCGCTTCTGACATCATTGGTATGACTTATAGTTCATAGAAAATATACATGAGAAACCCCAGGACCGTGGCACTTAAAACTATTTTACTACGTGTACTCTTCTGATAAGCTCATATTTCGGACTTCTTTACAAGCCCTGTCACTTCACACCTGATTTTAAACCTGGTTTAGACCTCTTAATCATTCCACGGTGAAATATGCTAACGGCATCTATCAACTCGTGTAGTCGTTAGCCTTGGTAAGTTGAATATATTATATCAGTGGATTGGGCTGAAAAACGTTGCATCTCCAGGAGAGATTATTTTATTGAAATTCATGTTGTCAATAATTGCGCGTGGTTTTAAAATTTCGACTTATTTAGTCGAGATAAAACTAAAATAACGACTCTGGTTGAGTTTATATCACCTATTCTCACATAAGGAGTCAGAGAGGTAATAGAATATGACTTATTGGTATACTCATCCCTCTTCAGAGATAGAATAAGGGAAAAAGCAAAAAGAGACAGAGGGCATTTGTTTGAAAAGAACAGAAGATTTCAAATTGTCAATAAATTATTTCATATTTTTTTGTCATTATTAATGAAGTCATGAGTTTTGTTGAATCTCAGTATATTCTAGGGCAGCCGGGGTCGCTGTGAAGGGGACAAGTCACTTGCTGGATGAGATCCTCTCGATTCAGACGAGCCGGGATTCCACAAACCGATGGACAGAGACTTTTTGATCAGTTTTCTGATTCGACCCGAATCGATCAATTTACATGCTTCCGTAATCCACATTTGGCGTCTTTCCCAGATCAGGTTATTAATGCATACATGTATGGATTGTTCATCTCACAATCAATTATCAGAGCGACTGCATATCGAGCCCCATTCTCGATGTGACCCGTCATCCCTACTCAAATTCCAGACGTTGGATATTCCCCACTCTATCACTCTACTCAAACGCTATATAAGAGATAATCCTGTGGCTTGGTAGCAGTGGCATTTCAAATAATCTACCATAATTTACATACCGGATTCATAATGACCAATAAAAAATATATATATACCGTTACCTGCTTGTTCGTATGTTCTATGTTTCATGCGATCTCTGCAGATCAAGGTAAGTGCAATTAGACTTGCATAGTTATGCGTCAATATTGGACCAAGTGTAATTAATGAAGAAAAAGATAGCAAGCAATTATAACCGTTAATATTAATAATATATTCACTTCTTTTCATACGCTTATGTTCAGGTGAAAAGCGTTTTGCCGATTCAAGTGTGATGATACTTGTAGGCTCGGACTTTGCAAAAAATTGTGACGAATTTCACACGTTCAAAGCTAATCTAATAGCATTTGAGCCTTAGAATTTATCTATAGTTATTCTTTTCTATATTTTATGGAGGCTCATCCACTATTGGATGAATTCGTGTATGAAAAATCATAGCTGCTTTTATTTTTCGTGTATGTATTTAGAGCCCTAAATGGGTTAAAATCAACTCTTTTCTTCACTGCACACGATTTATTATCATTTATGAGAGAGTAATTATCAAATCATTTTTCGATTCTGTTGGTCCGATTCTGAGTTATAAAACTTTCAGAAAAGCGTGAATATTATTTTTCAATTTTTATGAAAGTTGTCGCCGAAATGACAACTGCTCGAAGTTGAGGGATTCAGTTGCTAGCCTTCGTTATCCTCAAAGCAGTCCAAAAGAAAATCAAATCAAATCTTCAGCATTGTTCTGTTAATCGACTTATGAGATGTCATTACCCAAGCGAAGTCTCCATTCGTCAATTCGGTTAACGCTTACAGGCATTTGATAAAATAAAACGAAAAGAAAGCGAAAAGTCGAACTGTTCAGTCTGATTCACGAAAAAAATGCGCACGAATCTTCTGAGCTGGGGAAAAATATATTTTCATAGCAATAATCGTTGTTCGTGCTTCCCTAAAGCTTTCAGCCATTCTTTTCGAGGACTACGTGCGTCAAAAATTTGGCCCACCTATTTATCTACGAACTTTGATTCTCGATTTGGAATAGCAACGATAACAAGATAAATTAGATAACCTACGACAAATATTAATCACTGAACTGATAGTGAAGTTCAGAGGTGAGCTCATTTTAATTTATACAGAAATTCAGAAATCATCCGAAATTATTACGTGTTATCGAAAAGGAGTCAGAAGAATGGCGAAACCAGTGATAACGGTAGTTTGCGAAGCTAGTTGTTTCTCAATGTAGAGTGTCTGCGTACAAGTATAT
Organism: Tenthredo distinguenda; assembly: GCA_947538915.1. Classification (NCBI taxonomy): domain Eukaryota; kingdom Metazoa; phylum Arthropoda; class Insecta; order Hymenoptera; family Tenthredinidae; genus Tenthredo; species Tenthredo distinguenda. The sequence goes on from OX384532.1 coordinate 14,989,910, forward strand.
ATTCTGGGTATATTCGATACTATGGAGGTGGTATCAATTAAAAACGAGCCAGTAGCACACATTCGCCATACAGTAAGGATTCTGTGTTTAGGTGCAATTTCAGATAATTCTTAGCTGACCTCATATCATTTTCTACAAGAAAGAAGTGCGAAAGGATCATTCGAAAAACTGTATTGAGTCAAAATCCATTTTTTCATCATTTTTATTTCTTGGAAATCCATCTCCTTCCACTTTAAATACAATTTTGAACATACAATCGTATAACTATCCATGAATAATTCCGAAAATACTATTCCAACGTCTGAATAGCAGTAAACAATTATTAAAAAATTTATATTTATGCATAGCTTCGTTACCACATCTACATTCGCGGCCGATAATTGAAAGCCAAGTTTGCTGTTCCCCGCCGTGACCCCTGGACGCGGAGATTCAAGGCTGCATTTGCATTTTATTGGGCATGTGTTAATTGCGGGAACATTGAAAGCGTAGCCAAAAAAAAAAAATGTATATATGTATATGCAAATATTTCCATGTATTACGGAACGTTATATTTACTCAAAATCTGTGTTTATTTATATGATATCAGTTTCGCAAGTGTATTACGTCCAGTTTGCATTTATCGGGGAAGCTGATCTATTCGTACGATTGTGCGCAAATTATAGCTGAATAGTATTGCAAATTCCTTAACAACGAATTTCCATCAATAAATGCCTGAATGATTCGGTCATTAATTTTCGTTTTTAGTGAATCGGCGAGCAGTGATAAATTAAGCATTACGAGTTACTATTTCGAGGACGGACAATCAAAATTCGACTATTTTTCATTCTGACAGAGTAGTTTGGGAATAAGTTATTCGCAACAGGCACAATCGGTGGATGACTATTCCACGGTGTCAATCCACCAATTTGAGCAAAAAAATCAACTTTAATCCAGCGTATATATCTGTGGAATAATAAAAGAAAAGATGCGCGACCAAATTGAATAAATCCTTTCAATATTCATACCTGCGAAACTGATATAATCCTGCGATGTTAATGTGGATACATTTATTCCTAACATCTTTATTTCTTCTACAACTATACAGAATTGTTGATTGATTTGATGTAAGCTGTGGAAAGAATTGGGTTCTGGTGGAATACTTGGATCAATTCAGTCTCCACAGCATCTCGTGTCAGACGAAACATATATTCGATCGCGGATTTTGTCTGTAATAAAACTACCTCCTTGTACGCCAATACTTAAAAAGGTTTTCTACTGTGATATGTACCCAAACCCACAGAAGAGTAAAGAAAGAGAAAATTATGGTTGAAAATGTGAAGAAGTCGGCGACAATCGAATGATATAGCAGGCAATTATTCATCGCTTCAATTCCAATAATTGATTTCTTTCAGCATGTGATAAATCCAAATGCAAAGGGCCAGTTAAATATTACGAGGATGTAGGATGCACTCCGATCTATGGCAAGGAGGATACCTGTTGTGCAGTGAAATACAATTGTGATCATCTCAAGGGAAGAGCTGAAGATAAATGTTACTACAAGGGCCACGAGTATAGAATTGGTGAATCACTCAGAGCAGAAGATGCAAAGCCATGCGATATTGGGTGTAGCTGTACACCGGGATGGAAAGGCCCGTGAGTAGAATATAGCACGACTATACCTAAATATTGCTTACAGTCAAACATCCCAATACAGAACATTTCCTAGGATTGACATATCGTCGGTTATTCAGAAGTGTCCATTCGCAGTTTAGTATTTGATTGCTGCTTGCAGCTAATCATCCCAACGAACAATAATGTGTGTGGCAAGAATTATGTATGAAGAAACGAAATTTGTTTACAGCGCACATTTCTCCTGTGCCATAGTTGATTGTTTCAACAGACCAGGACCTGGATGTTATCTCAAGAGCGCCCACGACCAATGCTGTCCTGGACCGCAAGTATGCTGTGAGTAGCTCTGTTCTAAATATTTACTCGTGCGAAATGAAAGTCAAGCAAATGCCATTCAATTTACACGATGATAACGAGTCAATTTCACTCCATAGTACCTCCGTTTGGCAATGACACGGTAGCACAATGTGAAGTCGATGGAAAAACGTACCTCGATGGCCACCAATTTACACCCAAATCAGACCCAAAACTATCCTGTATTTGTTCCGAAGGATACAAAGGTTTGTAATAACGATTTCAATTTTGATGAGCATGTGTCGATAAGTCTCTTATTTTTTTAGATCATGTTCTAATATTATTCGTATTGTCATTTTACTGGATCGCAGTCAATGATTTGACAGCAAAATTTCACTCTTCTAAAAGCTGACAGGTGATATCAGCATAGCGGTACACCAGGCAACAATTTTCACCAAAATTGAGAGTATCCTAATGTTACTGTTGTGCGATGAACTAATGTTCTTTGCTGTTTCAGGAGAGAATGTGGCACCATTCTGCAAGCCTGTAGTTGTGGAGACTGTATCTTGCGATGTAGAACTACGTCATGCCACTGATATTTATGATAATTGCACGCCAGCATTCTACAGCAACCAAAATCCAGCCACCGATTGTAACTTCTTTTCTAGATGTCGTAAGTACATTCTACAATCAATTTATGTCACCAACTATGACAGAAAGTCTCTAGCAATGTTTGTTTTACTCAGATAGTCCTTGATTTTCATTCAAGAATCGTAACTACTGATTAAACACTATTTTCTTTTCAATTTCAGAAAACAAAGATGACGTAGTTGTGAAATCTGAAAATGCAACTATAGCTGGAGCTACCCCAGTTTCAGATCCAGGTAAATACAAAATAACCAAATATCTCTGATATCGATAACTTGTGTGTATTCTCGTGTTCATGAGAAGCATTTTTGAATAGCTTAGTCTCTCGAAACTAGAATATGACAACGGACGTGGCCAATTACCGTCATAAATGTGCAATCATAGTATATTCAGGATCAGACCTCCACTTTGATTGGCATTGTTCAAAAGATCTCACCTAGTTCTATCTTTACTTTGAAAAACCCAATTTAACTGTTTCAATACAAATGCAATTACGTCTACAGGTTTTACCTGCACCTTTGGAAACCTGACGATGGAAAAAGGGGACGAACTAAATTCAGGAACATACTACAGTTCCGTTTGCCTTAAATGCGTGTGCGAAGTACCACCGTTACCTACGTGCCAACGACTCCCTGACAATGAGTGCGATGTCACTGTACACGCGAAGTTCGATGAGTTTTCAAAGTAACCGACCAATCACGATATTACTCGTTATTCCTTGCAAAATTCGAATGCGATTCGAAATCTTAAACAATAATGACAAAAATTATACTTCCAATTATTCAGCTTGTTATGAGGAAAAATAAGCCAATAAACGAACATTTCGATGATTTTTACATGTATCACGAAACTTCAAAAAGTACTATTTGAATAAAGGCATCTAGCAGTTAACTATGAGGTAATTTTCATTGATAATTTTTTATCTGTTGTATGAAGCTGCCTGTTCTTGTAAGTATAAAGCACTAGGGGCTGATAGCTTTTCGTTCACATGACAGAATTCTGTTATTGTGTGAAACTGAAGCGAGTAACCAAACATTTATGGTCTTCATGATTTTATGATGAAAAATCGTGACTCAAAGTCTCGAATAATACTAACAAAAATTATACTAAGCAGTGACGAATTCAGCTTGTTAATATAATAAATTTACTCGAGCATCGTCTCATTTCCTATCCTAATTTTGGGGAAAGTGGCCAGTGAACAATCTTTTGCATAACCACATATGCCATTATGTGAACTTTTAGGCGCGGTTAGCTCATTAGTCTTGCTCCATGTGGCTTGATCGCTGGCCACTTTCCACAGAAATTCACGGTATACAGCGATGCAAACTAACGTCTAAATTGGTCGATGCTAAAAAATAAACGTAGTAAATAAACAATATATAGTTAAAATTCGCAATCTGTTTGATCAGATTCTGAAAGCTAATTCGCTAACTGCAAACAGACAGATTTTTAATCAAGCTCAAATTACCTTTAGATATTAAATTATTTTTAGATTTCAATTTGAAGATTTATCAATTTACATCCCCAGCTCGGAGAATTCTTTATTTAAGGGGCCCATCCTGCCCGCCTTTTCCCTATTCCAATCGCCAACGATCAGTTGTACGTCTGCAATTTAGATGAATGACAATATTATCAGATTTTCTTTTTAGTTCGTCTATTTCGTAATCATATCTCGTTCACGCAACCCCCATCCGAACCCTTTGACGCCACGAAGGCCACTGACCCCACGGCAGGTGCTCCTACCTAAAGTCAAGGTCACTGCGCGGCCTTGCACGGCTTATGGCACCGACGGAGTGCTCATCCATATCGCCATCTATTAAACAAGTTAAGAACTACGAGAATGACATGTCTATGGATCAACGAGTTGCATCGTAAATGACATCACTTCGTATTCTGTAGCCGTAGTGCGACGTTCCCTATAAAAAGTTGTCATAAAATATCTCCTACCTTTAAAAACAGGATATTTCACCCACAAAACACGTAAAAATGGCAGCATTGAATCTACCGGATTGTCCGGCACCTCTGAAAAGCATTCAACACTTCTTAAAGGCCGCTGTAGAACACGATCAACGAGATCCTGTTGTCAGCTATTGGTGTAAGTACAGTTACCCACATTCTTTAAACTTACTTGAATACTAGTCTCGAAATATTCATAGCAATTATAAAGTCATCCGTCATCTACCTCAACAATATTATTATCGATTACGTCTATGGAAAACTGACGAGATTATTCACTATCCAACCTCTCTTTCTTTCCTTCGATTGGATTTCCCCTAGTCGCAATTAATTCTACAATCATTAAAATACGAACATTAGTATCTTGATAATGATCATCCTTAACGGCGAATTTTCAACTCCATTCAGGTCGTCTTCACGCTTTACAAACTGGTTTAAAATTGTCTACAAAAACATCCGAGGAAACTGGTTTCCTTTTAAAATTAATGGATTGGTTAGAAACGACAAAAAAAGCTCAGCACGAAAATGAGGCAATAACTAATGAAGTAGCGGCGCAAGCACACTTGGAGAATTATGCTCTGAGATTGTTTATGTACGCCGATGGGAACGACCGAGCTTCGAAGTTTGGAAAAAATGTAATCAAGGCATTCTATAGTGCTGGTATAATATACGATGTTCTATCAACCTTTGGTGAGCTCAGCGAAGAGGCTGCACAGAATCGAAAGTATGCTAAATGGAAGGCTGCATACATACATAACTGCCTTAAAAATGGCGAGACTCCGGTAGCTGGTCCAATGAAAGAGGAAGGCGAGGAAAACGAGGATGCGGATCTTGATGCTGATACCGATGCTGCATCTGGACCGCCTGGAAACATTCCTTCTACTTCTGGTTTCGGTAAGTTCAATGTTGGGCCAAGGGATTTTTACCCGCAAGAGATTGCAATTTTGTATGGGTGAAATTTTAGATTTAACTTTGCTCTCAAAGAATTGAGAAATATCAGGGTGTCTGCAAGCCTTGGAATTCGACAAGGGCCTTGAGATCTTGAATTTCACGAAATTATTCATGTTATTTAAGGATGCTCTTATCTGTTTGAGGATTGATTCGTTCACCTGATTACTAATTTCAATCAATTCATAAGTTTGGTACTGTAGTTTACATTTTAGATATAATAGTATAGTAATTGAAATGTACTGGCCATCATTAAGACTTGAATTAATGCCGACTGTAAAAGAAAACTCTCTATTATTATATTTCACTGATTTCTATATAACGCATCCTAAAATAGGGGGTAAACTAATGATAAATCGATATCTACGAAAACAGAAGCACAGAAAGTACATACTGGCCAGTAATGTATTTTGACAGCGGTAAAGGCCTGTAATTGTGAAATAAATAGTCTGTAAACATTCCGAATTTTTCAATTTTGTATGACACAAGTGTGTCTCAACGAAAAAAGTCGACTTAGGATGTTCTTGCATTCATGGTTACTCGATAATGACAATCCAATTCTAATTCATACTTACATATGCATGCATGGATTGCAATTGTTGAAGAGATACATCGACTTCTATGTTTTTACTGAAACCATTATTCTATTCATCATAAAATTGTCATCTCATTCTAACAGTAGTTGTGAATTATTGTTTGGATATAATTTTCACATACATATATGCTTGCCCTAGATTGACGATTTATAAACGAGCTTCTATCCTAGTAATTGTGTATTAAAATAACAAATGCTTTTGTCCATTCACATTCAATTCTCTAATCTGCAAAAAACTGACAACAATTATTCAGGAAATACTTATATTCAGTAATTATTGTCTTGTCTAGTTTCTTTGGACAGTAAACTTGATAATTTCGATTTTTTTTCACGCTAACGGTTAAGATGTCGACGAAGAAAGTGGTACAGTTGTATATTAACAATCAATAATAATATTCATACATATTTATTATCGAATCAAACTGAATATTGACCATGTACTACATACCCAATTGATTCTCTAGTCAAAGTAATTTTCAATTATTAATTTATATAGCTGGAGAGCATGGTCTGCCTGAAGAAACTGAAGGTGATTCAGTCTCAGGTATACAATAGATTTTTTCTTCATAGTCATCCATTTTTCGTTCAACAGTTTGTAAATAAAAGTTAATTTAACAGCTGATCAGACCAACGACGAGCCTCAACCTGCACCAGAGGTTGACCCTGAACATGAAATTTCTGATTCAGGTATAGAACATAAATTTCAATGAGCAATATAAACAGAAATTAAAATTTTCCACTACTGATAAATGAATATTGTTTATCAGCCGAAGATCCTGAGTTAGAACCAGAAAAAAGCCCAGGTAAAAAATGAATAATCAGGAGATAGTGAATTTATTTTTAATATTTATTGTTTTTATTTCATAATCTTCAGCTGAGGACAACAAGGAAAATGATGAAGGTATATCTGAAGATCTTGTAAAACATATGTGCTTTTCATATTTATTGAACTACTTCTAATGCTGCATGAAATAATGCTAGTTAATAACCACCAATCATTGATTTTGTAGATCAATTCGCTACTAATTATGCACTAAAAATTGATGAATACCTTACTGTTAGATATAGAAAAAGCACAGCTTGTGCACTGATCGCAAATCACGTTTAATCAAGAATGAGATGACACTTTATTATTTAAATACTTGTAAATTGCTGTTTTCAATGTCCCAAGTCTATTTATTTTTCTCCAATGAGAAACTGTTCGACTAAAAGGCAATACATCGAAGAAACTAATAGATACTGTAGCTTGATTGAAGCTACTGACTACACGTATGATAAACAAATCACGCGGGGTACCGAATGCAGTGTTAGCACAGCCGGACAAATTTGCTGCTACAACATAAACAATATTTTGAACCTTTTATCTCCCAAGGACTTAAAATGTACAAAAGAGAGCAGCCATTTGGAATTTACGATGTTAAAATGATTAAAAAATTACCTTTAAGGTGTATGTGCCCCATTCGAGGCAGTTATCTCAGAACAAATAGCCATTTACATTTTTTAGGTGACTGTATCAAGTATAAATGGAAGTTCAAACTGTTGGCTTACATGTATCTTTTGCAGGCTTATCATAACATCATGATACTAAATATCTTACACTATCCCAAAATATATTTCATTAAAGATGAAATTTGCTCTCAGGTGGAACCACACAGCCTACTCCACCGCCGGGTTCAGATGCTTTTGGTTTTCCTTCAGTCCCTAAGGGCTCAGCCACAAATTTCCCTGTGCCACCTACTAACACCAGTCAACCTAATTTGCCTTATCCGAATTTGCCCAGTTTTAATAATACACCGATTACTCCAGCTCCTTATAATCCAGCACCTACTCCTGCTAGTCCAGCACCCAGCCAACCGACAGCTGCAGACTACAACACTACACCAATAGCAGAGGGTGAGACTAAATTCGAACAAATTTAAAAATTACTTAGTGAAGTCTGCCCGGTTCGCGGTCTAACTAACACTCTACATTCAAAAAATTAATTATAGCTGGAGTCGCTCTGGGCATAGAGCAGATGACTAAAGCACAAAAGTATGTTAAATGGGCTGGAAGTGCTTTAAACTACGACGATGTATCTACTGCAATTATGAACCTGCGGAAAGCGTTGCATCTTCTCACTACTGGCCAAGATCCTGCTTAGTTGGGCATAAAATTCACTCTGTTTTATCCATATTTATCTCTATTCGTAAAATAGCAGCAAATTCAACAGTCAATACACATGGTTTGTAAATTAAAATCATTTTACACTTGTTGGTATAGCGTATCTAGTCGAAGGGTAAATTTCAAGCCACAAACTTAGATCATTCTTAGATGTTTGGAAACATTAGATCTTACATGATAATTTCTGCTCCTTCGTGGGCGAGTTCATTGCATTTATTTTGACACAAATGTTATTATTTCAGCCTGTGCCTGTACGCCGATTATTTAGTAATTATGCTCCGTGTTATAGATGCTCTAAGTTAGTTGTAATAGTGAAGTACAGTCACAATAATGCCTACTAAATGTATAACGATAATGATTAAGCTTAAAAGAAGAGAGATTACTAACAGATAATAATCAAAAACATAATTATTTGCCTGATGAATTTATATACAAATATAGGTATATATATTTTTCTTATTTCACCGCGATATATTTCGATATAGTATATCTAATGGTGTAATGTAAAATATTAACGATGAAAATGTTGCAATGACTAATGCCTGTAAATAATGATAATATGTTTTCACCGAAAGCTACCTAAGTTTAATGAACACACATACATGTTAATAAAATACGTCCTACCTAATTTACGTGTATAGTTATATTGTAATCAATTTCTTACCAAGGCAGGATTTCACTGATTCCGCTACGATAGAAGGCATCTTAAATGTAAAACCTGAGCATCTTCAAGGAGTTCCAAGACTGGATTGTGATGAAAACTATCTCGCTTTTCGGTAATTCTTTAAAGACATCTTAAAAAAACATTTCTGTTGACCAAATGATGTTTAGAAATAAAGGAGCTGTGTGATATTATCGGGATAGACTTTGAATCAACAAGATACTATCACGTGTAAACGTAATGAACATAAACGAGGCTTGAATTTCGGATTTCACAGCACTTTATATTTAAAGGACATTATTCGACACCAAATGAGACATGTGTACTTTTTACATTTTCCCTTGTTTATATAAATGTATTATAATATAACATACGTATTAACTTCTCATTAATGTTTTGTAGCTTATTTGTTATTATATATATATATATATAATTTTTTTTTTCATTCGGGCTACTGTCGTATGGTGGATAACTCAGAGGCATATGTATCACATTGGGCTTTGTTTAAGTTCGATTACTCTATTAAAACCTGAACCGAAAAGAATACTATTGTAGAATTATAACAATAATTATGTTTCTATTGAAATAATATGTTCGAATTTGATTTTCCTAACTTTGATACATATAAACGCTGGTTGAAATATTACGTGACTCAAATACGTGATGACTAATTTAGTGATTATTTATAAAGGCATTTCGCGTTTCATAGTTGTTCATTACGATTATGAAATATTAGGACTCTTACTTCTCCAATTTTTGCTTTTCATTCTTCGAATTAATATTCCGTATTGGATTATTCTAATTTCCTAGGTATATTGATTTCCAATGTATTTACACGTAATATGCGTTTTTACCTAAATCACGTCTGAATTGAGAAATTAACATTCCTATCGTGTACACGTATTACGTACAGTATTAAATCAGCTTCTACTTCTTCGAATTAAAATTTTCACGATGTACGCGGCTACGAGAGATTCAATGGTAACTATGCTGCAGTTTATCAATTCTTATCAAATTTACCACGGCATAGTTAATATTTACTAAATATTTATATTATTATGATATTGATGAGAACACATTTATTTTTAATGGCAGTTAGTACTTTGCATTCCAATTATATTATTACTCGCCGGTTTGAATTCAGGCGGTAACGGCTGCCAAAGGAGCTCCTACTATTAATCAAACTCAATTTGAACAAGCCGACCCAATTATTATGGAATCAAATTCAGAATAGCAACAACTTAAATTAGCGTTACAATTTTAAAGTGTATATACAACTTTATCGAGATTTATTATAATAATGAATAAATGTCTTGTGCAGTTATACATAAAAATATCTGACATAGGATTAGGTTAAAATAAGGACCAACTATACGACTTGTTCTTTAATATCAACGTTAATAGGTGGAACTTAATGATAAAAAAAAAAAGATCGATAAAATGATTTCTTTTTGCTTATGGATATATCTACACAGCTACTTGATTATTGTACAACGCTGAAGGATATTATTTCTTCTTTTCGTTGCAGAGCGAAAATAAAAGCACCGTAAATGACGTCCAAGCGAAAATGTTAAAATAGATGCTCGAATAGTTGGTGAGTTTGTTTGAAAAAAAATAAAATAAAACAAAGAGAAAAAAAAGATGAAACAAAATATTATTATAAGTCGAATAAATACGCGCCTAAAGTTAAAATTCTAGGATCATAAATTAATTAGAAAAAAAATGAAAAAATCAAGATCGCGTGCTGTGTGAGACAGCTGTTTAATTATAGCTGCAATCGAGCTACTAGTTGTGTGTACGAAAAAATTTGTGCGTATTTTTAGAGATATAGTTCAGTCTTGCTTTTTAGATTTGTCGTCAATCCCATTCGCGGTAATCGGCTGACCATCTTGGCGTCTTAATTGCCAGTCGATAACCAAACGACCGGTTAGCATAAAGAAGAATACCTAAAAGTAAAGTATTTATTAAAAAAGAATGCATAGGTGAGCGGTAGCTTATACCCTTTTTCTAACAGAAAGGAATAGCTAACTATTTTATGCATCGGTAACAATAATCCTGACGATCAACTATATTTGTCTACTCACCAGTGCCGGTGCGATTCTTTCGAATTTATCGTTTACCATATAGTGGGAATAAACAGCCATGAGCATAAGCAGCAACAGGACGAGATTCGAGGCGTTTTTCACTTTGTCTGTAGATGAGAAACTTGTTAATCCAATCTGATATTTCGAGCTTTTAACTGATATTTAAGACTGCTATAAAATTAGGTAGGTAGTTGTTTGGATTAAAACGTAACAGTTTGTGGGAAATGAAAACGTTAAGATCTCAGCTAGACTCGTTAAATTAAGCGCGAATCCAAACAAATACCCCGTGTTTTTCAGACTCTAATCTAAGGTGATATACGGTCCCTCCCAGTCTCAAAAATGCTTACAAATTGCGGATCGTATTACTAATGGGTAAAATTCGTATAAGTGAAACATACGACTAGGAATCAACGCCATGGCCAGCCCACATACGATTTCTAGGGATCCGACAATCCTTCGATACCATTTGCTCGGTACTTTGAAGTCCAAAGTCCCCGATAAGGGAAAAACCTTGGCATACTTGACGTACTCCTTCCTCTGAAAGAAGTTTGTTAATCGCAAACATAGGTATAGAATTGGCCATTATCCAACTGGACTGGTCAGCTGTTGTAAAGTCGACTGTGGCAATGAGACACCGAAATAGCTGCGAGCCTGTGCTAAGGTGCGGGCAAATCTTATCGAATTTATTAGATACATATCGTCACGCTGAGGTGACCAGCCATTTGGACCAATTGGTATAAATAGTAATAAATCTGTTTACAGTTTTTCTCGCGAAAGAAATGATGCGCTTCGATTATATTTGTATACGTTCAGATCTGAATGCTTTATTTTTCACACGATAATAAAAGCAAATAAATTACGACAGAGGAATGGATTTCATACAACTTTTCGACCTCGCGTCTCGATCAATCCTCACAATATGAATAGACCTATTGATTATGACTTTTGAATAGATTTGCAGTTGAATTCTACATTAGGAACGGATTTTCCCGCGTCACTAATGCATCCCACGCGGCCCTTATGTAACACGGGTATTCTGCATCTAGGAGCTAAAGTGCGCGCTAAAGCTTTTTTCTTACAGAATCGTTGAATATTATATAACTTAATTTGTCTCGTAAATAGATATGAGTATAAAAATATAGAGAATAAAATTACTCACCAGGTCTTTGTGGAGATCTTTACTAATGTGTGACGTTAGTTTCATCGTCCCAACGAACACAAAGAATATTCCCAAAAGCACGGATAAGGACTTCAGCACTATTGAACCCATTTTCCTGCGATGACGCTAAAATTTGTTGTAATACAATATTGAATAAGGATTATTTTATGTAAACGAGCACAAGGCACTAGTTGTGTTCTTCTCTTAATGTGTTTTAACGATTCAACTACTCGTTTATTTATTTTATCAATATTTAAATACGCATTTTTTAATAAATCTATTTGGTCGAAATTATTTAGGAGCTTGGACTATTGATAACCGTCCATGTTTCGTCGGCGACGGCGCACATCGCGAAACCGTCGACGTCTAATGACGTCACACGGCGCGCTGGCCCCTGACCGCCGACGCTTTTGGACGTACGCCGTCGCGATGCAGTTTGATTTTAGAAAATCATTAGTTGCGTGCGCAGTAGGACCGGGTCGATTCAAATGGCACATTTAGTTCGACATTTCTTTATTCACATTATTTGAATCATCCACTTAGCTCCAGGAATCAGGTTCACATTTATGGAGCAATGAATAGACACCCGAAATCGATCTATTATCTCTATATAAATATACAAAACTCGACCATACATCCTCCACACATTAAACATCGAATAAAACTCGTAAAAAGTAGATAACAATCACTTTCTACAATTATAATGCGATTTTACGAGCTATTCCTGAAAAAATATATCTGCACATGTAATCATACAAGAAAGTGTATCGCTTATAATACAATAAGTATGTATGCATACAAGTATATCTAGAAACCATTTGAGAAACTTTTATTACCGAAGGCTGTGAATTACATTTAAAACGATTTTTTTTTTGTCTTCACATTGTCCTTTTTGTATAAAAGTATTCAAAGAAACTATAATTGACGAAATCGTCAACTGGTAAAACAGGTAGAATGCGAAATAACGCTAATAGTACGATTGCGGTGGCATAATGATTTCCGTAATTTAAAATCAGCATAAATATTAATTAGGAATAAAATATCACGATCAGCAATCAACGGGAAATAATTACGACGGTAGGGATCTGATAACGTCAGACACTATGGAATAACAAATTCTATGAACTTAAACTATACGTTTATCTCTCACCCTCGAAGATTCAGATTAACGATCATTTGCGGACTCGTTTTTCACGATAGTTCTTTGCCCTTGATCGCAATTGTGTTCAGTTAAAAATTTTCTGTCCACGTCCAGAAAATTCGATGGTTTTATATCATTGTTTGTACTTTTTTCAGAATTGTTGACATCAGTATCACTGATCAAATCTGAGTTCATAACAACGCTTGACGATGTTGAACTATCTTCTAAATGAACTGGTTTTCTTCGTCTAGCCGAAACAATTAATTTCTGCGTTTCTTTCTTCTGTTTAGTATTAGTTCCCTCGACTTTTACCTTATATACAGTCTTCGCGGGTCTAATGCCATTTTCTAAACTCTTGCTCACATTTGATTCCTCATTTTCATCAGTTTTTTCTACTTTGCAGCCTGTCTTATTTTTCGATCCAATACTTCTAGCCACATCTCCTTTACTGGCACTAGTAAAATCTGTTTTGCAGGCTGTACTTTGTTTGTTCTTAGATTCCTTGACCATATTATTACGGAGCTCAGGCTTCAGATTACGACCGATTTTTGCACCCATTTCTTTGTCCGTTTTGCTATTGCTTGCCTTAGATTTTCCATTCTTTTTAGTTGTTTCATCAACACGTCGAGCAACGGTTACTAGATCGATTTTATTCATGGTAATGACTTTCGATTCACCATCTGCAGCAGCTTCCTTATCCTTCCCAGTATTCACAGAATCACTTCGATCATCGAGAAGGTCGTCTACACTATTATTCTCAACCAGTTTTTGAGAGGTGTTACTATTACGATCATCATTTTTGAGAACAGGATTTTTAGATCTAGATTTTTCAATATTTTCGGACTCCACAGGCTTAATAATATCATCTCTACCCTGCTGCATTGTTTCAGATTCACAACTCAGCCTCTTAATATTTGAGTTTATCGGACGAGGTGTTACAATTTTTGTACATTGTTGAGAATTTGTATCAGACAATATCATTTCTTTTCTACCCTTGTGATAGGTTGATCTTAATGAAGGCAGTACGGCTGGCTTAGTTTTCGAGGAATTCTTTATTGGCTGAACCAAGGGTTTGGTACTTTTATCAGATACAATTTTTTCGCTTTCCATGGCCATTTTTCTATGCGATTCATCATCACATAACGTTTCGGAGGGGTTATTCGGATGTTTGAGCGAAAGTTTTTCAGTCAACAAGGTCTTCGGTGGTGCTAACTTTTCTATCAACTGTAAGTTCTGAGCCATCATTCGATTCTTCCTATTCTCCTCAAAATTCTTAATGGGACTGTCGATCGCAATCAAACACCAATCATCATCGCCATTATTACCAATCAAGTTTTTTGTATTAACTGCATTGCTTTTTTCAATTGCAAGTTTTACAAGAGGAATATCTTTTGAAGAGCCTTGAAACGCGGTGTTTAATATGTGCTGTACCTTTTCCGGCGGAGAATCTTCTTCCAAAGTAAAGGCATTGGGTAGTATTGCATCATTGATGTCATTATGAATTATTTTATCATCAGATTTCTCATTCCTTTTACTTTTTGATACATTTGTAGCAAAATTCGCTGTAAATTCTGTAATATTTTCGATCCTTTCGTCTCCAGATGGAATCGAAGAGTTATTTAAGCCCATGGATCGATTAAACTCGGGAATAGATAATTCTGCTTTTTCTAGAGGCAGAGATTTCTCATTCTTTTGACTGTTACCAATCTCTCTTAAAGGCAGTGAATATTTTACGTCATGAATTACCGATACCGGCTCAGTAGAATTTAATAAATTAAACTGACAATCAGAGGGTAGAGTTTTTTTAGTCAAACCTTGAACAGGATTAACTATCTTGAGAGGGCTAGATCCTGCGCTATCTACTATTTCCCCATCCTCCAAAGAGATCAGACTCTTTGTTTCTGGATTCTCTGTGACTTGCGGCAAGGCTTTCATATGTATTTTTTCTACATTTTTAGTTCCGTTTCTCTCTGGTACAACAGTTTCGGAATGTTGGATAGAAATGTCGTCAAAATCAGAGCAACGTTTTCCTCTATTTCGGCTGTTGTACCTTTCTTGTGACCGTGATCTTCCGTATTGTTTATCCACTCTAGATCTATGTACTGTTCTTTCCTTACTACCGCTCCTACTGCTATCTGGAGTTCTAGATCTTCTACTTTTACATATCCTCTCATCATTTCGCTTATGTCTATTCAAGCTTCTGCCTTTTCTAGTTCGATCGCTAGATTGATCATCAACTTTGTGCTCAATTCGTTCTTTTAATTCACAAATCTCCCTACTAAATTCGCTCAAATTATCGCCATCTTTATTCTTGCATTCTCTCCGCCTTTGAAATCTGTCTCTACTTGGTTTATGCCTATCCTCACGCTGTCTACTTCGTCTCCTACTCCGCGATCTATGATTATGCCGTCTATTCTTGCTTTTAGATCTACTCCTCCTAATCTCGTCGCTTTTTTTATGACCTTCTCTGTTATCTTCAACAACTATTTTCTCTTCATTTTGAACAGACTTTTTGGCTTCTAAATCTGGATCTATGCCTTCTGCCAGAAGCATCAGTCTTATCGCAACCCGATTATGTCGATCTTGGGTCTCATTCTCATCTGCTACATTAATACTATCACTTCTATTCTTAAAATTATTTTCAACAGGTGCTTCATACTCGTCGACAATATGATACACAGCTTGATCATAAGGCACAGGGATCCCTGCACGATGTTGTTCATCAGTTTTGATTTTAGATGAGTTTTTAAAGCTACTACGAGTTTCTCTATCGCTATGACGACTACTATCGCGGTATCTACTCTTCCCGTTGTTAATTTTCGACTTCTTATTACTACCTGCTAACTCTGGCTGATCTTCAGACTGCCTTTTTCTATCGAAATGATTCCGATTAAGAGAACCAAGGTCTTCTTGAGAGTTAATACTACTACGAGACCCGAGACTCGATCCCTTATCCCGTAATCTGACTATGCTACTAACTTTACAGTCTGATTTAAGGCTCTCGGCTTTTAAGCCCCTCTGTGAATCGCTTTCAACCACATGGTCTGGTCTAATGGATTCAGAAGCATTCTTTGAATCTGCTTCTGCTCTTGCTTCGGCCTGTTCCCTTTGTTTCCGTTCCTCTTCTTGTTCCTCAAGAATCCTCTTCCGTAATCGCTCCCCGAATACTGTGCTAACAATCCCATCAAGTTGATGCGGTTTATTAGTATTATTAGCATTATCTAAGTCGATACTTGGCGGTGGATTATTGCACATATATTCTGTTATATCCTGTACTTCTGGAACTTTGATAAAATGGCTTGATTCTTTTGGACTATTGTCACGTTTTCTTGTCGGAGGACTCGGTCGCGCTGGTTGATTCGGTCTGCTGTATTCGCCTCTGCGAAACTGCATGTTTTCCAATCTGTAAAAATTTGAATAATCGTTATTCATCATTATTCAGAAGAAATATTGAACGTATCTAATTTTTAATGAACCTAAAAGTTGAATTACATCATTAAATATTTTATATTTTAGTAATTTGAGACTGATATTGTGTTTAAAATTGAAAAATAGTCATACTCTCGTCTGATATCGGCGATCATTCTATCCTTTCTGGCGATTTCTGCTTTCGCTGTCTGTAGTAGCGAAGATAAATTAACCTCTAAATTAGTGTTCACTTTCTGAAGTGATTCTAGGCTCTGGGTGAGGTCGGTAACTTGTTTTTCTAGTTTCGTACATTGCTGGGAAAGTTTCTTGTTCTTCTCAGCAAGCTAAAACAATCGTGTAGGTAAGAAATTTTATTGAATTTATTGAAGCAAAAGTCGAAAACGTTAAGCGACATAACCTCAAACGTAAATATCAACTCCACGCTTAGCTTACATTTTCATTATCTCCTACATTGAAATTGGGCAAGTCGGCGTAAATGTCTATCTCGTCTTCCATTTCTTATGACTCTTTTTATGTCATTATCGAAAATTATACATTATTGGCAAATGATTTCATACGACAAACGTCATATGTATAAGCAGAATAACGTTCACAGCTGCTACGTGCTACGCCTTCTGAAACTGCGCGGCGCGACCGCGTTCAAAAACCACTCCGCACTCAGCGGTCGGCGGTAAATAACATAAATAAAGTGATCAAATTACTCTATAAAGCTGTATTACTCGTATTATATCGCAAGAATGCTTATTACGTATATGCGAATAGTGATAAGCGAATCAAAATAACCGAGTGGAATCTTCTACCGTCAATTACTTCTACAAACAAATTCGAATCTCATATTGTATTGTTTTCTATAATAATGTTGCTAAAAATTGTTAATCCAATTTCTATAATTAAGATCAACGTCTACGATAAAATACAGAGGAACAGCCGTAACGATATTCAGGGTTTTAATTATATTTATTAATAATTAGAATTTACATTCAGCAATTCGTTATAATACGTCATATAATTCTTGTTCAATCGATGCGGTATTTTACCGACGTAAAGAACGAGCTACAGTCTCGTATAATACGATTTTCCAACCGTTTAATCTCCATCTCATATATTTCAGCGTTTAAACATTGAAAAGTTTGATAGTCCGGAATGACTCAATGCGCATGCGCGTGCAGTCGGTGGTTGTCGGCGAATGCCTTAACTGAAGGCTTTAGTAGTGACGCGCACCTTGGATGCGTGGTTGGATACGAGTGTGGGAACGTTGTAAGCTGCGGTACTTACTATATTGTTAGAAAAGTTTAGTGTCGTGTGTATTTAAAGTGGTGCCAGCGATGTGTGTTGTAGACTAAAGTGCGAAAAGTGTATCGAAAGGATTTGGTAGCATCTATCCATCTACCAGTACGAGAAATAAGTATGAAGCAGTGATATTCAAGGAGAAATCTCTGAGCCTGTTACCTGAAAAACAAGGTACCTGTACTGCTAGCATATAGTCGAACCTGTTGATGTTTTCCATCTTACCTGAACTTTTCGTCTTCTTTTTTATCTCAGAGTTCTCAGCTTGGTTATTCGATTCGTATTTAGTTTGGTCGGTTTAATCTTACGCATAATTATTATACCCATCGAAGGTCCTATGGTCGCGAATTGTAAACGAACGTTGAGCGAACATACGTGAATCGTGACTCATAACTAAATTATTGCAAAGAACACAATAGGATGTCACATAGCTGTATATCCGATGAAGTTTTGAAACTTTCGACTCTTTCAGTTGGACGTAAAAAAGTTTCAAAAATTTGATACAACGACGGTAAACATCTCAATAAACTATTAATGCTTAAGGTGGATGCCCGATCCCTGACATTCTGCAAACAAAGTAAATTTATCGCAGCTTGTAGATACATAGATATTCGCGATCTCCTGAGTGCCGAGTGATTGTTTCTCCCGAGTTGCGTAAATCTGCTGACGATGTTATAACTCACAGACTCAGCGATATATATTACACAAACGTTCAATATTATATCGGTAGCTACGAGATCGAGGAATGGGAACACCGTACTTTTTTTAAACGAGAAATAAAACGTTCCGGGGAATGTTTTTTTTCTCACACTGACACATATGTATATCTAATACGCAATTTATAACCTGGCGTAGTCTTTTACCTGTTCTCCTGCAAAGCTACAAGATCGGCATCCATATTCACAAACTTGCAAACTTGGATTTATTGTCGACGTTCTATTTCACTTTTTCAAACTTTCCAAAAATACTAATTGACTGGGTTGAAATTTACCCGAACCCGGAGTGATAATTAAAATGCAATTAATGTTCAGGTAGAAAAGTAACCGTTGACTTATAGTCTGAATGTCGTCTTTAGTTATCTTAGTATTTCATCGGACAATTTAAACTAAAGATTATGACGCAGGTAGGCGGTTATTGTTTGACGAGAAGAGTACGCGTATGTACAGTCTGTTGCGTAATGGTCGAGATCGTAACGTGATTGCTCATTAAAAATCAGGCCAATATTATTATTTTTCCTTGTGAAAAATTAATCCGGAACGATGTTATTGCTCGGAATTTTACTCTCTGAATAAGTTACGGAAGCATCGAGTATATTTTTCTCAAATCAATTTTATATTTCGAATGCACCCAAACTATAGTAGATCAACCCATAACGATAAGAAGACGATACTCTTACGTATGATCACGTGTCTGGTGGATAATGATTGATAAAATAGTTATCGGGTCAATTATTCTCTAGCATTCACGTATGCTTGTAAAAGCATTCCTTATTCCTTGTACTTCTTTGATCAATTTTAATTTCCGGGTCTTTTATTTTATCTCAAATTTTGTACAATTTTTTTATTTCCGTTCAAAGGACGCGAATATTATATTTTTAAACTTATTTGAATTGATGATCAGACTCTGACCGAGTTAACAAGAAAACTTGTTATTATAAATTGGAATTTTTCCGTCATCACAAACATCTACATACCTACGTTATATTTATTATGAATTACAAGTGGTGAAATACTTTCATGATATTTATAGCGAGCCGATATATATTTTCCCAGCACTGAGGAATTCCGATAATCTATTCTAAGCGTACAGTTCGGCATGATTTTGAAAACACGCGATGTTTGTATCTAGTGCAATACTTGTAAGCAGCTGCACGATTTTCCACACAAATCAATACTCAATCGAACGATTTTCGAAGAGGTACCGAAAAACTACCCTAACCATATTCCTTTGATCTCCGATCGTGAAAAGAAAATCATCTCGAACAATTAAAATTGATTGTTAAAGGCCCTCGTTGGATATCTCCCGTTCGTTGTTTGCGTGGGAACTTAAAAATCGAATAAGAATAAACTAAAATGAGAAAATAAGATGATTGTCTGAAAATAAATTAAACTAATAAAAGTAACGAGTCGCGATTGTTTATCGAAATTCAATGATCTTCTTATACACAAGACAACCAAAGTATACAGGGGGAAATAAAGGAAATAAAAGACGCAATTTGGTCAAGAATTTTTAGGACTATTCGTTTATTTCGATCAATAAATCGTTTCAGGAATATAAATTAGAGCTGCGAAGCAGCGTCGAGTCTGTTTACTTAATTTGAAACGGTAAAGGTGCGTTTTCAGATTTGGTTTCAGAACGAGAGAAAATAATTTTCTTCATTTTATTGAAATCATATTAGCCATGATCGTTGACGGTGTAAGAAAATACGATACAATAGCCTTATCTCATCGTCGCCGTACTATAAATATACGCATAAAGATAAGGACGTACCTTGGTGTTAAACAAATAGTAAAGTATGGCACATACCGCCCACCGTTGATAAGAAAATCAACCGTTGAGCAAAACGTTGTAACCAAAACTCTTGTTCAACAATAACATTGGCTAAATAAATCAGTCGCGACGTTCCTTTATACATCGCATCATTTTTATCGGCCTGGTACGCGTTACCGCGTGCGACAGGGCAATGCGAGTAACTCAAGAAGCTCTCATTCTTACAATTAGATAGACGACGATAAAACACGAGGCTTATCCTTTTACCTCTCATCAATATTAATATCACTCTCAAGATTGCTAATAACATCGTTATCTATACGATTGTTGAATCGCATGACAGTACAGAGAAAATGAGTAGAAAAAAACTGCAACGTTTGAGGCGGAGGTCGGTTTTATCCGACCCGAATTAACGAAGGAAAAAAAAATAATCTGTATGTAGCTCCGCCGTAACAGCTCACAATCAGTCGCACGGCGAAACGCTAATTAGGCGGGAACAAACAGGCCTGCAGGATTTTTAAAATGATTAAATAAATATTAACCGGGAATTTGCCCAATATAAATATCGTTTATTACAGACTTATTCAATCCCTTTTGAATATCACATTTACCCACGCAATTTATCCTACCTTAAACACCGCATCGTCAAAAAAAAAATGCGTAAATTTCAGGCAATTGAAATAAACCAACGAAAAAGAATAAAAAAATAGAGTTCAATGTCTAGATTAGGCGGTGTATAAACATTCCTTGATTCGCTTCAACTTTTACCCGAGTCTCAAACCCATTCTTCTACCCTATCATATCCTATCATCCCTAAGAATCGTGGAAAACGCGTGTCTTCGGCAATTATCGAACTCCCTCTTTTTACGCGGAATTAAAAATGATAGTAAACTGTAAACCGAGCATCGTCGATGGACCATGGACCCTTTTATACCTTACGGGGTCTTGGACTCTCGGTGTCAAGTCGGGCCTTGGTATTCGGGTTGTCGCCGGATGCCAAGGGCATTAGTATTCCCCGAGGCTACCTTACAACTTCTCCTCAAGCAAGCAAGCAAGCAAGCAAGCGAGCGAGCAAGCGAGCAAGCCAAGGCGTGCGGCACGCTCGCTCATGGGCTTACCACGCGCTCGAGAGCGCTCGCTACCTTACCTCGTCTCTCTTACTACACGCCTAACCTTACCGCTTACTATAGTTACTATACTATTACGATTTACCCAACCTAAACTGAGAGAGAAGCTAACGTCATGGGGTTCCTTCACTCGCTGTGTATAGCGGCTATTACTATATCTATTACAGTTAGTATACTAAAGCTACGTCGGTACTATGCCTGCCTCAACATCCACTCTCATACTCGGAGATCGCAACAGCCCACGAGCGAACGAACGGACGGAGACGAGCCAAGAGACAGCAAAGACACGGTCTATTCGACTCAGGTTCCGGCTTCGAGACTGCAGCCTTTGTGCGAACGATTCCGTTACGCACTTATAGTTGCGACTCGCCTTATATTTCATCGTTACTCATTTTTACTACCGCAGGTTTAAAGCTCGACGGATTATGGTATCTCCCTACTCAGATAACGACGTCTCATCGTTATGGCAAATTTCGTTCAGATTCTGTAATACCTCGGTTTTCTATCGGACTAATGGATATTCTCGTTTCCTTTCATTTATCTTTATTCCACCTTCGATCAGTTATACGTATGACAAAGCAACCGACTACCCTTGACCCGAGATGGATCATCTGGATCACCGGTGCTGTTATTTTTTTTCTTTCTTTTATACATATACGACCACCGCTGATGGCTTTCTGCGTACCTGTGGCGTACCTCTACACACATATACGTACTTGAAGATTTTTATTTAGGAGTTTGAAACTCCGCAAGGTTTTGTGATAAAAGCCTCGGGCTATTCAGCTGACGTATCCTCGCGTAAAAACGACGCTACATCCAAAGTCCATTGAAGAGAAGAGAGCGGGGATGGTTCGATTCCTAAGATGCGCGGAGACAGGTATTGTACCGCGTACTGTTCCAACTATTATGACTAATCGCTTTGGGAGCATGAGAAGAAAAAACGAGAGTTTTAAAGAAACCAAAAATTATTGCGTAAGGATGATTGCACGTCTCTGCAGCTGACGTAATGTGAAAAAAAACTTGTAATATCCACGTATACCTATAGATACGGCTTCTGCAGTATCTCTTGACTCACCGCTGTTCGTCAAAACCGTAACAATATGGTTCAGCGTAATTCAAACCTTCGACTAAACAATTCCGAGGATTAGTAGCAGTAGGATAGTAATAACAGTTCAAATTACTTCTGGTTAATTCTGCCGCGATGATAAAGATGCTCCTGTCGGAAGGTGACGCGCGTAAAACGTGGAAAAAAGTTGATGAAATGATTTTTCTCATCCGTCCCTTGAGATAGGAGATGTAAGTGATTGATATATGTACGTGAAAATCGTAACGATTAGGAATTGACCGATTTCGGAGACGAGATAAAGACATTTTGGGAACGTCTATATACACTTCGTTATACCTGTAGCAGCTTCTTTGACATGTGTATATATTTCGAAGCCTGTGTGCGAGATGGATTTATAGGTGTCGTTGAAAAAGGCATCAATCATATTCAAAGAATTATTAATCCTCGGCTAATTCACTGCACCGTGCACACGTCCTTGGGCTGTATGTCAGTTGTATATGCGGTGGTTACTTTTTAACCCCTGCCAGGGCTTGTCTCGTTAAAATATCATTCGCACCCCTTCCCCCATATATATTCGTCGAAGAATGACGCCACTAACATTTTTGACAAACCTGCGCGACAGGTTACATACCACTTTATGAACGTATGTACTTCACTTGCGTATGTATGGTACGGTTGGTCGAACTAAGTACCTACTGCCGGGGCAAAGAGCTGTTGAAAATATATACGTGTATTATGTGCATATATACATATGTATAACCCCTTTTCACGCGCGGTGATGAAATTTGCTGTGGGATATGACCGAACAATCCAAACTCTGAGTGCTAAGAATTTCATTAGCAAAAGGCGTTTGCCTTTTATTGATTCCTATACATATATGTGTGTATATTTACTTAACTACTTTTTTTTTTCTTTCCCTTTTCTTTTTTCTTTTTTTTTTTGTTCGCACTATTTTCACCGACTTTGTATACATAGGTATATATACGTGACTGTCATTTTTCTCAATCTGGTTTTGCCAACTATATGCGGGTAGCTCTCCTCTCGTGTGTTGACAGGATCTCACGCCTCGCTGGTTACGCATGACGTTTGGCGAGTTGGTCAGATAGTGAAAAGGAGGAGAAATTCTCGAGTAAGAACAAATCGTAAAATATAGTTTGATTTTCGGAAAAACAAACCTTTACTTTGCATTCATCGAACGAATTGTACTTCATTATTTTTTTTTTTCATCAAACGAAAGGAAAAAGAAATTATTTATTCACGTATGTCGTTGAATTTTATCGAACTATTAATAAAATCGCGTATAGAATAGAATACTTTCCGATGAGACTAGAAGAGGGTGAAACACTTGTCTTGAAACGGTTGAAGAAGAAAGGGAGTTTCAAGTGCACAGAGCCTATACGACGCTCTCTCAAGTTGTTCGGTAACTTTGAATTGCCTTGAGTTTCCGAACGAACGGTATGATTTTACATGCATTTAGCCTTCACTTAGGTACGTATGTATATATGTTCCACCTTTCTATAGTAATACGGAACTTGTACCATCGTGGACTTGGATAAAGTACCCCACATGCATATGTAGCTATCTATCCATACATGCATACATACATACATACATGAACTGCACATATTTTTTTACATAAAGGTATTTTATATGGGTATACATACATAACTTTCCGTTTGCATCTAAATATTATATGTACAAAGACAGCTGCTTGGGTTCTACCTGTATATACTTGGACGTGCGTAATTACCGAAGATCTCATTTTTCTTATCCTTGTTTTTTTTGTTTTTTTTGTTTTTCATGAAATACAAAACAGGGCTATAATCGTTACGGAGAATACAAAAGCTGCGTTGCAGAGAACGCTTGATTATACTTTGCGTGTAATTCTACAGGGACGAGTGACTGCGATACTTTTAACCATTTCGTACTTGTACATATAGGTATATAGATATGCACAATAATTTTTATCATGTGTGAGTCCGAGCAGGTCTGTTATCCGCGTGTTGAACCAACGAGATAACGCTTTGTAAGCATTTTGTTTTCGCGGAGGTTTCCCGCTATTGCCTCCATTTATCCACCATGTAAAGTCAACACAAGTCCTTTTTTGCCCTTTTTTTTTCTTCTTTCTTTCATTCTTTCTCTCTTACTTTTCTTCCACAAATATAATTTTTTCACCTATCTCACTCCAGACCTAGTTTTATAGATCTATGAGATGTGGTTTTCGAGAGGCTTACGCCACCACGCATAATAGGCTTTCCAAATTTCTTACTTCTCTATGGATTTCATATTTTAGTTATTATACTGATTATAAATTTTTTCACGGTTTTATATGATTCTATTTACGTTTAACTCCAACAATTCTCTATGCACTACCATATGCTATTTCTACTCGAAACTTTACTCCCGCTAATTTGCGGGGATGGTCCGTTCTGTACAGTTTAATTTAATTCGTTTTGTGTACCTTAATCACGAAATGTCATGGGCGGTGAAATAGTTACGAAAATTCTACGGGTTTCTATAAAATGTTGTAAAATTAATTGAAATATTTTCGGGATCTCTTCTTGCTACGTAATTTTCAACAATTTTATAATAACACGGTAGAGATATAACAACGCGTTTCGCACACTGTGAAAGAAGATGTGTTACACGATAATTAACGCGCATTTTATGGTAATTTCGTTCGTTTTAATTCAAGCTTTTTTTCTTCTTACCTAAAACAAAAATATGTTCTATTGAACGATATTCATAAATTCATACCTTTTCTTTTTTTTTCACTTTTTTAACCATGATACGCGTGGCTGTTTGTAAAAAGCTCTCTTATAGACGTAGCTGGGGTATATATTTGTATGTATATTTATGAATTTACATGTAGCTGTATATATGTATGCCTGGTGTGTAGATACAGCAACACCTATACGCGTGCATAACTGGATTTAGAATTAGCCGTGTGTAATAAAAGATCGAGCGGAGTAAGACGAGGATATATATATAGGTATACGTAGGTATTATTAATAAGAATTAAAATCACAATGGTCCTCGCATTGAGGAGTTTTCGGTTGGTGAACCGTTTCTTGTTTGCCAGCTGAGAAATAGCGGAGAAGCAGTAAGTAGAGGCAGAGGCAGCAGCATCAACAGCAAGCAGGAGCAATGAGAGCGATGTTTGCCAGAAATAAAAGAATTTTTAACAAGCAGGAATTACATAATAGTCTAGCTGTCAACAGTCGACAATCGAGCTTTATACACAGAAAATAAAAAATAAAAAAGTAACCCATTGTCGTACTTTGTAAATGTCCTATCGTTCGAGCCAGCGAATATTTTTTACTACTTTTAAACTGACCCTCTCTCATCCATAGCCTTCTCCTTATATCGTGTACTACCTACTATACCTAGTTCGTAGGAGTGCGCAAAGAAGTCCTGCAGACTGTAGGGGTTCGGTTGAGAAAGGGAGGCAACAGGCATCTATTCGGGGTCATAAGCCGGCAGAGTATGCCTCACGGCCACAACCACTTTAGACTTTTGAGAAGCCCTGCCTTCCTTCGCCTTATATTTTGGTTTGACCTAACGCAAACCAGGCTTTGGTACTTGAACCGCACATGGCTCGCGGCCATCTTGATACTTTTCTCGTTTTCTTATACTTTTAGAATATCTAGGTAGCTGCCGAGTGTCCAGCGGCAAGACCGGGGCAACGTGGGCACCTCGGATGAAAACTGATGGAAAAAAAAATTTCTTTTCCTCAAATAACTTTTTCCTTCAATTTGTTTTTTGAAAAAAAAATTGAAAAATAATTGTAAGAAAAAAGTTTATCAATTTTTAACCGAGGCACCCACTTTGCTTCGGTGTCCCATATATTATATGTGCATTTCGCACAGTTTTATAATCATGGTCGAGTCAAGCCTGGTGTTTTATTTCCGCTTCCGCACTTGATCTTCATTAATTGCACCTCGCGAGAGTTTACTTCTTATGAGTTTTCACCCAAAGCGATGAACACGCTTTCTCTCATAAACGAAAAGTCCAACTTTTGAGCGCGAAAATTCTTCTTTTTTTTTTTCTGAGAAAAGTCGAACAGCTTTTACGGGCAAATTTTTCTTCTCGTACTGACCGACTCCCGTGACTTTTTTTTTTCTATCAACTTCTATCTTCTATTCCCATTGTCCTAGCCTCGCTTTCAAGCTCTATGCGCTAAGGGCCTCGAATAATACAAGACCTCCTGGCGGTATGAACACCCTACGCAAAACCACGTGGATTTCTGTAGTACATCGTACCTTACTGCCTAGCTTCTGGTATACAAAGAAGCGGCGGTGGTACGGGATACTCTTTCCAGCACATAATGGGCCACTCTTCGACTACACTCTCGGTTTTCTCTTGTTCGTTCTCTACTACTCTTCCCACTTCGTTTCGTTCATGTGCCACTGCAGTTTTCTCATTCTCGTAGGCATAGTCCGCTTTTTTCATCGCTACCAGCCTGCTCGCCTTCCTTCCTTAGATCCTTACTTCATTTTTGGCTTCTGCCTTGGCTCACTTCGCGTCTGTTCTTTGGTAAATGGACACTCTTCCTGGGACGATGGGTCTTGGTGAAGAACTTCGAGGATAACACCTACATACGAACAAGATTCTTTCCTAATGGCGAAAAAGATGAAACGTTGAAGCTTGGGAAATTTCATTTACGGAAAGTCGGAATGCGGGGAGCTTGAAAGTTCGGAACTCCGGACCCCTGAAAGCCCGGAAATCCGAAAATTTCGATCTATTCGAAGGATGTGAAGACAAAAAATATAGTTCCTATTTACGGAAACTCGTTTCATCTATTTCGATCGATAACTTCTATGTCATGAATAATTGATAGAATTTCTAGACTTTCTTTCCAAAAAGGACATCTCAAGACGATCAATTGACCACTTCTTGGTTTCGATGCGATGAATGCAGTTCGAATCAATACACACTGAATGCATACACGCGTTACTTTCAAGTTCCGGAGGTTTGGCTCTTCGGATTTTTCGCTTTCAGAATTTAAAAAAACCTTCGCTCTTCTTCGTTTCAAAGTTTTTGAAATTGGGCATGTAGACTTTCCGGGAAATACCTACTCTTTCTAACAAGTGTGAGTCGGTAATATTCAAATTCAAAAAATACATGTACGCTATTTCTCATGGGTAATCTTCACCGTCTATGAATATACAATTTAAAAATGATGCTGCATAAGACTAAGACTGTGGTTATAAATGGGTTTAATGTCCGAGGCTTTTATAATAATATCCGCAATTTTCACGGATCGTTTGAGTTTTCTTTTAGCATACGCTTTGCTAGCGATGGTGAATGGAGATTTTTAGTTTCGTATACATGTTATTTTCTTTCGCTAAGCTCAGTTCGTTGAATTTCTCAACAGCTTTTAAGCTTAGTTCTTGAGCCATGAGCCATCTGCTCTTGGAAAGAAGTCGTTGCGTTGGAAATGTGTTTTTTAAACTCCATTGTCACAGTGTCATAACTTTATTGTTACGCTCCAGGCTTGTTTACGGAGGAACATTTGTCTTCAGTTTCAAGCCCTCGTCTCCAAATCCCTGAAAACCCCTTTTTCATATAACTATGTGGATTTCACAAAAGTTTATTCGATTATCAAAGGAAGTTATAATCAGTCAAAAAATTAATTTTCTTTTTTTTTTTCACTTAATTTTCGAAGAAAAAAGACTTTTCAGGGAAAAATCCTGGGTGCCCGTTTTACCCCGGTCTCGCATACGTAGCATACCGTAAATTTCGGTACACATTGCAGTCGAGTGTCGCGATAATCTCTACAGATTCAAAGCTACGAGAGAGAACCCGCCTCATTGTCAACGAATATATAAAATATTTTAATGACGTTCTAGCCGAGGCGAGTTAGCCTTTAGACGGGTCTTTTTGAATTTTTTTTTCATTCTTTTTTTTTTCTCTCGACTGCGTTATTCTATGCACACGCTGCACAAACGAGGGGTCAGGGTACCAGGCCGGTCAAAGCGTCTCGGTACAATTTATTTTCACATCGGTGAGAACATCCCCTGCAGCTTCACCGATCTTCGAGATTCTTAAATTGTATTTTCCTTTTCGGTTCTTTGAACTTGACTGATGAGTCAAGAACCGTATAAATTACATAAATATCTCGACTTATACCATTACTTCAGGAAAATTTGTCGGCTAAATTTTTTTTGGTACCGCGTTCATTAGTTCATGCAAAAGACCACCGCGATGAAGAAGGGTTCGTGATTCGCGGCTTGAGTAACGTCTCTTGTATTGTGTTTAGGCGGGTTTAGGTTCGATGGTACCGGAGACTGGCTCGCACCGTCTTTTATACTCCGTACTCCCTGTGTACTTAGTCTTTGGTCCTTTGTCTTTTGTCATTAGCGATAAACAAAGAGACGATCATTTTACGAACGATCGAAACGGTGCGGTCTACCAAAACACTCGAAATACGGACGTGTTGAGTAGGTAGGTAGGTAGGTAGGTAGGTACTAGCTCCTTGACGAGGAGGGTGACCTGAGAACAATGGGTAATACTAGAGGAAGGGTTTCACCGCGTATCACGCCCTCGCTCACGTTATAAACGGAGGATATCAAAACGAACCGAGGAGAAATAAAAATCATAATATATAAACATCGAGTCTGATTTTTTTATTGAATTTTCCAAAATTTCTACCTCATTTCAGAACTGAAGACGTTACGTCAATTTTAGCCTCCTGTTAATTCCAATCGACTCAGATACGATTATTAAACGAATAAAATTTATATGCAAAATTGTGTTTTACGTGAATTTTTAATCAGACTAAAAAGAAAAGTGATGAGAATGATTGAATGAATAAATAAATAGATGTAATGAATTCCCGATTTTTTTTTTCTCTTTTCATATGCGATTGGGAATCGACTTTTGGATATACTTGGACGATAAATTAAGGGACGAAAATCTGGGGGGAAGCTATTTGAGATAATAAACTTTTCCTACCGTCAGCAAATTAGGGGTGAAAATGTTCCCGATAAAGTTATCGATTAAAGCCAACAACAGCGTTGTGTTTGTAGTAGTAAAGAGCGAGACCGTGCGGTCAATTGGTGTTAAACCGTTGAGGTCAATCAGGTTACTTTATAAAATATATACGGGGTAGCAATGACCCACGAATTATACCACTAAACTGCCTGGGTTTCACCCATCTTCTATATCTATATATAATATATACACCACGACTGTAAACAGAAGAATTATTTAATCAATCAAAAATGAAAATTACCCACAAGAATTAGTCGACTGACTGACTCAACGAAATTCAAGATTTTAGATTAATGATAGCAAAAAGAAAAACAAAAGATATATTTCTAACCGGTTGAATTAACTTTCGAACTAATTGTTTCAGCTCGGTTTATTTCCCATGTAAGTAAATTAGCCGACTATTTCATTTCCTAATAACGATAACTCGATTCCTAGCCTCGATTGCAGGGACAGCTGTTCTAGGCGAAACGGAAGCAAAGTGGGCACCTCGGCTGAAAATTGCTAAAATTTTTATTTATATTTTTTTACCTCAAAAATCTTTTTTCCTCTAAACTTTTTATTTTTCTTTTAACAATTGCATAGGATTCCTTGCGAAACTAAATTCAGGATCTTTGGATCGTGGAACGGTTAGTGACCAACGTTTATTGATTTTGTAATGATTCCCTATCTCCACCTGTATCGCGACAAAGTAATATGTATACCTAGATATCTGATGTCTGTACGCACTCGAAGAAAGAGATAATTGTTATGATAAGAATTGTCAGATCGTGATTTTATTATTGAAATAATTATTCGCGAATTTTGTTTCTGTACACGCGATATTTCGTTCCCCTCTTTGTCATGTACGAATGACGTTATAATCATACATTTATACAAGTGCATATCGTAAGCAGGAAATGTCTCGTTAGGTATAATAAACAACCATTTAACACCGAGAGAGAGAAAGAGAGATAGCAAGAGACAGAGAGAGAGAGAGAGAGAGAAATAGAGAAACAAGGTTGTCGATTAACTTGGCGTTGTAATAATTAATATATCCTAAATAAAAGTTACATAACCGGGTCTATATTTGTACCTATCAACCGAGCGTGTGACCTTAGACGTTATACGCATCGCGAGGGATCAAAACTAACTACATACCTACGTCTCGGTCAGCCCCCGCGTGCGACACATTAATTAAGATCTTTTTCATTAGCGGAAGCCATCCTATACCTTCGACGTAACTCAGGCGTTAAATCCATACATCTATGAGTGCATATATGAGTATTATATGAACGATGTAGAAGTATATTTATGTATATATATTTTAAAATTAATTTTTTTTCTCTAAGAAAGGCATCTTATATGTATAATATATTTATGAAAACTATTGAATTGTGTGAAGAGAAATTGTATAACGGAGCGAGGATATACACGTCCGAACGTATACCTAGATAGAACGTAAAAGTTTATCTCTCGTAATGATAAATGGTTTAAAACTCTGCCCACCGAGCTAGTTCATTTTATTTTTCATTTCTCTATTAAATTAACTGGAAAGAATTATTTCTGAAGCTTTATAAACCCGGTTCATAGAAATACCTTCAGCTACCTCTTTATTTTTAGTCCTTTATTTCTCGTTCTCGATGTCGATAATAATAAGCGTAATAATAACAATTATTTATTATCGGAGTTTCCATTACAGAAACCTGCTGCAGGCTGTACTATACTACTCTATACTATATAAAAGTTGTTCGATATTCAGTTTCCACACCCGAAACAAATGCCTTGTAGAAATGTATATAACTACTCGATGAATTTCTAGGGTCCAAAAGCTGCACGCACGTCGGCACGGACTGCCACGACCATTAAGGGGATATGTAACCCGCGAACGTAACAATAACGCTCGACGATCACCCAAATCCCTAACAATCCATGTTGAATAGGGTTACTCAGTGCCGATATAAAGTCTATTGTGGATTATTATGTTCCAGAGCTTTTTTTGTCCTTTTTCTTTTTTTTTTCTTTGAGTCAAATCGAGGAAAAATTTCGTATACCTAAAATCTTTTTATTCAAAATTCTAATACATCGCGCGTTATTTTCTTACGATGCTATGTACGATAGTTAGGCGAAAAGACAGCTTGCGATAATCCGTATATAGGTAAATCATATATATATATATATACATTTACCTAGTTTATTCACTGGACCCCATGAACATCGGTTTGGGTTTTTAATCTCTAAAAGTTGACAGCTTTAGGTACCGCAAGAAAACTTGTTGGGAATACGAAATTGGCTCGATCGAAAAACCTATAAAGAACGAGGGGAATCAGGCTCTATACCTACTTCTCTCCACACGAGGGTGCGAGTCTCGGTACACATACCTACTATACACAGATATATCTACATATTGTATGTAACCTATACAGGTATATAGGTATACTGTACATATATACGAAAAGCTATCGTCCAAGTATGTAAGTCTCTAGCTGCTTGCAGGGAAGCCAGAGTGACCTAGCGTTGCATTTATAGGACTTCTCCTGACCTCCGAGAATCTATGTATTTTCTTTTTTCCTCGTTTTCCTTCTTTCCTTTCTTTTTTTTCGCCATATTTTGCATGCTTCCGCATTCTGAACGATCTCTTGAGACCTGACGTCACGGAGAACTTCCAACAATCAGTTATTCTACGGATATGTATGTACATAGATTTTTACTAGCGAATTAAAATCGAGGACGTATGTTCGACTAATTTTTTTTTACTTCAAAGCTTTACCAAAGAACCAAACTTGGTCGGTGTCGAATTCCAATGAATACAATTTAAAAAATCGATTCTTCGAACTGTACTTATACACACACACATGTGTATTCAAACTGCTGTATCGGCATGTCGACTAATCTAGGCCAATGGGGATAATAAATGACGAAAAAGTATTTCAAATCTTAGGTTTCATTGATTTAATTTTATGTTTGTCGTTTTATTCAAACAGTTTTGCAATAAAAATAATTTCAATCGGTTCAAACAACCGGCCGCTCTGTGTCCATTGAAATAAAAACTTGAGGGATTTACTACCAGCTTTTATAAAATACTATAAACACTTCTTAAGTCCGACTTAATTAACAAGCTTAGTTTTACGAGCTTGTTTATCCCCTTCGAGCTCGGAAAATTTAATGAAATTATGGGTGTCGTTGGTATGTGTATAGGTATGCAACCTTTATGTGTATGTATACATACACTTTCTGTTTTATCTATATCTTTACCGCTCTGCACTGAATGCACCGCGGTATTAAATTTACAGCAGTTAGCTTAAGAAATGGAAATTGTTGTAGTTATAAGATCAGCATGGCAAGGCAGGTGTATACGTATATAAAAGACGAGGTCAAAGTGCGGGCACGTCGGCTGAAAATTGATTTAAAAAAAAAAAATTCTTTTCTTTTAATCAAAAATTTTTTTTTTCTAATATTTTTGTTCAAACACTTTTTCTCCTTTTTATTTTCTCGATAAATTTTTCCCCCAACTCTATAGAATTTACTATTCATCATGCATCAACTATCTGGGTTAAGTCGTTCTCGCAATGAGGGTAACTCGCTAATTCGCCAATTCTAGCAAATTGGTACATTTGCATTTTTCATAATTTCCGACAGGTCGTTACATGCATACATATTCAGTCGGAGTGTAATAATACGTACGCGTAAGTCTCTCTTTCTGCACTGGCATCGTATATACGAACCGCGTATCTATATCTATGTCACTCGTTTAATTTAATAAACTGACCATAACTGACTCACTGGTCAAATGAGCGAATAACTCGATTATCCCACGTTTATTCGTTGGAAATGAGTTGTGGTTTTTTCTTCGAAGGTTTTTTGTTTTTTAAATAACGAATTGGAATCAATTAATCGAATGAAATTCTCAAACGCCACTTGTCTTTTTTTTTCAGTTTTTCTCAATTGCCAATTTATATAGAGGGCTCGATAATTCAGGCGACATCGGACTTCAGTGTCGTTTACGTCGTGTTCTCGTTCGGTGATCCGTTTGTTAGTGTACACGTCGACGTATAGTGCTTTATTCGGGAAAGATTCATTTCACGACCCGCATCAAACGAATATTAATTGCAACCGGCTTTGGCACTCGATGCGGCTATTGCATTTCAATTAATGTCCACTGGTCCAGTCTGCGTGATATAAAAATCTAAAAGTACAGGAAATCGTCTGAAAAAAGTGAAGAGAATAAAAATAAAAAAAAATGAACGATAAATTGACGCTCTTTACGGAATTGAGACTAAAGTTGTCTAGGTGAGTGCAATTACTTCTTCGCGGCAATTTCGAAAACTTAGGGGTAACGATGTTATGTAGGTACGCTTCGTTATCAATCTACGTCATTTGATATAGTCATTAGATTATTCTTGCTACTTAACAGATTGGTCACGACTGACGGATGCAGAATGAAAATTATTAACGATAAGTGGTCCATTCCGGAATTAGCTAGTTAATTCGATAATAGTATAGCTAATAGCTTAGATTTAAAAATTGCGAAGGAATCGTTATCTTTGTTTAAGAACAATCGTTGATTGTCATAGAAACGAAATTCACCCATCGACACGTTTTAACACCGATAAATCAATATATACAATTATTTGATCGAGTTTATTTGAATTTCGAGATAACAATATATACGTATACGAATTTCCAATAAACTTCAATTATCTCTAAGTCACGGAAGAGTCGGAATTCTATTGCTTAAATTGTGTAAAAGTCGTCGATATCCGAGTGAAAAGGGGACCGAAAGGAAAGACTAAGGAGCTAAGATTGAAGAGACCGTTTAATGTATGCCGGGTTTCGTTGAGCACCTGAATTATTACAGGAAGAAGAAGAATACGACAAATAAATAAATCGTCTATAATCGAATATCAATTATTTGAAACGTTTAGAGAGTTCTTTCGGCCTTACTTCCGGCCCAATTCTTCTCTCGTATCGATCAAAGCTTTGGTAAAAGCTTTCCCGTAGTTTTCGGTAATCTTAACTATAACGTAT
Organism: Tenthredo distinguenda; assembly: GCA_947538915.1. NCBI lineage: Eukaryota > Metazoa > Arthropoda > Insecta > Hymenoptera > Tenthredinidae > Tenthredo > Tenthredo distinguenda. The sequence continues at coordinate 15,024,563 of OX384532.1, forward strand.
TCGCATGTCCTTAATTTCCACGACTGTCGCAAAGCGTATAATTTCACCCGTTAATTCGAAACCAGGTTCACGCCTCGACGCCTCGTGGATATGTACAAACTCGTGCATAGGAGCTGTGATAGTCGTTGGCTTACTGATCCTTTGAGACCAGTCGACGTACACCTACTTAACGTACGTGACTCTCTACTCTCGCGGTTTCCCTAAACGCGGTACTCTCCGCCTAAACAAAGTCTATGTATATATTTCGCGAAATCCACCAACTCCTGTGCGAACTTCGAGTCGGTAATAGGACTTACGTTAGCTTTAGCTCTGTCTGTGTCTATGTATCCCTACTTCCGGGTATCTGGTGTCTCTGGGTATTAAGAGGTGCGCACAAATATACGGTACAATTTAATCTAGATGTTAGATTTGGCTAGACTCAGACTGGTTCTGCAGCTTCTGATGCCTTCTGGGTTTACTTCATACGTGATTGCAGCCTTTGATGTCAATGTATCAAAACAGAAGTGCACGCAGGAGTCTGGAGTATCGTATATAAAAGTACTCACACATCTACGGACACACAAAGCATCTCATTTTCTCGTATGCGTCCGTAAGACACCATTAGTTAAGATCGTGATTATTAGCCATATGGCTTTCAGCGAGCGGTAGAGTTGAAAGAGAATCTTGAATCTCTTCAGGCGGGGTTATACACTCTAATGATATTATCATTATAGATTTTTTTCCTCCACCCTCGATTTCTTCGCGTTATCATCCCGGAGCTTTCCTCTATAGAACCCTATTCGCATTATCGAATTAATAATTTCCTGATTTTTATCCACCGCAATAGAAAATGAACGACCGATGATAAGAACAACGCGTCTCGACGCGTGTCCTGATATTTTAGGGCCCACTTAGATTTTTTCTTACGAATATAGGTATAGGGTCGCGTGACGAGTACACGAACTGGAATACCTCCACGGGGTGGTCTCATGTTTCTTCTATTCCTTCAACCCGACTGCATTTGTCTAGGGACAAAACCACTCGAAATTTTTTTCCTTTTTTTCTATTCCCAAACCAGCTTCCTTCGCTCTCTGACGTCATTACTCTACCCCAATATTCACTCGTACATTAGGGCAGTCAATCTCAAAGATAAACGCTTTAGGGAAATTTAGGGGATTTGACGCGCGGTTGGGAAAAAACTTATACAACTGAATAAAGAATCACGTCTGCAGTCTCCGAGTCGCGATAACTCGTATGGAAATTATCTATACGTATATTTAACCGACTAGTCCTGTAATACCGTTACAAATATATTTTCAAAAACTTCATAACACCGTTTACTATTTCATTGCATCCAACTTTTTTCGATTTCAAATCATGAATCGTACTTTTCGAATTCGTAATACGCGAAGAATACTCTTATCAGTCCAGCGATGAGCACTGAGAGTCATTTCCAAGGAATGCATTAGATTTGGGATGCCTCTGCTGATTTACGATCCATATTTTTTCTTATCCTAATATTTCCTCTGATATACCGTTGCCCCGTTACAAAGTTAACTGCGTTTACATTAATTTCTCTCTATTCGTCGGAAATACTCCCTAAATTCATTTCGATCTTTGGAGGATTTCAGTTCCACTTTCTGCATAGACATTTTTAGCATCATGTTATACACCGTACGTATAAGTTCGCTAATAACTGCTTTTTAGAACGCCGAACTGACCTCCTGTTGTATTTAACTCCAACCTGGGAGCAAGCGAGTTAGTGGCTATAACAGTTACCGTCCAGCATCTGCGGTTCGTTTGTGGCTACGTCCCTATACCCCTTTTATTCGGACCGGAAATGCATTATTTATGATAATACGACGCTCATTGTTGCCTCGTATGCCACCCATTATACAGTTTTTATCCTCTTTTCTTTTATTCGGTTTGGAATTTCGCCTAGCCGTCACTCACGGACTTGGTATGAACGCCTTTGACTGTCACCGAGGCTATTTCGGATCTTTCGGAAGCCCAGCTTCTCGCTTTAATACGAATCCCCCTGTTTTTTATGCGATAAAAAAATATCTCGCACCGAGGTCAAGACTTCGATTTAGAATTTGATGACTGGAGAGTGAAAAACGAATTCCTTTTGAAACTGTTTGAGAGAGAAGCGTGGTTATTTCAAAGAAAGAAAATCTGTCTTCCAGGGCTTCGAATACAATCGATGGGGCGACTTCTCCTACCTCTCGATGAAAAAGAACGCAAGTTTTTATGGGAAATTGATCCATATACCAGAAGCAATGATCTAACAATAGATCGGGTATATCATCTACATCGACGAATAAAACTACGAGGGAGATTTGGAGCTGCATTTCTTATACCGTGTGGGATTCGAGGTGGATTTTCGCGTGAGAATTTATCTCGGATTTGATTGACGTGCGAACTGAATTTGTACGAATTTTTCCCCCATTGCGAAATGAAAAAAAAAAAAAAAAAATGATTGCGTTGATCCGATTTTTAGATTGACTGATCGATCGATGCACCCTTGATACAAATAGCAACAGCTGGTCGGTCTCCGTGATTTAGTTTTTCGACAATATGCCTTTTAAAAATGACCGATCAATAGACAGAACCAAATGGTTTTAACATGTGGGGTCGTCGTGATACCCACGCCGACCAGCACCACCGAACAGGCCAAGGGTAGACGAACGGTGATTTTCGAGACTGGTACTGCCAGTCTCGACAGAAATATCCTGTGTCGATACACATCCATTGTGTGAATTGAGATATTGGGTTACCAAGGAACTGGAAGACTAATGAATTGATAATTCACGCGAAATTATACCCCCGAATTATTATTACGAAAATTAAATCCTGCTCCTCAATTTCCTCGAGACGTGTCACTCATTTCAAATCACCCCTCAACTGTATTATACATATATTCATGATCGTGGCAAGAACTAGTCAAATATCGATCGGAGTGTCTATCGTTGATCGAATAATTACACAGTTGGTTAGAACTTCACTCGATAATATTTAATTATGAATTCTATACGCTCTCCTATTGTTTTAATAACGAAGTGTCGTACTCTCATAACTTAATCCCGTTCGTTGAGAGCATTGTTGTTTCTCTCAGGGTGAAATAAGATCTCATGAGAGGATAACAGATCTGCAGTACCTCTATCTTCGTCCCTCGTACGAGTGCTAGAATTTCATGGTACTACCTCTACCTGGCTGGCTAGAATGTATCTCATACCCAGTTCTATGGTGCAAGTAACAACGTGTATAAAAACAAACTATAACTGCATTTTGTTCCATTTTTAATGCAATTTATGATTACCTCACATGTAGGTAGAGGTATGTCTTCCCTCGGTAATAACAGTACCCATAATCCAGTTCGTAATAACGTTGCTATGTCAGTTCAGCCTCGTGTCTAGTACACATGTTCGGATGCTATATGCCAATTGTTCTTATAATGGAGATAAAACAACGATTCCAAACTTTTAAGCTCGGTTTACCGATTCGCAAATATAATACGTGTAAGTAAAGTTTTTAACAGGTTTACATTATACGCGAAAAGTATTACCTATATAGGTACCCCGATATATCCGAGCCCTGGCAAAGTTTTTTACCCCCCATACATACAGACAGATTTGCGGGAAGAGATGTTCTGCGTTGTCCATAAGAGCGTAATCGAGACGTGGGTATTATGTATTTCGACATTTGTAGATTGGATTCTTGCTTCTTATTTTTTTTCTCTTGCTTTTTTGGTCTCTTTTCTTCTTCTTTGTTCTCTCTTATTCACTTCTCATCAGTCGCTCGTCTTTTATTTTCTATATAGTCATCGGGTTCCCTACCGGGACAGCATTTCCGATTCTAATCTACGTCATGTGAAAAAAAAGGAGAAGAGAAGAGAAGAAAAGAGAAAAGAAGAGAAGGGAAGGGATTATGGAGGCATTCGAAGGGTTCCTACACCCGTGTACCGCAGCTGTTGTTCGACGTACGACCTGCGCATTACGAATGAGTTCAAATCACGGATTTACACCTCCGGTTGACTATTTTCCTTTTTTTTATTTATCAAGAATCGTTTAAGCGGTGGTTCAGCCAGACTTCAGAGACTCGGTATAATCTAGCATCCCCCTTTGCCTCACACTACAAAGAACATTAGGATCGAATTTATTGTTCGGGTGTTCGCAGATTCGATGACGCGTTAATACGGGGAATTATCTACCGGACCGAAAGAATATTTACCCCAATTATTGAGGGTATCAAAAGAAGAGCTCAAAACACTTCTTAATAGAGGCTCAAACACAATAATAAGTTACAGCTGATGTATAAATTCATTTTTTCTTTCAATTTACTCCAAACTTCGTTTTTCTGGACATGAAACGTTATTTTCATCCCTTGAACAGAATTTTTTAAATCCTAATTCCTTTTTAGCCAATTTTTGTTCATTCGCGGATTTTAAACCTCTGCGAATAATCGAGCGCGTACAACCGCGAGTACGACGTGTAACTGGCTCCTAACGCGAGTGTGTGACCGTGCTCTTGACGTGCCACGCCCGTTTACGATACCAGCCTAACTAATACGCACGTGCGTTGGACTTTAATCTGGTTTTAACGTCGAAACGGTCCTCGGCAGTCTCATGGGAACGTTGTAGATTTCGTATAGTTGATTGCGGCACAGATCAATGTATAAAATCTCTTTTAAATAACCACGTACAAAATATATACATATACATATATATATAGATAAAATATAATGAGATATTTTATATTATATACCTATATACGTAGATATATTTACATATAACCATCGCTGCTGGTTGGTTCGGTGAAGCTCGCTTGGTGGAACAGGTTTCCCTCACTTTTCGAAAGTCATTGACATTTTACGCCCGCACGAGTAAAACTTAACCGTAACTGTCGAAACTTTTTACGTTCTATATTATTACGTAACGTATATAGTGTATGGTATATATATATATATATATATATATATATATATATTACGGTGGCCCTTAATTTGATCATTTTTGAATTTCAATGCCCAGGTCCCTACCCCAGTTCTAAGTACCGCCGCAAAACCTTCGGATTTTCTCATTTGAATAAAACACGATTTGTGACACTTCGCGGTTAATGTTTTTTATTCCTATTCCAGTATAGCTCCGAAAAATCTCAAACTTGGTACACTCCTCACCTGTAGTAGTAGGTATTTCATGAAAATCAGACAGACTTTCAACGATATGATTTCCGGAGTTACAGCGCACCAAAAAAAATTTCTTATCTCCAAATCGTGAAAAATGAAATTTTGTCGTTAAAAATTTGAAAATTTTTCACGGATACCTACTACTACAGGTAAGAAGTGTGCGGAGTTTCGGAATACTCAAAGCGATAATGCGATAGGGAGTAAAAAATAGCCCGGAAATACCGAAAACCGTGTGTTATTTAAATGGGAAAGTTCAAAGGTTTTGGGACAGTACTCAGAATCGTGATAAAACCTGCGGTTTTGACTACATTTTTTCGTATATATTCGGAGACGTGCTCGAATTTCAATGCTCCCATATACTTATAACAGATCACGTACGGGTGAGATTACGTGTGATTTATTATGGGCGGATATAAGATGAGGAAGAAAAAAAAAAGTATACCATTAATCTATACATTACTTATAAGCTTCAAGTTCAAGCTTCAAGTTCATGCTGTGAAATATAACTAATTCTTTAATGCTATAAGCCATACATATTGTGCGCTCTATATATGCGAACTACGCTAGACAACCCTGACTTACGCGACTCATATTTAAATTGGGCTTTGTCGGGGCCGTTAAATACTTCACGTATATAATAATAAGAATAACACCGTGCCTCTCCGAACCCCTTGACTCTGAGTGTGTGAGTTATGTGTACGCAGATATCAATTACAAGGGGGTCCCAAGTTGCACAAGGGCCTATTTTGCATGGTAACGACTAGTAATGGGCCAGGCTTTTCAAAATGTTTACCCGTTCAACGGGGGGGCCTGATTTTTCGTGCCCCTGTTTTTCCATTTTCATACATAGGCACGAACCATGAGGGTTCAGTTATTTAGTCTTTTTTTTTCTTTTTTGCTTCCTATAATCTATTTCTTTTTGTCTTTTTTTTTCTCCTCTTCATTCATTACCACGGGAAAAACTCGTATCGTCACTTTTCAAACAGACCCTTCCCGCCCGCCCCACGTCCCCTATTTTTAGCTGTCCGGATGTCAAGAGGTTACCCATTATTTTTCCATTCTTCTGAATTAGGTTGATTTCCAATCCCGTCGAAATGTACTCACTGTCCAGTCAATGAAAATTCTCTTAAGTTTTATAAATATAAATTCCGAAACGAAAATACACCGTCATCTGCATTTCGATGAGATATTTTTGCTTTCCTCGTGTAATTGAATTCGGGGTAAAATAAAATTTCGTACATCTCTCAAAATCGAATAGAATAATTAATTTGAACTTATCTGGCGTTCGGATGCCAAGAATCCTAGTTTCAAATTCACGTTCGAAGTTAAGCCGCGATTTTGTTTCCTACAAAACCACGCTAAAGTATAAAAAAGCACGCATTCGTCATTCCCATGCAGCTAAGCGTAGCGTCGAACGCACCTGGCCCGGGTTAGGGCCTCTGGGCCTCGGGGCCGAATACTCCGTCAGGCCTCACCGCCACGTATAGAACGCTATATGTGCTATAGCTATATCAATACTCATTCTCAATGGCGTAGCTATTTAATGTAAATTCGTGATAAAAAATGAATAAAAATCCGTCGTAAACCTCGCCTCTGATCTCGCCCTACGTTTTTATAAAATTCGGCTCTTATCCGATTAAAAATCGATAAAAATTCATAAGATTCGTAAAATTGAAGAAAAAACGAAAGAAATTAGCTGAATATATGAGAAGCATTCCCCCATCTCACATCTCACACGGATTCGTAAATACATGAATCGAAGGGTATAAAAATTTAACTAGAAATTCCCGTTTCACGTCTTTTTGTAAAAAAAAAAAAGAAAAAAAAACAAGTTTGATGCGAGGGGCCCTTTTGGCTTTCAGTCACGGCACTGCCGGCACCGTGTATACTTTAGTACAAGAGCGACGCATACCGTAGTAGCAGATTATGAGTGTAGACATTCCATCGTGTCAGTACCCCGTGAGCAGACCATCGGGCCCACGGGCATCGAAAATGTGAGACGCCGCGAATGGCGCGTATAACTGACAGTAACCATACACGCCCCCACTCTGGACCTCTGGCCCGTTCTCGTTGGGTCGGTTCTGGGCCCACTACGAAGCCGGCTTCTGACCGTGGCGTCAGTTGCTTGCCGACCCCCTGTTTGACGTGTACCGGGTGTGCGTATGACTGTTTTTAGAAACCTGACGAGTAACGAATTCTAGTTTTTACGTGTGAAATGGAATTCCTAAAGTTTACAGTGATTACAATGCGAGAGGTACCTCGTAAAGATCTCGGTATATAATTTTTCTCTATACCTCGTGTAGATCTCTCAAGGAATAAATTAGTGCAGTGGAATTCAGTTTTACGATACCTATACCTATATTTATACACAGGTGGTGGATACTCGGTGTTATCTCGTGTGTGATGTGATTGACCGATAAATTTTTTTAGTGCCCTTGTTAACGTCGGAGTTCACGTTGATATCGTTCGTTCCTTTTTTTTTTTTCTTTTTTTTTTTTCTACACATTTGTTGAAAAATGACTATACCCGAAGCGTGAGTATATTTACCTGTACCCGCACATATTTTACGATTCTAATATAAACAAGAATTTTTAATTTGTTTTTTTTTTCAATTGAAGTAAAAAATGTGGAACGAAAATACGTATTCGAGTAAAAATTATCGAACTTGAGAGTGAAATGTTGGCTAAAAACGACAACGAACTGTCTGACTAGCTCTTTCAAACAAATTCTGAAGACTAGTTTACGTGGTAGCGACGATAAGTTTCGGGAAAAGTTACTTTTTTGTATAATTTTTTTTTTTTTTTTCTTTTTTTCTTCATCTTTTTTCAACTCCATGGCCGTGAAAGCTGAGGAGAAGGGAATCCACTTTTTAATGTCTCTACAGTAGAGGTGTGTCAGTCGCGTTTCAAGGCGTCAGGTACCTGAGGTAAGCCTCGACATCCGGTGGCCCCAATAACTGCAAGAAACGAATGTTTGCGAACGGAAACTTTGAGGATACTCGGTTTAACAGACTTAAATGCTTCCTGGAAATCGCTAAAGCCTTGTGAAAAGATATATGAGTATATCATGAGAGCATGGCATTGCTTTTATAGTATTTCACGACGCGGTAGTGGGACGAAATCCAAAGATTCTTTTCAGTCGGATTAAATAAGAAAAAATATAGAACAAAATTCCCCCCTTATATTCATATACAAAATTATTTTGAATTATTTCCTCTTGTTCTGACCACCCAGTGGTCTCCGACTTCCTATTTCATCCTGTAAAACAATACAGGAGAAGAAACCCGTAAAAAGGGTAAAACGAGGAGCGACATAGCGCAGAGATAAATCTCTACCTCTATACCTACATTCTTCTTTTGCCATCGCATAAAAAGTGCCGCTTTTTCTTTCCTTTTTTTTTTCTTTCGCTTCTCTTCAATTTCCTCTCGGGAAAACCCTGTCTCAAACACACACACACACACATACATATATATAACCATGATGCACTCGTGATGAACGCTGCTGTAACAAACTCAGTCAGTTGACCCCTCTTACTCCGGTGTCACGGTAAACGCATCTTCCACGCCGGCTGATCCTCCCTTCGTACAAGTTGATGGACCGAGACGCACGAGCTCGTCTTTGAATGGGTGCGTTGAACGGTCAGACGAAGCTGACTAAGAATCGCGGAGCTAGCCTGTGCGAGTCCAGCAGTGGCAGTAGTCAATGAATGACACACATCCGACGTCTCTTTCGAATTGACTCCGAATTGATGATTCAGGATTATTATTCTCCTCGTGGTTCTTTTTTATGAGTCGATGACGAACAATTACTAAACTTGACGACCAAGCGAGAAAATTTCAACAGCTACTTTACTCGGAATAATAATTTAGAATTTCGGCTCTGTTTCACATTTTAGGTTCGTGTGTCCTTCTCAATTTGCACCAGTTGCGTTTGAGAGAGATTTGTTTGCGGAATAACGCGACTTGTGATTCAAAATTTCAATTATATTTAAGATGTAGGTAAATTTTGCGACAGTTGCACCGAAACCGCGGCATTAGACACTTTCCTTAATTGTCATTTTTCGCAACGACAAATTTCTTTGATGAAAATTTGAATGCTGGAAACGGTGGATGTGTTTTCGAGTAAAAATCTGAAAGCATATTTATTATACCTACGAGTGAGCAATTTCATTCGCCTCTTTTCTATGTTGGATGAAGAAGAGCGATTAACAGTTTTTCGGGTTCATGCTATTTTGCAAACCATGCTGTAGCGTAGAATAGCTAAAAGAGGAATAGAGCGGCAGCCGGGGTTGCTGTCTTTTACTGAATTTTACTCTGAGACAGTTATATTTTTATCAAGTATAATTACATCGTATAAAATAATGCCGAGTTGTCACATAGACAGCCAACCGTGCAAACAGAAAGACAATGGAGAGCTACGCTCTATTTCGTCCGCAACGTAACTGGCCTTACTTTAGCACGATGTCACTCTGTGAATGGAGAATAGAAATGGAGCGAAATTGTAGTGGGATCTTGGAACATCCTAGGTAACGTGTCGATTGGTAACAAGTTCAAACGTTGAACGCAAATCTCGAAATTTAAAAATCAAATTAGCAAGAACTCGAATCGTAGGTCGTAAAATTCGGCTCAGCACTTACGTAGATCTTTCTGATCCTAGATATCGCGAATCTACTGGTCAATCTGCTCGTCGGAAATGACGTTTTGCACTGTCTTGTCCATAGTCGAGGATTTCCGGTCCTGGCAATGTTTGTATGTAGATTTCTTTTGTCCTGAAAATCGCTAAATAATATCGTGTTGTATGATAGTGGAGCATTTCCGAAACTCGAAAACTCCATCGGATTTAGAGTGTCGTGGCGTCACGGCACGCACCGTTCTCTAGATTCCCGTAAGAACTCTGAGACCATGGATATTCTAGTTCACTGCACTGTCGCGTTTGCGTTAGTTGATATACCTGTAGGTCAAGTTGACCTGGCAGAAAAATTTGTATAGAAATAAAATGAGAAATACATTTCATTGACTCGTCGGATGTTCTCATTGCTCATTGAAACTAGAAACTCACACGGACCAGTTTTCGACGTACTCTACATTCCACGCTTAAACGGCTCGTTACTACATACCGGGTGATCTTTCCAGCTGCTACGTAATCGTAGCATCGATGAAATTGTGTGGAAGATCAAGAAATGGAATTTAAAAAATTCGGAAATATGTGTCGAATTGCTTCGAATACGTTCTATATTTTTTAGTGTCTTTTCTCGCGTTTGAAATCCTCGAAATAGACTATCTTCATAATAGTATATAAAATACTCGATGCGTGTCATTTTTCATCGAGAGTCCGAGACTTTAGAAAGCAGCCAGTAAGTTCATAAGTGGTCTGGCGTAGACGCGTTGCAAATCCTATACGACTACGTATTGTAAATCATAGATATAATATATGTTGAACGTATGAATTTCACTCGTCAGAAATTTCTCTGCCTATACGAGGTCTCGATTTCCGGTAACATACTAAAGTCTTCCCACAAGGTTCCTGATACATGCAGTTCGTGATTTGCTCTGAAAATCACATCTACCGGTAATCCGGTACCCATGCTTCACTAGACTTTTACTCGATAGTCATAATGCGTATCATGGTTTCATCTTTCCTTGACGACTTTCTCACTTCTATAAAGTGTGTCTTAACGGTCGAGTGAAAAAACGAAGAAAAAACAAATATAGAAAGAAGAAGGGAAAAGGAAAAAGCGAATTATCGCGAGTCGTCGTAAAGTTCACTAGCACCGATATACCCGAGGGAGAAGACAAGCCCGAGACGTGACAGCTAGCGTAAACACCGAGGCTAATAGTTTTAAAAAATGGCTCTCGAGGTGCCATAAGAACACAACAACTCAACTCGCTCCACACACTCATCGTCTAGGTATCTTAAAACGAGTCAGAATCTCTTGGCTCTGCACTGCATAGCAGGACTGCTAACACTTTCCATCCTGACTCTGACCTGAGTTATTCACGGAATGCATACCACATGCACGAGAAAGAAATGTCACGCGGTGTATAACAATTGAGATTATTTCAAATGTCATATTCTTCGATGAATGAATTTTCTACCGTGGGTGTGGGACGCGATAATTGAGTGTTGGCTGTTCGACGGTTACTTCTAGATCATCAAGATTGATGATGAACGCAAATAGGGAAGAAAAATGTACTTCGAACGGAGAAATATCTACGATAACCCGTCTCATATATATGCGAATTATTCTTCTTCTTCTTTGTTTTTCTGGTTTGTCAGAGCATATCGACGGGCGTTTTATTCCGCGTTTAATTTAGTCGTACTTAACATATCAGGTCACGCAAAGTATCAGCCACTTCTGAGAGAAATTGAATTAACCTAATAGAATTCCTTTCTTAGTTTCGTGGAACGGTTAGCTACTGCAAGCCGACAAGAAAACAGCTCTGATAAAAGGGATGGACAAGAGAGAGAGTACCTTGTCGTTGTCGCTATGATTACAGTCTCCTGTGATTATAAGATGCAATAAAAATCTCAGACGCGCAATTCTCGGGCTAGAGCTTCGTTGACAATACGATCTGCCATTCCTCAGGCTATGTAGAGCCCTGTACGAGCAATTTATAACACATTTACCTGGATCTACAACGACGACGACGACGACTACGTATTCACTGCAGAGTACAAGGAAGTACAAGTTACATGTACAATAGAGTACTTCAGGTTTGCGCGAGAACTCTCCCAGGATACTTTAGTCATCTTGTAATCACGCAAAGTACTGGGAAAAAAGTCGCAGTACTTTAGCTGGTAGCCTTGCAAGGTTATGACGTCTATTGTTAAATATATTTCGATAATTAATGATCAGTTACCTCATAGATAAATACATAGCTGTATATCAATTCGTCTGATAAAATGTTATGGCGTATATTAAATAGACGAATGTATAATGAATCGTCTGTTTTATACGACTCGGCGAGCGGATGTATACTTGTCCTATTAGAGTATGGATACATGTGTAACAATAAAGCATTACATATATATTTTATATTTTAATTTATGAATAATTGAGTGCGGTTAATTAAAATTCCCGCATTGTTGCGATGCTCGTAGTAGCTGGGTAGTAGGTACGTGTGTAAAGCTCTCGTTGCCGACAGGATACAACCGACATTCCGTTTTCCTATGTGACTTTATGCCGGTTGGTTTGTCGTCATGACGTCCGTTCTTCGTCATATTTTAATATACCGGGTGTGTCTACCTCTTCATTGTGTGCTAATGCGTGAAGTACGTATGTATGGACGCGAGCGTGCAAAGGAATGCTTATGAAGTGCTCTTCGAGTATGGAATCGAGCGTTCTTTGCGACCCACTGACTCCAAAGACAAACATTTTTCGTCCTTGATTTAGGTATGACAATTATCGTACATTGTCCGAAACAATACATCCACCTCGTCAAATATACGAGAGTATTTGTTCTCCGGATTCCTCTCGCTTATTCATATGTCTTTTGACATCACGAGCATTTGCTATCCTCTCGCTCGTCAATATCTTTCTCGAAGGAATTAATCCTTCAAGAAGAAGTCGAAGTAATTCCTTCGCTTTCATCGCCAGAACGAAATCAATCAAGTTTTTTTAATTTCGATAAATTCTCATTATTTCTAACATATTAGACCTGTTCTACTTTCTTGGGACACTCCGTTGACGTTGAACAGCCTTCAAAGGAGTTTATCAATTTTGAAAAAAATTTCGTTTCGGCGAAATCGGATGAGAGGCTTTTACTTGGAAAGAGGAAAATCTGTTTTCAAAGAAGTATTATCATCTCATCGACTGTTAGCGAGATTCGAACGAAATTCTCTCTCATCCTTGCGCATCTCATTCTTCTCCAAACGTAAAAATTTTTGCTAGCGGAAGTGTCGGAGTAGTACGGAAAATGAAAAATATTCGTTTGTCTTTCGGGTTTTGTTAATAAAATTTTCGTCGAGTAGCAGACCGGACTAACTTTTGAAAGACCTGAAATTACACACGTATACAGCCCCGATAACCTCCTGGTATTTTTTCTTATTTTCTAGAATGGCAGCGGAGGCGGCTAACAAGAAGGCGGAAAGAGAAGCCCTTCGTGGCGTAATCCAACAATGGAACGCCAATCGACTGGACTTGTTCGAATTGTCCGAGCCAAACGAGGTAATTGTAATGAAAATTAATTTTCCGCAGTGGTCGTTAGTCGCGTATACGATTTAGCGGCTAATTGTCATTATTCTGTTATCCCAGAAACCCCATTCTTCATTATTTATAACATAAAATACTTGTTATACCGTGTTACTTGACACCAATATTCACGTGTGTGTTTATGCCCAATACGACCAAACGTATTCGGGAAATGAATGTAAAAAGACCGCTTCGGCTACAGAAAAAGTGTTCCCTAGAGCCTCGTGGCAGCGAATCCCCCGAAATCGATGGGATTGAGGGAACACAGGCTACGTTACAATACAGGCTGTATCACTGTACCATACGCGAACTTTAATTCTAACAAGACAAGAGCATTTAAAGGGATGTTTATTTTATCAAGTCACATGGGAAGGAAAACTTTCCTTCTGTCACTTGGACTTCGTCGATTATTTATTTATTCGTTGAAACCCTTAGTGCGTCGTAGCTTCCAAAAATTTTATCACGAGTTGGACGTTGTTCGACTATTCCTATATCGACGATATTCAGTAATCAACAGACTCGATAGAATCACGTTGACAAAGGAACTTGATGATCAATCGATCGACAGATCTCCGCTGAAAAAGCCGAAATAGTAATATAAGATATCGGAAAACATGTTAATTTTGATATTTTTTTTATCGTCCTCCGTCCAGATATTCATGGTAATTTGAGACGTTAAGTTAAATATGAGGTTTCCCAAATTATTTTATCGAAAATTGACAGAAATGGGAATTGTAGAATCGACATTGAAAATGTGTTGAAAATTTCAAGATCCCATTGACGCGAGTCGACATCTACTCTTTGAATTTTAATTCTGGTCAGCCAATATTTTGAAAATTATATTTTCCAATTTTTTACAACAGGACTTGGAGTTCCACGGTGTGATGAGATTCTACTTTCAAGACAGCGGGCAAAAGGTAGCCACAAAGTGCATAAGGGTAGCTTCGGACGCGACGAGCCAGGCCGTGATCGAGACCCTGATTGAAAAATTTCGTCCCGATATGCGGATGCTTTCTGTTCCCGAATATGCGCTCTACGAAATCCACGAGAACGGAGGTGAGCTATACGTATACATAAACGAATATATTTCGTAAGGTTGTATGTCATGCGCGATGTCTCGTGGCTTAGCTATTCTTTCGAATCACCTATCGTTTCCGCGGGGAGTCTTTAACAAAAGAAACGAAAATAAGAGTAAAATCTGATACTCCCGTTTCACTGGTTCGAAAAAATCTTTTTGGAACATCGTTTCCTCGAGATCAGGCAGAGTTATGCCAGAGTCTGGGAAACAAACTCCCATGTTTTTGCTCCTTCTTTCGATGACTTTTTCAAGAAATACGATATCCTCGGCGCGACAGAATTACGACTCGTAAATCGTTGACTAATTTCTTCTTGTAATTACAGAAATATCATTTATTTGAATTCCAACCCGAATTATATCAGATGTAATGACAAAATTTATTCATCGCAAATGAATTCGAATCATCCATGTATTGAATAGTAGAATAGTAATTATCTTCCACGCGATTCGAGCCATGAGTCCAATGTTTATGTAACGAAATTGTAGCATTGTTTGAAACGATGAACGATTAATGAGTCGAATCAGTAATTACAGATCCGTGAAAAAAAAAGGCTAATACGAATAGGTTCAGCTGTCAAAGCTTGTGGATTTAAATAATTCGTTTGAATGAACGTAAACATTGAAATTTACAACTTTCATTTCGTAATCAAGCGTACGTACGGATTGTAAACACGCGTTACCAGTTTTGCGCGGTTAAACCTAGAATAACCGGTATGTTAATCCATATCTAATTCGAATAGTCTCGCTCCTTGCATCACTCGAGTCCCAACGAAGACTCGAAAATATCAAAGCATCGATTCTCACTTCGATGTTATAAAAAATAAGACACTTGCATCTCGATCTTCATATATACTTACACCGAATACCACAACTCCATGAACTCGATGAGCAATATCTCCTATAACTCACACGCTCACATCGTTTCATCGAGTATAACATCGCCTTGCCTTGTGGCATAGTAAATACCGAATAGTAATAATGATTACAAGTAGAACGATAGTAACTGTCAATAGTATCCAGTCGCGTACCGTAATTTTTATTTCGTGCTTATCCGAACGTGACATGGTCGCATAGACCGCGCCTAGATTTTTCTTCTGTGTGTTATAAGTGCCGGAGGTATGGGTAAAACAATAGATATGCAGACGTAAGGATATGTAAGATAGTATTTAAGATTTAACCATTTTAAATCTCTTGATATTGTCTGTACGTATTTTTATTCAGAGGAACGAAAATTGGGGCTTGAAGAAAAACCGTTGCTGGTTCAATTGAATTGGCATATCGATGATCGCGAAGGTAGATTTCTACTCCGAAGAATCGACGATAAGACTAACGCCCAGGGTGTCGGATTCTCCGAGGTAACTAGCTTTAGACGGAAACTAAGCAGACGAGAAAAGAAGCAAATGAAAAAACAGGAAAAACTTAGCCGTCTCAAAAGCGCCGGTGAACAAGACGAGAGCGTCATTGCTGTGGACCAAAATGGCGTTGCAGAAAAATTATACACCGGTGAGTGGGGTTTACATTATTACCAATAATCAGGGGGACGTATTTCCCTTTATTTTTTTACGAAAATTTCTTTCATTTCATTTCCTTTGTTATACATCAACGAAATTTATACAATCGATTAGCCGCCTAGCACGTTGCCAAGGAGCTTAGTCGCTAACTTTCCACACTTCGATCGATATTTCGTTGGAAAACTCTAATTCCACGTTATATTTTATAAATCTGTGTCCACCTCTGTGTAGGTACACAGATACGGAAGATTATGTATCTTGGAGGAAATTATGCAACTCGGAAATCATGTGCTATAGCATTTAATTATACATTATTAGCTAGAAAGCGAGACTAGACGGTATAAAACCGCTCAATCGTAACTTAAATGGTAATTGATTTTCCAACAACTAGAGTAAGGATTTTATCCGCTTTGACTCGCGCAATTTCATTCATATATATCCGAATGAAACATTCGTTTTTTCTCGAATATGCGAGAATTAGAATAAAAATGGGAAAAAAGATCTTGTCCTTATCTTGCGCAATTATTACAGAACTTCCGGAGACAAGTTTTACGAGGAGTATATCGAATCCTGAGGCCGTGATGCGGCGAAGACGTCAACAAAAATTGGAAAGAAAATTGCAACAATTTCGCAGTAAAGACGGGGGCCCGGATACAGGTGGTACTTTGAAAATCTACGGCGAAGCACTATGCAAAGATGTCCCTTACAAGACACTTTTGCTCAGCGTTAGAGATTCGGCTGCTCACGTGGTCAGGGAAATGTTGGCTAAATACGGACTCGACAGAGTCGATCCTCAGCAGTATTGTTTACTTCAGGTAAGAGTGTGAATGTTTTTTTTTTTTTTGATATTAAATTATTACCGTTAACCATGTACTGCGCAAAATTATTTCGGACTTCACACTTTCTAAACTTCATTATTCACGCTTATATACCCTCGCTATTCCGTTTCAGTTCTTTTTTTTCACTTTGTTTCCTTTTTTTTTCTCCATTTTTCTCATAAAAATTCGATATGCGAGATAAATTTCCATTATGGATCATGAACGGAGGTACCGCGTGCGAATAAATGAATAAAGTTTTTCCCAAACTCTGGAGGAATGAAAATTTCTCAAAAGAGAGCTGAGACTTTATAATGCATTCTACATCGCTATATAGAGAACCTAGGAAACACAAAATTCGGAGTTTAAATTGACCGCAAAATTTCTTGGATTAGTTTCATCAGAGTTGCGTATGTTTCGATGGATTCTGAGATAGTCGAGATCCGCGTAAGTGCGAGTGTCAAATAACCGGAAACAAATCAAATTTCGATCGCTTCGAATTGTCGTAAAAATTTTTTTTTTTTTTTTTTACGTAGAAAATGAACAGATTTTCGCGATGAAAGTTTTCCCGCGATATTTTGGGCTCGGAAAATCCATTTTTTGTCACTCGCGTTTCAAACTAGTACAGAACTCTGTTATAGTTGTCGGTAAGAAACTCCGAGGATATTACAACGAGAGATGTTAAAGCGGATTCCTTGCATGCCTCATCCTGGTTTACTACATCACCGATAACAGAGTATATTGCAAGTTTTTCCTTCGCAGTTGGTATTTTCATAATGAATAAAGAGAATTTCAAGTTTTTCCGAAAATAAAAAAAAAATTCTAAATTATCGATTTTCTCATTCGACGTCGCCAACCGATTCCATTCTTTATTCAATTTTGTCAATGGATTTATTTCTATTTTCATTACGACTGCAGAATAATATATCGTTATTGATAAATTATTGACAGATTGTTTTATTGTCGAATTATTAAAGGTACGCGAAGAAAATAATTAGAATTTTATACACCGTATACACGTATAAATATAAATCGATTCGGCCCACAGAGAGATAGAGAGATAGCCAAGGACGGAAAGTTATACGATACTATGCTATACCATTAACTAGTGATAAAATAACATAGTGGGTGGGTATAGTTGAGGTTCTGGATGAAATTAGATCAGGAATAATTGAATATTAATCGAAAAATTTTCTTCTCTAAATTGATTCGCAGGTTAACGGGGAAAATACAAACACAAATCCAAACCAGGAGTATATCCTAGACGAGGATGAATGCCCGCTTGCTATCCTCATGAACCATCCTTCGACGAGAGGTGAGTTTTAATTAATTTACACAAATTTAAATGATAAATAAAGAAGACTTTTGATATTCATAATCAATTTATGTCAAAGTCAACGGCACCTCGTTTCTCGATATACTTCATCATAGTTCTAGTCTAAAGTAAAAACTTCCATCTTCCGTTTTCCGTTTATTAATAAGTCAATTTCAAAAGCACGAGCTTGTGTAATATCGCTCCTCAGGGGTTTAGGAACTGGGGCACAGCCACGTACATCAAGTTTTAAGATTTAAAGTATACATAGGTTCATATTACAAACCCAACATCGGAGACCCCTGCAGCTTATTTGTACTCGGATCTAACGAAACTTGTATACTTTTCGGAAAATTGACTTTAGGATAACCCTGGCCTAATTTTCCATAAAAGTTCGTGAAAATATTGATTTTTTGTACTTAAACATTCAGTCGTTGATTGGCTTGAAGGTAGAGGAAAATTTTGTTACTTCGAAGACTCTAGACGACAGAGATATTTCGCGAAACTCACTCGAGTTCACAATGCGAGTGAAAGGCGATGATTTTTTTTCTTACAAATCGAAGTATTCGCCGATCGATTGAACTCCGTAAATGACCGTAGATCGAGAGGTGACATTCTTGAAAATTGAAGTGAGATATAATCCGCGAAATAGAGTTTTGTCGCGAGTCTAACTCCTCCGCCTAGACACAACTCGGTATAGATGTATACATCGCACACCCCTTTCCCACATCGTTCTCGCCGCTTTCAAGACCTTGACGTAAAGTGGTGCGCCATCCACCCAGTAGCTCTTATCAAGTTTCCTCTCGTGTGGTAATGAGATTTATCCATCTATTTCCCGTAGTAACTACGGGTATAGACTTGGCGGATGGGTATAGGCCTCCACATACGTGTCTAAGTCTACGCCTACGCGTTGAGAAAATCCCAGAGATCTCATGCGTCAGTAAAGTAAAAGTAATGGAGTGGAATTCAATAGATGTATTAATCTTCCAGGACGAAGTCCATCGGGGAAAAATAATATTTGGAAAATTATTTAGACTCAGAGTCAACTTCTGTAAACTATTATTCGCTTATTCTTTTTTAATTGAATTCAAACAAATTTAGACATATTTCCGAGGGTCGAGTTTCGTTTCTGATAGAATCCAGATCGATACGTTACTTGACCTCTAATAAATACCACGTGTGCGTATACGCGGGTTGGAGAGATATTTGGAAGTCAGGAGCAAGGGTTGGTAGGTAACTGATGACGTAATTGGTATGGTTAAGGGTACTAGGAACCCTCGAAGTGGTAAAGCGGGGAAAATTGAGAGAAAAAATCCAACTACGGGATTTGATGAAAAGTAGAGATGCGTCTGAATTATATTTTTTCCTCTTTTCATTTGATCACTCACTAGGAGCTAGTTTTTAGGACAAGAAAAATTATTTTTTATTTACGAACTATTGATGGATTAAAAAACAGCTTCCATTGTCGAACTACGTTGCCATTTTACTTCGGGAATTTTTTTGAAAAAACGCGATACGAGAGCTCCAGCAGAAACTTGCGATGTAGGGTAATCGCATGCATTGTATGCACGCAGGAAAGTTTGAGGCTGAGTTTGCACTGAAAAATGGAATCACAACTTCGCCAAGCAATATGTTAAGACGACAGGGAGATTTTTACTGTTTTAGCCGCCATATGGTCTCTGATTTCTTTATACGTAATAAATTACATTATACGGGAAATAAAACGATGCTGCATTCACCGTTTTCGTATATGATTTACATAAAATATAGATATAACCGTAGCTGGTGGGATATTCTTCTTATTTTTCGCTTAGATTATCATAAATTACAATTTTTAACGTCCCTAATTATTATAATTAAATGCCGTAATTAAAGAAACAAAATTTTAATTCTAGAGTAAAGATAAACTGTCACATACCGTTTTGTAAAACAGATGTGTTTTATACGCTTCGAGAAGTACGAAATATCATTGTAAGATTTATCATTCATGTCGCGTTCGTATATTTCGATGATATTATTCGGTGTGAAAGGAGCATTATGGTTTGTAGATTTGATAATCTCATCGCGTAACGTGAGGACGTCGGCAATGCTCTCCATAAAATGCAAATCCGGGACCTTTGAAATGAAATTGAGATGAGAAAATTTAAATTTTATTAACGGAATCGCTGTTTTGCGGTATCTCCTCCTCTCCCTACCTCGTACCGGCAATACTCTTTCTTTTTCTTACATTTATTCTCGCCTTGTTCGCTTTTCAGTTTCTAGACAAAAATACGATATTCCGAGGAGAAAACCAAGGCGTTAGATTTTACCTTTTAGAAAATGTATCTTACTGCGTGGAGGCAGAAAGCTCAGAGAGAAATCCGTCAATCCGAAAATTTTTAGTATAATTTATTAACTGGAAATCCAAGCATCAGTTTCGCTATTTTTCTGTATCATTTGACCCTTCGTTTATCATTTGATAACACATCGTTTAAAAATGCTTTCCTGTAAACTAGGTACGACCCATAATCACTCGTTTATTTATATGCCTTAATGTTATTTCATCGCGTGTATTCGGCAAGAAATTATTCACGGTAACTTCACAGAGTCTAGAAGAGAGTTAGAGACGTCCTCAAATATCGAGCGAGAGTTCTTTGGTACCTTAAAACTTGGAAAACTGTTTTCTCTTTGCGTTCATATAGGGGTGGAAAATGAATTTTCATTGATTCTTGAGCTTCTCGCCTTTTCACAGCCGTCTGATTTTCGTTATATTTCTAAACTCGAATAAATGGAAACAGATTTGATCTTTGACAAAATTTTCCACCCTTACAGAGACAACGATGAGATTGACGAGAGTTCGAGCTAAAATTGGGGGAAGAAATTTTTTTAAATGAACAAAAATTAGCAAGTTTTACTGACCTATATTTATATTTATTTTTGGCGATTTAACGTGACGTAAACTGCCTCCAACGGCATACATATGTATACTCGATTTATTCAGCGCAGAATTTCCACTTTTTTATCATAAGATGGTTACGGCATTTTAGAGCGAAAGTCGTAGTGGGTATTTCATGCGAGAGAATTTTATTTCCTCCAGAATCGTAGACATCTCTCATGCCCGGGGTACAAAAGCGAAAGAGAGAAAAAAAGATAAAAGAGACATCCGGGAAAAACCTTAGAAAGCCTTCAAGTTTTCCTATTTATATGTGCAAAGTGAGAGAAGAACTGCTGCTTCTTCACTTTGTATAGGTAAAACGTCAAGCGACAGCTAAGAAGAATAGCAAAACACTTCGGGGCAAACTTGAGTTAAACTTTGATTTTTTTTTTCCCCTACCCCCCTGAGAGTATATCTCATTGGTAAATTGTTATGTCACATTATTTGCATAGGAGATCAGCAGACCCTGGAACACATGTAACGAATTGTATAGCGTGACGTAATACACAGCGTAACTCTCGCGTGAGTAAGAACCATATACCGAATGCAGATTTATACGCTAAATCTACCAAAGCGCAAAATTCACGTAACAATTGATCGTAATGTTGGCTAGAATCTTGTTGAAACGAAATTAGGCATATATAGCTCTAGATATCTCTGAACTTCTGGACCTCTGGACCTCGGG
Source organism: Tenthredo distinguenda (assembly GCA_947538915.1). Lineage (NCBI taxonomy): Eukaryota > Metazoa > Arthropoda > Insecta > Hymenoptera > Tenthredinidae > Tenthredo > Tenthredo distinguenda. The sequence goes on from OX384532.1 coordinate 15,046,231, forward strand.
AACTCGGGATCGCTAATTAGCATGTAAATTGTAAGCCGTGGATTTGAAGTCGCGTGTTTGTCCACCGTGGCACGCGGACTTAATCCAATCGCAACCCCTGCGCATACCATGCCGGATGTCGAACGGGTTGTACGTAATTTGATTTACTAGGATGTTGAACTGACCTGACGTTTCTGATCTCGCTAAACCTCAGCAACCCATTTTAACAACGATGTGTGCAGAAAATTCGTTATTTTCTTCCACTTTTACTTTTGGAATATATAAAGCCAGGGATATTATATCCGGCTCTTACAGTTCATCGAAAGATGAGATTCGAGCAGACAGTACGGTTTCTGTATACGCAAGGCTAATGAAACAGAGAAGCTTGAAGATGAAAGCATTAGGGTAAAGCACTCGAATCTTGTTTCGCGAGTTATTTGCGTCAGAGATGAGCATCACTCCCACCCTTCCATATTCAATACTCAAGGGTAATGAAAAAAGCAGAAGAACAAAGAGGCAAGTTGTAACAGTGGAAATTCTCGGTGTACAAGATTCGAAATTTTTCGGACTTTTATCCACCTGGGAACAAACTGCCCTTTCACCTTTTACTAGCCCACCAAATTGGCCTCATTTCTCTTTGGTCGGGTTAGTCTTGAAACTCGAAAAGCCGGAGAGAGAGGAGAACGAGGATAAGGATGAACAGGATGTAAAATAAGCCGAGGATTATCCTCATCTGATAAATATGCTGATTTTGTATAACAAGCTGTTTCGCCCTCAAAAACTTTTTCACTTCTTTTCTTCTTTTTTTTTGTTCCATAAAACACTCGTTCCGAATCATGAAGAAAAAAAGAATTTTTAGAGATACTAAGATTCCGAAAAATATATTTTGGTAGCCGAAAGGCGCTTTCCAAATTTCATTTAATGTCACGAATTTTCGTCAAACTTATACAGCAATCATTTTGAAAAGGTTCAGATTCGGAATATCAATTGGCAAATAAAAAAAACCGCTCTTGCGTTTGTTCAAAGGCTTAGTATACGTGTGGCTATGTACCAATTATTACGACTCGCGACTGCAACCGCAATACTCACTATGTTGCGGGGATATATCGGGGATATAATTATAACCAGATGGCTAATGCAGTGTTTACATTGAACTGACGAGAAACTGTCATACGTATCCTTTTCGAACGATGACATTCCCGTGAGCAGAAAATAGAAGAGATGATATCCTAAAGTCTTTTTAGCTGTGAGGGTCATCAGTGATCGAGTTAATTTTTGCGTGTAGTGAATTCGAAGGTTTGATAAACGATTCTCTTCATGTTTAAATCCAATCGATTTTAACTTCGGAGGCTGCTTCGAAGGGCACCCTTTCTGCAGACAAGCCCAGATCGTAATTACGTCGTAACTACATCCGCATCCGGTCTGAGTTTGCAATAAAGATAACGGAATTGACGCCTGGTAAAAGCAGACTTCTTCTTCTTCTTCTTACACTTTTGAAAATAGCCTACAGGCTTGCAGCCAGCTACTTCCTCGGCTTATGACCCACTCAACCGTCTACCCCTGCAACGAAAGGGTGTGAGAACATTCTACGGTACAACTACCGGTGTTTATAGAGTCTTCAATTCCGAGGAATTATAGCACAGCGTCTTCACAGTAGAGAAATAACATTAACTTTCGATAAAATAAAAGGGTTGAGGGAATGCTGCTGCGGAAGCCTAAAAATCCGTGTATTTTTCTACGAGCGTTCGATCAGCGCAGGAACCTATCAATAAAATTCGTAGCTGCAAAAAATGCCAGTTTTGTGAAAAAGAAATAGAAGGAATACGTTCTAAAATCACACAAAATTCTGTATCTTATCAAATTTTGTTAATAATTGGAATTCTAACGGTCATTCTATGCAGCAATCTACGAGGGCGGAAAGCAGCCCTTGACGAATAGAGTCGGTCCAATAATACGCTTTTAGTCCTTCAAAAAGTGACCAGAGAGAAATTTCGAATTGACTTTTCGAGGGATACCTTTTTCAATACTTTCAACTGTCGATATCTATCACCCGCAGAGATAGGAGTAATCAGTGTGCTAAATTGAGAAAAAGAATGGAAACCACCCAGCCCCTTTAATGGTCCCGCAGTTACCCGCGTTAACCCTTAGCCAATAGATCATTAAAAATTTCGTAGAATCTCTGATCACTCCGACATTAGACCTCGCCGTAATTTTAATGCTCTTGAAAACTGAGACTGCTCCGATTTTCTTCGATAAACTCGAATATAATGATGGAAGGAGAAAGAAAGAAACATTTCTCGCATCATTGTGCCGAAGCTTAAGTCTGAGTCTGATATTAAAAAATGGAAATACTCTTTCGGAACTTTTGGAGTTATTTTTTTCACGTAAATTTTGACAGTTCCATTACCCCGATGCCCCCCATCCCTTGACGTATTCAGGTGAGAAAGTAAGAGTTTTTTAAAACTTTGAACACTCCTCTTTCGAAAAGCGTGTGGGTATACATGCCATCATTTTTCACCCTCCCAATATGTATATTTGATTGAAATTTATGCGCGTGATTGACGTTCTTCGCAATCGATTACCGATAATTAACGGGTATTTCGTAATTACGGTTACTGCTTGTATCTTTTTACGAAAAGTAACGCTCTGTTCGGGATTCTCTAGTTTTATTACCAAGTTTCGGACGGTACACATAGTAGCCACGAGTTTCGTACTACCATGCGTGGTATACCCGCGGTTTGTTATGATGTACAGCATAAATTGTTTTGACTCATTCTATTTCGGTTTAACGCTGCAGCTAGAACGAAACTTTAATCTAATCTGGTCCTAGTTCAGACGCTAACCAGAACAGTTTGGATAACCGTTCGTAGGATGGCTTTTCCCGGTATTCAAACGCGTCCGCGTCGTTTGGTTGAAAATTTTTCATCCGTAACTCGCACCAATTTGTCTTCTCGGTTACATCAAGACATCCGATTTCATTGAAAACCGCGATTATCCTTGTTTGGAGAAAAAAAATAAGGAAGAAAGAAAAAACCTACAATAAATCGAACATCAAGAATGTGACTCTTGCTGGAAACCTGGGGCCATCGATATTCCTAAAGCTCTCTGTATCGGAACAAACATAGGTGTAGTCTCCGATCACTGGAGAAATCTTAGCAATTTTCTCCTACCTCTTGGCGTGATAATCCCGTTGTTAAAACAAGAGCGAAGTAGTTGAGAGGTAGGAAATATTAATACAGGAATATGCACTACCCATAGGATTTCTTTTTCATCACGGTTTCTAGAAGCGATGAAGAATGTTTGCTACTTCTTCCTCCTTGATGTTTCAATCTCAATTTTCAAGGGTGAGCCGGGTTTCATACACCGGCGAGTTCCCTATGTCTTCGGAAAGCTCCCTTGAAATAATAATGTGCTTTTTGAAAGGCATAACGCCGCGTCGACCAGCGCTTGTCATTCACTTTTTACACTTGAATAGCCGGAAGATGATACGGCTACGTTTACCCTAGCGAAAGGGAAATGCCCTTTGAATATTTAAAACCTTTTACGACCGTTAGTCTCCCGATCAGACTTCAAACTTCGTATGCCTCACCTTCGACCGAAGCGATTACCTGATACTTACGCTATAATTATACGTCTTTGAGGCAGAAACTAAGGCGATGGAATATTTTGAATTAGCTTTTTCTCTATTTCCTTTTTTCAGCTTTCGCGCTCCTTTCTTCTCCTCTATGTCCTCGAGCCCACCCTGTAACTATTAGTCTTGAGAATTTGGGAACAGAAAATATTTCCGAAGATATAGCCAATAACTAAAGCCGTTATACGTATATGGGTCTGTGGAATGCAGGACTTCTATCGCTTCCCGCTGATAGCTTTTACACGCTTTTTGAGCGATAAAATTTACTTACCTATAAAATATCTTCGAGTATATAGTCATAGACACGTATGTATGTAGGTATAGCTTCATACATACGATGGGATATGGATTTTACTTCGCGAGTGACGATGTGTCTTTAGCCATCGGAAATCAATACGATTTGTTGGTCGTTTCCGACGTTTCAATTCCGCGATGGTCTGAGTTCGCAATTTAGTTTCCTGCCGTTTACTACGTCTCAAACGTTCGAAGAGATTTGATGAAATTATTCTGCCCCGTTGGAGTAACGAATATTCAATAATAATATAGGGAAAATTATTTTACTACGTGCGAAGAAAGTATTGAAAGCTGTAACGGCACTGAAATTTGCTCTCAATTTTACAATAGAAGTTCACGCGAACGGATTACGACGTTATAATATGGCGAATAATCCCTGGGCAAAAAAGAAGGAATAACGATCAGCGATGGGAAAATAATTTTTATTGAGCTCGGAGAAATTTGTCCTCGATTACTTTCGAACATCTAATAAGGCTGTCGTCTGTCTACCGACAAAATAAACCTGCAGTGTTCTTGTTCAAATACGCTAATTCAGCTGCCTATGAAAGCAGAACAAACGCCATATTGGAACCATAAACCACACGCAAGTATACGAAAAAAAAGTAATCAACTAATAGTTCATTACTATAATAAGTATCGGATTATAATATCTAAGGAAGAAATATTGTGGACAGGTATACGAAGTATCGACCACAAAACATACATTCATTTTCTTAAAAACACAATTAAGTCACAGAGTGAGGAAATAATTCGGATTAGTATGTTCCATGAAGATTTCCGACAGCACACTCGATGAGACTATATTAGGTAACAAGAGAATAATATAGATAATGAGAAAGAATGGATTTTTTTATTTATCGTAAGGCCGTTGATATATCACAAATCGTATTCCACTGGAGTTTCGAAAGGGTAATTGCTCGGGTAATAGTGCCAGTCAGAAGTCAACCCATGTCTGCGGAATGACACGTGATGTTTATTTAATGCAAGGCTCATTTCCCTGTAACACACTCGACTAGGGTATTCCGTTAATTGTTACAAATGAACCATTCGAAGTAAAGTGCCATGCCCGATAGCGATTCCTTCTCTTTCTCGATCTCAAATTTAACTTCGGGATAGAATATCAAACTAACTATTTCCATCGAGAGTAATGTACATACTTGTCAAAAAAATCATGCCTTCTCGCAGCTCCTCAGCGTGTTCTTTCGGCAAAGTGCAAACTCGTGTATACAACCGTTGACCTCTTTCGCGTTTATGGCATTTTACGCTACTAACCCAAGATTGACAAGTCGTTCAACTACCGGTTCAGGCTGATTGCAAGCCTTTCTTACGAAGCGGCTAAACTCGGGTGATAGTATATAAAGTATCTCGGACGTTCAACTATATCTTAGCTAGCCAGTTACTGCGACGATTTTTATCTTTTTTTCTAAATAAAATGCCTCATTCCCCGATGTGACAAATAATGAACGTGTCGGGGGTACTGCATAATTCAGATGCTTCAACCCTCCGGAGGTTCAACCCGGTTCAATAAGTTTCTCGTGCTTGAGAGCGCGCTATAAAATTGAACAGCTATTTACCTTGGAGATGTGCTTCAAATTTGTCTTTCTGTAAACCACCCACACGCTCCTGAATTTGGGTTTACATACGTTTAACGTACCTTAAATATTGACAATTCACTCGCTAAAGCTCTACATATTTCTGTAACGCAAATAAATGGCACTAAATGTTCGTACGCTATTTTTATTTATCTTCATAACGCTCGAATAATGATACCTACGTACTTTTTCAATACACACGTTTACCTGTTATAACTATATGAAATAAATAAACCAATTGGAAATTTCATATCTCTGCTTCAACAGACGTTCAATTCTATTCCGCTCTTCGGAGTTGTACACTTGGGAGTATTTCGTTTCAAGAATCGCCGCAACTGCATTCCAATGTCGATTTCTCAAAACTACATCGCAATTTCATTCCCGTTGTATTTCAACCTCTCTTGAAAGACTTTTGCATGTGCGCAATCTTCCGAAATGAAACGTTAACGCGGCGAATGGTTGGAACGGCATTTTATATTCATGAAATTTGTTTCGCCGTGGTTATTTCGAATCTAGCATCAAAACTATACGATACATTTGTGTGAAACATGAATCTACAAAAAGTAAGGAAAATTCGCTCGAAATCAATCATCACACTTTTTCGTCGGTTTTAAAAGGTAAAACCAATCATTTTTTTAACACCAAATCGACATTACCTATACCTTCTGTAAAATGAAGAAATTGAGTAGAAAGATTTTGCAAGAAGCAAACTTTATGCAAACCGTACTTACCAATCGACTCTCTTATTGTTAGTTAGCTACGAATATTTTTGTGAACAGAATTCATAGTCAATAAGTTATCTGACGTGCTAAAAAAAGATGGCAAGCACGACTGCTGGGTCAAACATAATGCCATCTAGTTCGATTATGCCTAATTGGGTTCTGCGAAATTTCATAAATTGAATTATGGCCAAGTTTTTCAGAGTCTTATCCTTATACCTACTGCGACGAAAAGTATGAATTGCAAAAGCTTGATAATATCTTTGACCAGGATCCGATATCAATTGCAGTTCATAAAATCCTAATGAAATGAACTTCGCCTCCGAGTATCTTAGGGACCTCTATACGTTTTAGCAATAAATTCGCATCGTTTAGCAGGTGAGTTCCGATCGTTAACGAGACAAAAGTCGTGAACTGAATCTCGAATCTTGTATCTTGTACCGTTCTCAGTTTATTATATAAGAAATAAGTTTACTTCGTACTCAGTGAGTCTTGACGACGCTCGTTAAGCCTTGAAAAGCCCTGTCTTCTCGGTAGTAACGTTGCGAAACAGTGTTCTCCAGCTTTTGTTCGCGATATGGATATGCTGGTAGCACAACTTTGACATTTTCATCCTCGCGAGAGCTGCTGCCACATTATTTAGATTAGTTGGCTATATTCTATAGATACCTTTGGGGTTTGTATGTGGAATGGGCGGCGGAGGATCATCCCCTCGAGTAGAACATGTATAAAACATGGCTTACCCCGTGAGGATTTTAAACCGAGTTTCTACAAGCAAATTTTTGACGCGGATCTATTACCTTGTGGAACAAGGTAGTAGATTCAAACTGCGGCTAATTACTATAATACCTAATATGCAGAAGCGCGGTTCTCTTTCCTTTTGGCGGATATTAACGTGACTCGCTTTTTCGGTTTTTGAGCGAACTGCTTTTTGAACTGCTGATTATAATATCAGTCAAAACTATTCCTATTCACTTTCAATTCCTAATTACGCGGGGACAGCAATTATTGACATCAATCAATTCACCCACATGATATGCGTAATCGACACCTCCAGGATTCCGCATTTCGTCTGAAATTGGATCGACTTTTTTTACGATCCTTGATCCTTTCTCTAGCGTTATACGATGGCCTCAACGGGGTTGTCTCGCCGAACGAAAAACGAATTGAAGAGGTAACAAGGCTGTATAACAAATTGGACCAAACAACTGCTATTTCTGCTTTTCATTATTTATTTCTTATTTTCTTCTATTTCTTATTCTGAGGCGGTAAGAGTTCTTGACTGATTAACAAACGAAAATGAGAACCGAAAGAGATAAGTCAGAATGTCCTACCCCCGATTAAAATCTTCTGCACTGATTCAATAAAGAGACCATTCAAAGTTTAAATGAGATCATCTGAGACGAACGAAAAAAAGGATGAACGAAGAAAGGGGAAACTTTTGGCGATCTACGCGAGACAAAGATATGTACATCTTTCATATTGCGGCTACGATAAGCTTGATCTTTAACCTTTAACCTCGTCGAGAGTTTCTTTGGGCTGAATTTTACTGACGGGCATAGATTTAAAACTGGGAATGTTCAGGCTAGAGCTTAGTTTCTTGGGAAATGGAGGAGGAATTGAAGGAAGCGGAGGAGGAAGTTGGAGGAGAAAGGGAGAAGGACCGGGAAAAGTGGGGGGTGGTCGGGTTGGACCCCCGCGACGCAGTTCAGTCGTCTCTTGGCCGCGGGGTTGCGTGGGTTGTCTGTCAGCGGTACTTATTGGTACCCAAGCTCTGCCCCGGTACTCGTGAAGCAATTCGTTATCATTTCGTTTTTTCTTTTTCATATGAATACATTATATTAAAATAGTGACTGTTTAATTATCTCCATATAATTAATAAAACAACGTTTTATATATTTATTCAATGATGCGAAGTCTGAGGTCATGAAATACCGGACGATAAAATAAAGAGGAAACAGACGAGAAAAATTTTACGAATGATTAATGCAACGAGTGATCTCACCGTTGATAGCTGAATAATTAACTGATCGTACCAGTAGTCTAATTTTACGGTTTTAAAATGTGAAATTTAACGTGAGCTTTCGCCGTGACGACCCATAAGACTGTTTCATCGCGTGGGTGATGACGGATTAATTCGTCTCGGTAATAAATTCGTTGATAGCAAAGATAAACAGCTGATTTCTCAAGCTTGTAAGTGTCTAGTTGCGTGCGAAGCTTCTTTTTTTTTCGCTCGTTCGCATTTATTTGCCCAGCGAAGTAATTAGCAATATTAATCGTGGCTTCTGCAGTTCAGGGAATAATGCGCAGTAATGAATAATTAACCGAATAAAGAAATGGGCAAGAAGAAACGAGAGCGGGCTCACATGATATCGCAGCATCGCAATTCCGATATACTATAGATAAGACACGCGTGACATAATCTCAATAAAAAGGCTTATCTCGAGGATCGAATACCGTTTAAGAACGGAGGATAAGGGTAAACATGTTTTAACGGGGAGAGGATTTTTTCCGGGGAAAATTGAATTCGTTGATAATCCCTGAGCCGTGAAATAGGAGTTTAATTGCTTGTATTAAAGAGTGCGTGTCGATCATTAAGTCCCTACATGTAATTGTAATGGTATTAATTTAAGTGCTAATCAATAAGTGAAACGTGGGACCCAAAAATATCATTTTATCTTATAAATCAGAACTCGACACGCGAGAACTGAGATATCACAGTCGAGTATTTAACCTGCGATTTAAAATATTTTACGTTTATCTTGATGATAGTTCAACACGGGGTAAAAGTATACAATGATAAGGAGAAACTACACACTATAAAACAGAAATGATATTATTCATGAATTACACCGAGCGAATGTTGCAGCGATAATGGAATGAAAATATTTTATCAATTTCCTCTCCAATACTTATTACAACAACTTTGATTAACGATTGATAGCCGAGATTAACTTTAATTGGTTTCGGTTATTTGATAAAAGCGATCTTAATAACCAACCTCCCGCCGCTAAAGGTCATACCTTTATTAATTACCAGTAAAACGACATGGTGACGACCCGTCAGATTCACTCGACCAATAATCCGTTCAGAACTTGAGGACCTATTAATCCTTTTATTAATATTAATTATACCACCTATAGTTGAATATTTATTCTACTATCGGGGATGGACCAAATCCTGATGCTTTAAGCCCGCGGTATAGTTACGAGCAACGAAAATCCTATAAATATTAACATCCGTCTATATTTAATACTACACGTTTAACTCTATCCATATCACGGAACTATCTTGACCAATTGAAAAAACAATTAAAAAAGAAAAAAAAGAAAATGACGCTTAATACGCCGATGACCACATTTAACATATGATAATATATATTTGTAAGAATCTATATCGTTTAAAAAAAAATTAAAAACAAAAAAAAAACTGAATATATACGACCAAGTTGAAATACAAGGGACCATCGTTCGCGAAGAAGAGCAAAACTGAAGACTGAGTACATCGAATCACAATGATGGATTGGGGAATAAGACGTAAGAATTTTTCTCATTATCCGAGTGACTCTAAACGATTTATTTCAGCCGATCGATTCGTGATATCCGAGTATAATTGGTGCGCTCTTATGAAATGCGATTAGTTTCGCGGAAAGAGTAATTCTGCAGTAAATGAGAGAGCCTTTTCTCCCGCGGAGAGAACTTTGAGTAATTAATGTTCGTAACTGTAACAGTTGTGACAGACTTTAGACCGGAGGTATAAACGACTCGTATAGGTGTTCCAGCTTTCGCGGCACACCTGGGTTACCGAATAAGATTCGTATCATTACCGGGTAAGGAAGTATGGAGCCATTGAATAAATTATGGTAATTCAAGATCCGAAACAAAGGTTTTCTATTTGCATATATGAAGGCGTTGTACGCTTCCTCTCTATACGCGGCAATTGCATAACTGCAATCATCATCTAGGTACACACATCATAGACCGCGGAACATACCGTAAATCCACGTATGTACCCATCGGTAAAATACAGCTATATATCTACGAGGATATTTTCGGACTCCATGTTTTGGCATTTCACTTTCACGGCCGCGTTTATTTACTTCGGAGTTATCCATGTCTGCCTGCGTAGCCTCGGAACAGCGACGGTTTGATCAATACCCGAACAAATTGTTCCAGACATTCAGACGCAGGTAGACAGGCTAAGGTAACTCTCCGAAAAGTAACACTTCCAAGACTTTAGCCCCATATGGGAGAGAAATGTGTTATCTGGTACAGATTACACGGTGAGTCAGTCAGTTCAACAGTAAGATACGCATGTATCAGACATTTTATGTTCAGCGGGCCACCCCTTGAGTCAAGTATGGTCGATTTCATTGCCAATTACATGTATCATAGTATCTACACACAGATTTATGTAAGACCCAAAGCGAGTCCGTTCATCCATGTTGGACTTGATTGACGTACTGAGAGGGTCAAAAGTTGACGCGTTTCTTTTTCTTTGGGTCTGATCAACTCCGAGAAGACCGGGCGATGTTTGGAGTCGAAAGAAGGAATCGGTAGAAATTAGGTTCTTGTGCACCTAAACCAAATTTCGAGAATTTCGAACGATTTTACATGATTTTCGAAGATTTGATGGGATATCAGAATAGATTTCAGGGAGAGATATACACCGGAATTCAAGAGCGGTTAACCCCTCGCTTTTATCCCTTGAATAAAGTTATGGGATTCGATTCGATTCCCGAGTTATTCCATGACACGTGAAGTGGGATATCAGAATAGATTTCAGGGAGAGATATACACCGGAATTCAAGAGCGGTTAACCCCTCGCTTTTATCCCTTGAATAAAGTTATGGGATTCGATTCGATTCCCGAGTTATTCCATGACACGTGAAGTCTCTATCTCGTCGAACGTATAGACCAGTTGCTTCGACAGGTGATTATATGAAATCTACTCGTATGACGTCGCAGAGCTTTACGTATCACGGTACGACTCTCGAATCGTTCCGAATCCCACAATTTGCTTTGAGAGATGAAAACTACATATATGTATATATGTATATATTCCCGGTGAAATGGGATATTTCATCGAAGCATTACAAAAGAGTAGAAGCGGTGGAAGTTAGTCTTTTGCAAAAATAATACTGCGAATATCGTTGAACAAATCAATCCATGTTCTCATGCAAAAGCTTGTCAAACCTTTTCCGAATTTTTATCTTTTCTTTTTTTTTCAACGTTCAAATTCGGTCCAGCTTGTGGGAGATTATCAGCTCCAAAGGGATAAAAAGTGGCAACTTTGAACCCTGTTAGTGCGCCAAAAAAGTGCAATACAGAAAAAAGGAGCCATATCGGATCACAGTTTCAGATAATGCCCCGTACATGCCACGTATTGTCTCGAGGATGAATTCCATTCTCAGAAAGCGACGACGATAACGAGGTACTAAGGGCTAGGGGCTAGCACCTCTTTGCTCACTAAGGGTTTTTCTAGCGTAGAATAAATTAGCCGAACGTCTTGTATTCTGAAGCTAAAATTACACGAGCTAATGTATCCAGGTGAACGATGAACGTATAAATTTCTACATTATGACCTACTTGGTCAGGCCAGGGGCCAGGCTTTTGGAGGAGGAAATATATTGAACGAGATTTAACTAACTATAACAAGTACATTGGCTTTTCTAGACTTTAGCTATTAGATATCGAATCTAGGGTACAAAGGGGTGCAACTATGTGACGTAGCTTCTATAGCCTCGATCGGGTTAACATGCAATGTCCTAAATTCTAAAAATAACGAACATATGTCAGCGACATGCACCGCCACGTGATATTGGCAAGACCATAGGTGAGAAAGCTTCTGGAGACTCGAAAACCTCGGAAGGGTTTTTTTAAAAGGAAAATTGGAGTAACAGTGTTTGTTACAACGTATAGACTACTAGAATCGTTCCAAGTAACGATGAATTTGAAGTTGCTGCGTTATTGAGGAATTCTTGCGGGACAGACGACTAGTCCTTAAAAAATACTCCGTTTTAAAACGTAGGCATGTATACTCTTTCGATATTCTCCCCGGAACACTAAAGCATTGTAAGGTGAAGGGTGATCGAGTAATTGGTCGTTAAATTAGGAGTAAATTTGACCCGCTACTCGCGTAGATCGTTCCTTTTTTCTTCTTCGGTAGAGTGTGCACGCGATCCGGAAAAATAACGTCATGCAATATCACATCTGGATGGTGATAAAAATCAACCGAACTTTTGCCGATACGTATATTACGCAGATCTATGATTGCTCAGAAAAGTAATTGCTACAATTATTTTTCAACTCTGATAAATCAGCACGGAAATCTAACGTTAAAAAAAAAGAAACCGTGATTATTCAATCGTTTGTACAAAAGCCACCCTTGTCGATGACGGAAAATAATATACACCAACGTCACGTCAAAGGATATATATTATTGTGGTCGGTCAACATCGCGATATCGATTTCCTACCAATCTACTACGCCACCAGGTTGGCATACAAAACGGCCTTGCACATACGCAAGTGACCTGACTGACCTCAATGTGGACTAATCACAACCCCTTTTGCCATATACATGCACATATGTATATGCCGATCTATTCATTTATTCACATGTATTATGTATGTACACAGGTTAATACTTGCGACGTAACAATATGCGACGTTGTTTAGGTGTAAATAATCGTTATTAATTAACCCTTGCCTAACTTGAAAGGTTAATAATACGCGTGTATGGGTGGTTGTGTTTGTACACGGTGTAACTAATGTTTTATGTAAGTAGAGAGGCTGGGGATTTTGGGGGAGTAAGAGGGATTTAACGTGGGAGGAGAAATTAATATGCGTTGTAATAATTGATGAGGAAATTCCCGATGAATTTATTTTTTATAATGAAATCCTTTACCGGTTAAAGTTTTCCGATAATTACACGTAACATATGCCTATTTGTTTTCTACTAACGAATGCGTACATCGCGCTGCCGCGCAAATACTCCCTGGGTCAGTTTTCATTGATTAGTCATAAAGCTGTATACTGTATTCTTGTGCGAAGTTACGCAATACGAGAAATGGCGCAGCGAGGAACCAGACATGTATATATGTATAAGTCAGGTGTTGAAAATTGACACACGTGTAACTACCTAATTGAATTGACAGCAGTCTCAGAAGAGGGGAAAAGAATTCAATTGAACTCGTAGTACGTCTATAAACTTCGCGGGCTCGTGCCTGATTCAGTTTCGCTACGAAGGAATCAGTAGATGGAATCTTACATTTTTCTTTCGCTTCGTTATTCACGGTTTTCTAATTTGGGGTACCGAAATTTCAGCACTTAAAAGCGAACTATTTTCTCTTCTCAATCAAACTTCGCGTTATTACCTTAATTGCAATGACCAAAGACCACTCCAGAAACAAATTCATGGTTAATTATTTCTCTCAGCAAATGCAGACTTCGGGAAAGTTTTCGGAAGTCGTCGATTCGTACAGCATTTCGTCGTTTCGAAAGCTCTCGTTTCAAATATATGCTATTTTATTTATTCTCGAAATAACTTCATCAACCTTTTCTCAAGTGAAATGCTAACGAGTTAAGAAACACCCTCAGTACCCTCATTCAAATTGATCAAAGGCGTTGACTCCTTTTTATCTTTTTTTCTCTTATTCCTTCTACCATCGACTTTCGGAATTTTATTTGTAACAGTTTGGTGTAGAACCCATCGATATTTCCCTCGTGTACCTACATCCCCTGTCTATCGCCTATCAATTCGGAACACAAAATCACGCCCGCGGGCGAGCGTATATATGTATAAACTCGTGCAAACCACCACCGAAAAAACCATGGCTATGGTAGAGGAAAGTGCTGAGCCGCCACGTTTTCATCCGAGACGGTTTTATCGACTGAACTTGTTGATTTTGTATCTCGTTCTGTCATCTCTCGTTTCCTTTTTTTTCAGTCTCCCGTTTTTTCCCTCTTTTGTACACAGACGCGCCCATCACTGCCCATGACAGTCGTGAGGTTGATGTGAAGAAAAAAAAAATAAAAAATAAAAAAAATAATCGAATACCTCTACATATGGTGAAAAATCTTGTGTTAGCTGTGTATAATCTTCCTTCTCTATAACTTTACACATCCATTCGGTATATATCAGTTGAGTTTAGACGGGTGTATAAAATCACAAAGGTTTCTTTCACACTGCGAACTTTTTGAGAAAGAAATATGATCGTTGGCAAGAGGCAGAGGCCACGTATACGTACCTGCTATATGTACCAAGCGAGGATATAATAGAAAAAAACAGAATACTTTTCCTTATAAAATTTCTAGCCCCTTGGTGTATCCCTTACATACGTACCTTATGTTACCCTTTTATGAAAAGTACGCTCAGAGAAAAATATCGCGATAGTACTGCCAGATTTTTTAATCAAACCCCGACTCTCAGTAGAAAGAAGTTAGACTTGCGAATAGTCGATTTTTATGTTATTCGCGTTTCATATGGTATAATTACAGTGATTTTGTTGGACATATTTCTTTCGCTGTAATAAACTCGCGTGTCGACTATACGAACAATTCTACGATATTTTCTCGAAGCCTATTTAATTATTCGGGATCGAGTGTTGTCAGGATTGATCAGTAAGTCTGCGGCGTGGGCGGAAGTGAGGGCATAGACAAGCTAGTGGAGGTGTGCTTGAAGAAAATATTTTCCTAAGGATATCATACCTTCCCGTGCGATAACGTTGACTATCTGGACTTGAACCCGAAAGGGGATTATATATACATAGTATATACGAGATACGATGTATGAAGCTGTTCACTGAACTTTTACTCTGCAAAGTATGTAGCTAGATATAAGATTTTTCTGAAACCTAAGCTGTAACGGATGATAAACAGACCAGCAGAGTTTAGTCTGAGTGATAAAAGCTCGGTGAATCTATTCTCACGGTCGGGTTTTACACGTATTCTTTTTTCTATCACGTAAACGGATAATTAATTAACGAATTCGAAATGAATGCATCCCAAGATCCGATAAAGAGGCGACTGATTCGTATAATATGATGAATCGGAGACGTAACGTATACACGAAAAATGATGCACGTTATAAGCGACAATTTTGATTTTGAGAGAGTGCTTCGTGTAACGTTTAACAGTGAGTTGGTAAATTGAAATTCTAATGAGCTTGAATCAAAGCTAAATCGAAGTCAGTAATCCTTGTCATCGCTTGAAATGAACGTTAAGAGTTCATCGAATGGTGAAATGCGTAATGAATGAATTATTGGTGAAGTTCAAAAGACACGTCAAGCGCAGGAAAATTGCTTGTCAAATACAGGGGAATTAATTACCCTGCGAGGACCTGGCGATGCCCTAAGTTTGAAATAGCAAAATCATTCACGATCGTTCCTCCTCCCGCTTTTCAAGTTCATTAGCAAATACCTCAGAGAGTGGAAATGGACTTGAAAACTACCCTCTTTAAAGAAATGTCTATCTCCATACATCGGAGTATTACTAGCCAATTTTACCTCCACCTTTACCTTAGTACACTTGTATGGGATGAAAGTTGGGCTATTATAAAACTTTTGCAATCTCTGTGTCCACGCCACCTGGGACTTTACAGATCAACTCAACCAGGTACCCAGACTTCACTTCCTCGATTTTTCTTCAGGAAAAAGCGAAGTAGTATAACACCGAAAGAAGGTATTTCTGTCAAATTGAGACCCTGGTTCTTGAGCTTTGGGAAATACATGATTTGAATCGTTGTCATTAACCGAGTTTTCTGAGAAAAAGCAATCCAATCTATTCGGACAATATAATATCAAAGAGGTAAAGGTCGGGGACTAGTTAAGTCGGACTGGATTGCCCTAGCTATGGTCTATATCCAATTATCCACAGCTGTTGTACAACCTTGTAGATTCGTGACCGCCATAGTACATCGGGGCCGGGTTGAAGTTCCGAATTTTAAAAGTCCTGAACGCTAAAAATTCCGAATTTGAATATTACCGCCTCACGGTTTTCAGAAAACGTATTTCTCCGAAAATCTACCGATTTCAAAAACTTTGATACGAAGAACATCGGAGGTCGAAAATTCCGAAACCTATGGATCCGAGAGGCCAATCCTGCGAAACTTGAAATGTCTTCATTCAATGTTTAATAACTCGGGCTCTATTGATCGTATCGAAACCAATAAGTGGTCAAATTAATCGTCTCGAGATGTAATCATTGGGAGAAAAGTTCCAAAATCCTAGCAATTATTTATGACATCGAAGTTATCGATTGAAGTAGATAAAGTGGATGTCAGTGAAGAGGGTCTCGATAAAAATGAACTATTTTTTGGCCTCACATCCTGAGGAATCGACCGAAATTTTCAAATTGTTGGGCTTCCGGAATTTTGAGCTTTCTGCATTCTGACCTTTCAGAGGTTTAATGTTCTAAACTTCAACGTTTCTGAAAATTCTAAATCGCATTGAACGAGTTCGGAATTTCGACCGTTCGGAACTTTAAAAATTCGCAACTCCAACCCAACCCCGGTACGTCCTTGTGCTTATAATTCACAAATGACGTTCTCTCGCGGCTATTTGGCAAGTGCCAAACATCGACAAAAGTTTCTAAATCGATCAGTCAACTGCTTGACTTCCCCTGATATCGTATGCTGAAGCAACGGATACACAATCACACACACCTTCTATAAACCGCAGTATAACTCTTTCGCGGTTTCTGAGCTATGAAATATGCGCCGGTGTGAATTATCCAACAGTATAATTGGTTAATTGTATCACCGCTCGCGAGGTGAACTTTTGTATCAACTATTTAGATGTCTAACAGGCGTGTCAAGCCTCTTGAATTCATAATATCAGTTTTGAAGTACCTAAATTTTCAGCTCCCATCCAGACATATGCGGCATTCTCTGCGGCTATTTGTACTTCCCTCAAAGATCTTACTTCTCCCGGTTCCTATTCCTATGCTCTGATTTATACACTGGCTATCGACGTTATCGTGTTCTATGATTCCATAACGGGAATACGTGCATTTAAAAATCTTTACATCAACCCCTAATGATAAAATCTATAATAGACAAAACCTCACGAGTATATTAGATTCACGTATCTACATCGCGTTATTTAGTCTATTGCTTATCGGATCCTTTGTCAAATACGTCAGAAAAATTCGATCATCGTAGACGAGAATTATAGGAGAAATCGTTTGCTGCAAACACCTCTGCTGCAGTAACGAGTTAAGTTAATCAATCATTAACAACCCCTAGCCGTGATAACCTGCCGCATTGGACCTACGTGTTTCTTCTTTATTTATACCGCGGTACCATCAGAACACCTACCATGCGCAGGCGCCCTTAACGTCAAATGTACCTAAGGGGTAGCTTCTGCATGTTCTCAGAGAAGGACGTTTATACAGTCGCAGTAGCGCACGGCCGTCAAGCACATATGTTGTGTATCAACTCTAGTCGCCCTAGTCTGACCATCCGAGGAAATTTTTCCGCTCATTTTTACACTGACCAAAGTATTTCTTTCGAAATTTCGAATTATCATTTGCCGCCGAACTTTTATACTCGAATTTACGAAAACAAGAAACTATTTATTTTGCAACAAAATCGACACGTTTTTTAAGTTCATTTTGTAATAACACAAAAGCAGTATAATCCTGAATTATATTATTGCGTACGAAGTTTCCGGTGATCGGTATCTTTTCAATCCAGTTTTTTGGAATTCGCGAAAGCCTATAGAAAAGGGTTGGCGAGTTTGAAACGGACTAAAAGAATTATCGCAGATTTTTTCAATGTTTCGAACAGTGCTTACGATCAGTGCAACTCCCCTACAGCGACGCAAGCCTAATTTTTATTCAAAGTGAACGGAGTCATTTTAAACAAAAAATATGTACTATATACATTCCTCGATTCTTTCCAACGCTGAACAGTTTTCCTATAGATTTTATAATAAAGAAGTTTTAATACAGTTTGAGTAGTACCACACCTTTGACAATGAGTACTAATGATCTGTAGAGGGGTAGTTCACATAAATATTTAAAAAGACTGGCTCTGAAAATAATATTCCAGATCCAATTAAATATTGTTAATCGATACTCAGCGAGCTCTCGCGTTTATTATGGGTTTAATAAAGTGTAGAGTTTAAGCAGCGTTTTCTCTCTCCGTATATATTTTCAATTCCTTTTATTAGACGCTATACATGCAGGTACTAGAACATTTCTAAAGCTGAAACATACCATTCGGTTTATCTATCAAACGATGTTCGTCTCGTTGAATTGGAATCAAATCTCTTTAACGCCGGCTGATGTATCGTTCTTGTTAAAAATTCAGATCTAATTATACACGCTGTATTATTCGCTAATGAAATACACCTGGATATTGACGTAATCAACGTTTAGATCTGTCAGAGGAAACTAATCACCGTTATACTAAACAGAAGATTAATATCACACCTTACCAACTGACGAATGACCATAGTTCACATCTTATGAAAATACATTCTTGGTATTGAATTGAATTAATACACGCGAAGTTAATTAACACACATTTCATAAAATGATCGGCTTGTGGTCCTTCAAACCACGACGCAACGGTAAAGTGGAAATCATGCTTGGTGAGTTTTACACCTCGTCCGTAAATCATATCCCACGAACAATGGCTCCCTTTTTCTTTCGCCTTTTTTTTTTTCCTGTTTTTCGATAACGAAAAGAAGAGAATCAACCTCTAATGCCTTTTGTATTATCGCTGACAATATAACACCCGTCCATCAGTTTTGCTGGTGTCAGTTCACCCTTATCAAAGCTGGACAATCAGTATGATTGCTGAAGGCTCCGAAAGAGACTGAAACGGAAATTGATCGTCCTTCGATCACCGTATCACCCTGATTTCTATCGTCAGATAAGGGGAACATTTTCACCCGGTGTAAAATATGGTCGTAGTTTTATATGGCGTCTTTTTAACTCGGAAAAAAGTATAATCTGCGCTATTATAACTCAGAGAAGTATTATATACGTCTATAGAGTTTAGGGAACAATGGCCTAGTTGAAAGGCTGAGCTTTGTTACGAGTTATGAGCGAACCATTTCACCTTACAACAGGCTTGATTCTGCAGAAGCCAAGTGTACAAGTTTTTGCTGATTATCAAAAGCACCGTTTCAAACTTATACACGGAACAATGGTTTGGGATTTGAGTAATTACAGGATCTACTGGTCTTAATTTCACTCTCGAAAGACCCAGCGGGTCTCCACCCACTTCCACCCTCGGATATTATTTATCTAAGCACGATAATGGTTCTTTCTCAATTACTGCTCATCGGGAATCACGAGATGTTTGACCCACAACAAAAATTCAGCCTCGCCTTGACCTCGGGGTTAATTGTAGCTCCTATCAGACCATCGGATATTTGGTTAATTTAATTACAATTGTACGTAGGTATCGCACGTTCCTCGCTCAAAGTCCCCAGGGGTGATTCAATTTACCCGTAATCATCGCAGTTTCGTTATTTGTGGATATAAATGCGAGGATATAGCTCGACCTGTAGCCGAAAGAAGACCACTTTTTCCATCCTAAATTTTTCATCCCTTTATACCAT
Organism: Tenthredo distinguenda; assembly: GCA_947538915.1. Classification (NCBI taxonomy): domain Eukaryota; kingdom Metazoa; phylum Arthropoda; class Insecta; order Hymenoptera; family Tenthredinidae; genus Tenthredo; species Tenthredo distinguenda. The sequence continues at coordinate 15,066,021 of OX384532.1, forward strand.
TCATTTTTGACATGAAAAACACTTTCAAAAAGGGAAGACGAGTGGTTTTCATCCCGAATCACGGAGAGTTGGTCCAAAATCGAATCCTTCAACTTCTATCAAGGATATTCTATGCCTTCACGTTTCTATAGCGAGAAATCTGGCAACGGTGCATTCCGGTACAAGCACGTGTGTACGTCAACTGGCTTACCTTTACCTCTCCCCCGCTCTCTCTTTCTCTCTTTTTCTCTCCTTTTTCTCTCTTTATCTCTCTTTATCTCTCTCTATAGTCAAGAACACCTTTTCCTTTCTGTGCATGCGTCGCGTCTCTTCACATAACATGTATTCATCTCTAACACGCATGGTATATATCGAGCTGACGAGGCGTGTAGCATTTCGAGTAACTAAACCCAAAGGATGAGTAGCTTCATGAGATATTTGAAAAAAATCAACCCGCCCGAAGTAATTCGACAGATTTTCGGTAAACTTTTTCATAAATTTCTCGCTTCAGGATCTAGGTACTCGAAAGTCCATCTGACAAAGTAAATTATAGAATTCAAGCCACTCTAAGGTCGACTAGAGTTTAATATACGGCTAAGAAATAGCGTGCAGAAGTACCCCTTGTGCTTATGTACCTACTTCTGTAGCCAAGTTGGCAAGTGCAATGACTCCAGAGCGCTGACCTCCTGGAGGACGGGTCTTGGTCGGCGGTGCGCGCTAAAGAGACTTCTTCAAGTTTATTTAATTGTACGATTAAGTAATTGCATCGTGGGTACAATTATTAAGTAGCTGCAGCGTAAGTCGAGTCTAGCTCATCATTCAGTGTTAAAACCTACGTGCAATTTTTGCTGAGGGTGAACTATGAGCGCTAAAGGAAAAGGTTCCATCGGACGGATGAAAATTCACTTCAAACTTTTCTGTGGGACAATTTTTTTCGTCGCTACGATATCTCGCCGTTAAAACTAGAGCAAGAAAAAAGTGAAACCGGAGCCAGAATCGCGGACCAATATTCAACTTACGACCTTATTAGTCTGGGGTAGCACTCATGCGTTCACCTTAGCCCAAATCATTCGATACTATAGTCTAGCTCCACGAGTATAATGGAATATGTGATGAAAAGCAAAAAATATACGGTGTCCGATGATATTGGCATCCTAAATGTCAATGAAACCGCAGAAACTGGAACTGCCGTACGTCGACGTACACAATCAAGTCTTACGCACAAATTGGTACCAACCTCACTGGCGCCTTGTAGATACCTATAGCTACAAATGTCAGCTCGAATCAGAAGGGATAGTTGAAAATTGGAAAACATGTTTCAATAAGGCAAGTGCATCGATGAATTATACCTACAGAGAAGATCAAAATTTGTTTCACTATTCTTACGCGAATGTTACATTATACGTGAATCGTGGGATGACATTGGGATTGAAATAATCGGAGGTGTGTATGATGGACAAAGGATGTGGGTGATACTAATGCACATCGTATAATCAGTATCTAATCCAATTAGTACCTCTATGCATCCTCCTACGTGTTTAATCTAGATTGCTGAGAATTCTCATGTTCCATTATTCGTATTCGGAGTATTTTTACGAATAGCTTGTAATATAATAGTAACGCCATTTTTATGATAGGTAATTTGGCTTTTTATGAAATTGGCATTTGCGATGATTGGTGAAGTCTTGGAATCTGTGTGAAAAATAATAATGTCGAGGGTCCATACATCTTGCGCACTTATGCGTGTATACCTACGTATGTTAATCGAGTGTAGAATTCTTTAATCCTTATACTACTACACGCTACGTCATAGAATTGGAATTCTTAACGAAGAGACGAGCTGGAATATAATTCCTATTCACAACTGCGATACAACGTCATTTTTATCCGTTATGAAAGCAGTAATTTCACGATAGCGTGACTCGTGGTGGCATTGTTGTTCATAATCCCATGAAATTCCATACAATGCATCTCTGTTCTACCCCGTGGTATATACCATCGTTTCTTGTATCAATTATAATGTTACAACTTTTGTTCTACGGATCTACTCGCCGCGGTTCTCTTTCTTAAACAAATACTCATTAAGCTATTCAAGGCCCAGGAACCTAATCCTGGATTTGAATATACCACAAAAAAATTCTGTTCCAATTTCGCCATTCATATCTCTCACAAACCTCTCTCTCATCTTTGCGCATTCAACAATCTCTACGGTCTCATCCCACCTATCAAGATATATAGCTATATCTCTCGGATTACCATTCAACGTAATAATTTGACGCTACGCTGAGATTCGCTGATGAATTTAACGCCTGATAGGTTCTTTTCAATTAATAACTGAAAATCAAGTCGCTCTGGCGACTTGACGATCATCAGAATCGGAAATTAGAGTTCATATTCAATCTCCCTTTGCAGCGATGACCGCGGATCATTCTAGCAACCACTTGTATAGTTCGAGAAATTTTTCTACCGTCACCTTGATGCCATAGGTAGGCATAATTATGACGCGAATGCAACTAAAACGTCGGCAGTTTCTTTTATTTCCTGTTTCATATTTTCATGCCGACACTACCAGGTAACGAAGCTCTTGCAGTTCATCCGGTTTTACGATACGTCTTCGGCGAGATTGACTTGGCTCCGATATCCACGCTTTTGGTCATTCCACGCTGGAATAATTCAGTTAACAAATCGTCACTCAGGATACAACCAACCATACGTTCTTCAGTTCAATATTTATTAACACCGATATTTGAGATTCTTAATTCTAGGGCATATTATATCGACTTATCTAACTTTCGAGACTCTTCCGCGTGAACACAAGTTCGTGAATACGAATTAGGACGCTTTGATGCGATTTACTAGTTTTACATATGGTTTCCGGCTAATTATAAGCCTGTTGTACGTAGGTACCATGGGGCCGATACACACACGATGTAGATATGTAACCATCTCGTGTGTTAGGCTTTCGTATAGCTTTTAGTGACATTTCAACGGGCAGCGTTACGTACGTCATAGTAGGTTCGCGAAAATCTCTCACACCCGTCGTGGGGAGCCCCACCTACGTGAAATAGAGTTGCGGTTCAGTGATCAAAGAGTGTTGGAACACAAAAGGTCAGAGCAAGCCAAGGGCCACTATGACGAATCGCACCTAAATTTTCGCAATCATTACTGAATTTCTAGCCGACACGCCGAAGTCGGAAAATTAGACGAACTCTAAATACTGTATAGTGCGGAAAGGATTGACAAATATATTCTCACAAGATGTAGAGTTTCTTAAGAAAATCGATTCATTTATTAAACTGCACAGGTATTTTTAATGAGTAATTAGCATACGCTTATATTTACATGAATTTTCCTTGTTTTCTTCCCGAAACTCGATTCTCCAGAATCTCTAATAACCGTTTGTACAAGAAGACTGAAAACAAAGCGGGATAAATTCCATTATAAAAATTCTACCGACATCAGATTTATTCAAGAATTTTTATTTCCCCTCTTCTTACCCAGAGATTCGTCTTTCAGCAAAGTTTTAATTTACCAGTGACTTTTGCGAGAACAGCGATTCCCTTGTAGGTATGGCGGAAAAATTTATCATTTCTTTTATTCTACCCATAGTCGCGTTGACATTGAAATTATTCATGCATACGAAACGCTATAGCTATACCCATATTCGAGATCGTTGATTAGCTACCTTCTACGTAGTTTAATTTCCATGGGGTCTATTTGCGCATTGTGTAACCTAGTTTTCATGAATTTCATTACAACTTTTGCTCGTACGATGAAAAGATAAGAAATATTATCCTCGGCTTATCTTTAACGCTACCACAGCTGTCCACCGTCCTGGAGCCAACATGTCTACCTTTTTATCCGTCAAATTGATATGAAAATCCGTTATACGTTACGGGTGTGATATTTATGTCTGTATTCGTGTGATGGTTCTTTTGCACATACATATATTTACGAATCGATAAATTCGTTATGAGGATTTTCATTTTCAAACTACGACTTTTTACTTTATGCCAATTATTTGGAAACTTGTTGGGTATGAGAGCTAATCTTTTATTTGCCAACGCATGTATAGCGAGGGTCGTATTATAGCGACGCTAAGTAACATTATGACGCGTCCCTAACGATGCAGCTTTTCTAATTATCTGCAATACGAAGGTATTCGAACCTAGTCACGTTTCGACAAGGTCCTCTGGTAATCAAGAAAGAGCTTCGAGATTAGCGAGTCACGAGTACAAGGGACGCATCGTAATTTAGTAAATTGTTCGATGCTTAACAGCGGATTTCATGCCCTAAGAATAATTGGAGCTATTATTCAAAGGAAGAAAACTTCCTGCGAAAGAGAGTCGATGCCTTCTCAACCAGGCCTGAAGTGTTTACTTTGGGAAGTTGCCTCGATTGCCTCATCGTATCGATGTGTAAGCTCGTAGAAGCTGAAACTACAACGGATTCTCTGTTTCGATATGCTTGCTGTATCTACGTATGTGATTTGCATCGCCAACTCGAAGAGTCAACAAGCAATTGTGATTCATAAAGCGTACAGTTTCTGTCTTCGAATCTATCGAATGGAATCAAAAGCGAATTTGAAGCCCTTGCAAATTTTCAACTTTTAGCTTAATTTCGAATCAGTTAATAAAGACATCTGGCATATATGCGTGTCTCACTAGCACAACTAAACAGGCGTGAGGGGCGTACGCAGTACACGATCGGGTTATACTACTCGCACAGGCTTGTAAACAGAAGTCTCCTTGCTCCTATGACTTTATTTTTAGAGCTTTCACGTCTGCCGGTCGTCTTCGGTGTTCAGTGTTCACTGTTCAGTGTACAGTTTTAAGCTGCGCGATATTCCGCACGTCGAATCATCAGTTTCGTACTAAAACATTCCCAGCCATTAATAAACAGTGAAAGAGAAAAACTGAATCAGTTTTTGACCGAATAATAAATCTGTCTAATAGTTTGTTGTATCCATTCTAATTCCTGTAACATTCAAAAGCGCGGTCTTGTCTGATCGAAGAATGGGCTGGAAACCGAAGCTCAATTGTTGTGGTACGGTGTTCAATGATAGTGCATATGAATAATTGATCTCAAATGCAATCTAGGTTTCATTTATTTCACTAATGATATAATCGTCGCATTGCCAAGTCGATGAGTCTGAATTTTGTTCAGAAATATGGCAATCTAGACGCGTGGTGAACTCATCCGTTTTACGAACCTTCTTTTTCTTATTGTTTCTGAAAGAAAATAACAAACAATTTTATGGAGCTGTTTAGTTTGTTTTTTAACGGTCAAATTTACAGTTAAACCCTAAGACGTATCATTAGCTAATAACGACACATGATCAATGTGCTTAATCTGTTTATAAGAGCGTATCTTTACTTCTTCTAGTCCCTTTCCGCATTGCCATTGGATTGATACCCTGCCTACTCTATTATATTTGTTCAGCCATCGGAAAATTGTTAAACGATATAACGTCTCTCTTGTTTGTTCCCAATCTATATGGATATTTGCACTGATATATCCACGCATACACGGTATACGTAGACAATGTTCCATTAAACGGTAACAACTGATCTTTTTTCCCGTTCGAATTGGTACCTAGCAATTTAATACCTTAAAAAAAACGATGTCCCACTCAATTCCCCTACGCATACATCAAAATGAAACTGCGACTCAGCAGTGAGCTTAACTCTAAGCGATATATCAGTTATTAACAACACGCTACTAGCATTTCCATACAAGCAATCAAGACCCGCGATCTCCTGCAACCTCAAAAATTCACGATATGTGAATTCACGCTTTACAGTTATTCGCAATCTCACCGCCACCGGTCGTTTTTTTTTTTCTAATTTGTTGGTCAGTCGGAGCAGACATGTATATAAGTCAATTACCAGGTAGATATCATCCATTTATTTTATACAGACCTCAATAAAGATTCGAATTACTATACCATGCAGAGTGAACAATTTTTGTCAATTACGGACTGCTAACTCCTTCCCTTTATTTTCGTCATTATACGTTTTTCGTATGTTCACTTCTGTTCGACCGGAAAGAATAATGTGGTCGTAAAATCAAATATGTATGTAAATAAATCGTATCGCGTATCTCCTAGCGACGAATACATACATTCAATGAATATTGCACTCCGTTCATACAATCACAATCACATACATAATCGCTATAAGAAATACGTACGTAGTGCGTCTACTTGCACATAACATCTTTCCGTCACGGTCTGACGCAGGGGCGTTTGGTTTGTCCCCGCGTCATTCACTCGCCTGTTGAAGTTGATTTGCAGACTGAAACAGTTCTTCGAGACAAAGGTATCCGTATCAAGGAATACGGATCGTTTGAAATTAGGAAATCGATAGGTTCGATACTTTATTTCTGTATGCAAAAATGGACCGAGTTTGCAGAATTGGGAATTAATAAACAAACGCAACGGAAAATTAATCGTTTTATTTATTTATTTATGTTTTGTTAATTTCAGGATCAATCATGTTCCACGTAAGACGTAGGCCGGCAGATTACGTCCCGAGAAAACGCAAGAAGAAACCAGCGGGCAAATGGAGCGACCTGGACCATCGTTACGAGGACGAACGACTGCCGTTTCTTTTGGAGTTGAATCCGGATGGAACGGAAATCCCGAGCGGCGGTGGTGTTCGCCATCGTCTTCAGCCCAACGTAACGGAAGTTGGATCGGAGAGACCAGTCGGACCTCAGGCTGTACAAGCTCAGACCTTGACCCTTGCTGGACCTACGGTTATGCCGAGGCATTGCGTGATCGCCTTCACAGAAAACATTGTCACGCTCACCCCATGCTCCAGGGACGCTCACACTTACGTCAATAACCAGAGGATATATCAGACCACGATACTTCAGGTGAGAATTTACACTTTTTCTCATTTCTCTCGTGGGTATTTGACTTCTTTGTATATTCAGAGAAAATTCGGTACTCGCGATATATACCTACATACTGCAGCAGTAGGTACTAACGAAATTATTAACCCGAACTAATTTGCTGGGAAAGACAATAGCTCGTTAAACAAAGAACAGTTGGTCAAGGCGCGCATGGAAAGGTAGAGATAAATATTTAGTGAGAGATGTATGTATACATAGTACATACGTATGTAGGTACAAAAGCATTATCTCAGCATAAGAATCCTGTCTACTAATTTTAGGCGAATTAGTTTTATCAACTAATCGTATAATTGATAACGGGAAAAAGCTCCACGTCTCAAAGGGGGTAAATTTACTCTTATTTTAGAACGGGGCTATAATCAAATTCGGAAGAATGCACACCTTCAGGTTCATTGATCCTGTACCCGAAGATCGGATACGACAAAGACACGACTCCAACAGGCAACTCGATTACTCCTACGACAGGTAAGCTCCTTTATCCGAAGAAACTTTTTATAATCTCATTTCACCTAATATCGATGTTGTTACGAATGCTGTATCTATGTGTAATTCGTTGCTTGTTTATAACTTAAGTAACTTTACGACATCAAGGGGCTCTCGAAAACCGCTGCCCGGTAAAAATTTTCTTCTAGATCTCACAGGTCTCATAGTTCGCAAAATTCATTAAAAAATCTACTTCTTAAGAATTCCAAAGACTCTTTCGTTCTACTATAAATTCCTCAACCCACCCAGTCGACAGGTGGGTCGATACCTACGACAAATGTACAGGTGCGGGCTGCAGGTTGTTAGTCAGTCCACTAATACCAGGTGGGATGACAAAGTCGAGTGGAACGGAGAGGGTTGCCTTTCCCACGGGCCGACCCCACGTTTTGGGGATTAAATTATCGTTTATTGCTGGATCAGACGCTCAGGATTAGATTCGAAAAATCATGTTCGATCTTTCGGATATACCGTAAAGGCGATTTATTCGCTACATATAGAAACTCAATGCAGTTTCGAGAGTCCCAGTCGAATCGCAAGTTGTAATTTCATGTATAACATTGTTTATTTGCGACCTGATAATATCCATAGACTCGTAGAAAAATGTCGAGTTGATTTCCCCGATCCGTTTTTCGTTCCCATTATTTTTATTATTTATCATTTCTGCTTGTCTCCCATGCACGTTGCTCGCGTTCCTCGTCGTGTGTAGACGTTCACCAGACACTACAAGTCAGGAGGTGAATTCAGAAAAATACAGATCAGGATCAGGAACCCCGAATGGCGGGGGTGGGTCGAACCCACCAAGTCCAACTAAATCTTCAGCCGCGACCCAAAGAAGTCCCACCCAAAATGCACACACACCAGAAGCCACGCACAATTATGAAACCACCTTTGATCTCGACGGTAATGTCGAGACGGCAAGTCTTACTAGCAGTCGAGATGGAAACAGGTAATGTATTTAAGACAACATACCTCTATCCTACGCGAATGGTTTAAATATTGAATTGAAATGGGTATAACTTAACACAGATTAAATCATTCCAAGACTAATCAGTGGTAATTAATAACTCTTGAATGCCGATTCTGTATGTAATGAACTAAAAGGTGACCAATAATTCAATAACCGAATGTTTTTACGTAATAAATTTAGTGTGAGCATTGTTATTTGCATTTTATTATTTACAACTAGTTGTATCAGCTAGCTGATAGCTTGATGTGCGGTAATTTATTGCACCAGTAATTGCAGCTGCGGATAATTTTACGAGTTTGGGATATAGTTTACGTATATCATACCATTCTCCAACCAGCTTTATAGTACCTAATCTATAAAAGTATATTCAATATAGTTTCAGGAATTAAAAAAAAAAACATTTTATTGACAATAAACAAGATCAATGCAATTTACAATGTAGATTGTTCTAATGAAGTCCAACATAACAGCTCAGATTCGAGTTTGTGTATTATAATGTCTAATAAAATCAATGATCATGGACTGTGAGTTTCAAATTTGATACACTACAAATCTAACAAGGATCTAATCATATATTTACAGACTATCTCAATACGATAGACATCCTAGGGGTACAGACCCGATTCTACCGGCTGTTTTGGAATTTCTTGAAGAAACAGAAGAAGCATTTCTTCATGCTGTTATTACCGACGTAGAACCGTCTGCTCCGCAATTCAAATTAGCCCCAACTTACACTTTGTATTTAGCTGCGAGATACCGTGCTAGCACTCACTACAGACCAGAGCTACAACCCACGGAAAGAGCTCACCGATTAACAGTTATGCTGGCAAATGTTGCCTCTATGATTCAACGAGTAATACAGGTAGAGTAACACTTCTAAACAATACATCGAGAGTCTTCAATTAGATTCCATAAAAGAATAAAACTAAAAATTCAACTCAAATTTATTTTAATTTAAGTTTTCACAAATTTGAACAGCAAATTTGATTCTAGGAGCGGTACATGGATGCTTCATCTTTAGCTCTGTGGCTTGCCAATGGATCTGAACTCTTGCATATGCTTAAGAGCGACAGACACGTTGGGGCATTTTCGACGCGGGCTCAAGACATATTAGCCGATGCTGTACACACGGCTTTTGCATCACTGGTACAATGTGTCTCCTTAGAACTAGCACCTGCAATGTCTCAATTTATGGCTGACGCAGATGAGCCAGCGAAGGAAGCCGGCGTTCTACAAATATTTTCAAACACAATGGCACTGCTGAGACGTTGCAGAGTTAATGCAGCGTTGACTATTCAACTCTTCAGCCATTTATTTCATGCTATAAACGCCACCGCTTTCAACGCTCTTGTATCAAATGGAAATCTATGCGTTAGATGGTTTGGACGGAGACTCAAAGCAAGATTAAACGCTCTAGAGACCTGGGCTGAAAGACAAGGCCTTGAATTAGCTAGTCAATGTCATCTTGCTACCATCATGCAAGCTACACACCTCTTACAAGCACCCAAGTACAATGCTGATGATTTGGCTATCCTCAGCTCAACTTGCTTCAAACTTAACTCTCTACAAGTTAGAGCTTTGCTTCAAAAATACCAATCTGCTGCTGACGAGCCAAGACTTCCAGCAGAATTGATTGAAAATGTTGTCCGAGTGAGTGGGCTGATCATTCATGATATGCAACGATATATATCAATACAAAGTCAAGAACGTTAGATTCTATATGATAATTAATCATTATTCATTTTCAATTTACACATTAGGTGGCTGAGAGTGTGGCAGATGAACTAGCCCGTGCTGATGGACGAGAAATCCGCTTAGAAGAAGAGTCGACTTTGGCTTTGGCTCTGCTACTACCAGAAGATGGATACAGTTGCGAAGTTATAAGAGGCGTGCCACCTGGTTTGGCAGAATTTCTTGCACCGTTACAAAGAGACGGTTTGTGCAGAATGGCCCCACAACCAACAAGCAGTGGATATTGGACTATTTACATGATAGACCACCACAATAATGTAAGAAAAGACACAAAACTGTGAAATGCAGTGTACATTGCCTTATGATTAGACTATTATAAAATTATTTTTGGGTTCGAAGACGTAGATTTGTGGATATCAGACTGATTCTTAGTTTCTATGCATACGTTAAATTCATACTCGATCAGTTTTAATCTAAAAATGCTGCTCTGAGTTATTGACAAAGTTCTTCTAACTTTATGTATATGTTTTTGTAGCCCCGGAGCCCAAGCGCTATGAGCAACAGATCTGGTGGTTACTCCGGACATTCTGGGCAAGCGTCAAGTCAGAGCCAGCCTGAAATTCAAGTCATAAAACTACACAAGTCTACAAATGGCATGGGACTTAGCATAGTAGCTGCTAAGGTATGTTATAAAATTTGGATTGCACACACATTTATGAAATTTGGTGAGAAGTGAATTTCGATCTCATTTGAACAGTATTTCACCCATATTGTATGTTTTATAACGATCAGGGTCTACACATATATTTATTATTTGAATTAATTTTATGTAATTTTGTTGAAATAATTTTTCATTGCAAATCAATAGAAGTTGATTGAAGTTGTGTTTGATTCCCAAAGACTATTTATATTTCGCACAAATACTGTAAAGATATATTTTCCCATGCGATCACTAGGCCGTGAAGACACCAGCTGTTACGCTAGACAGGATGTGTTTAAGTACACATTTCCTTGAAAACAATCTCCTCTTTCTATTATACTATATTCTTCCTATGCTGACCTTTTACTTTATTCTTTTACCATTTGGTTGTAGGGATCTGGCCAAGAAAGATTGGGCATTTACATCAAGAGTGTAGTAGCAGGTGGAGCTGCCGATGCTGTAAGTATTTAACTATTTTCACTTCGTCCCAGAACATCAATACCTCTACAATTCTATTCTATTTTTCACTTATATTAATTTACCGATTTAAATGATTTATCAAAAGCGTTTCAAAGAAGTATAGATTATTTGTGTTATATTTATAAAAAGAATTATTATTATGTGGCAAATTTTTTATTTCGATTTTTGTTTTATTCTACTGAAAGCCTGGAAAGAGACAACTTATTTATTACTCAAATCATACTTCCAGGATGGTAGATTGACTGCGGGAGATCAACTACTGAAAGTGGATGGACAGAGTCTCGTTGGAATCACTCAAGAAAAGTAAGTTTACGTTTTCTGTCTACAGCTAGTTCACTACTTTCTAACAATAAACTTGAAGAAGATATTATTCACCCTAGAATCGGTATATATATGGCAATTATAATTCATACATAGTTTCATTATAAAAGATGGACTACACAGCTCCTATGGCAGAATAGATTATGCTTACACTTGGCTGAAATAATCATTTATGGAAATAAGAGTACAAAAATTCAATCTGTCAATTAATCAATAAAAATTATAACAAGTATTCACACTTTCAATAGGGCTGCCGAATACCTTGTTCGCACGGGTCCAATAGTAACTTTGGAGGTGGCTAAACAAGGCGCGATATATCATGGGCTGGCAACTTTGCTATCACAGCAATCCCCTGTCACGACCAGAGGTGAATATAAATATGAATATATTTTTATACACGCGCTGTACCTTATAAATAGGAGTTACTTATAAAATATCTATAATTTACTACCCAAATTTACCTAAAAATAAGGAGCAATTCCCTGGAAAATCTGCTTTGGTGCTTGCCCTGTCAAATCGGCTTAAACTGCTTACTATTACATCTGAATGTCATCCATCAACCATTTTCATATACGAAATATACACTTTAAATGTGTTTATGATGATGAAACATTTTTTCTGACCATAATTACATTAGGATCACACTTTTATATCATCATGTTCTATTCCAACAATTCAATTACATACTAAATTTGATTCTATGTTCCTCTTCAGTAACGAAACAATATTCTCTCCATACTATGCATTGAAAACTCATCTTATTATTTTCTCATCTTTACCTGATGTCTGCCTGTGATTGCATCACATTCTCGTGTAAAGAATACATTTTTAACGCTGTTCTGTTACTATGCATATCTAATTCTAATTTTCGGCTTAACTAACGCTTAACTAACGATTTTTCCAAGCAGCACATAAGGCCAGACCAAAATCGGAACACTTAGAGCCCCCAAGACTACCAGACAAGGCTCCCCAACCCTCCACTTCGCACTCGATGGGCAATCTTTTATCGGTACCAAAGCAATCGGTATACCCAGAACGCTTGGTCGATTGGGAAGCAGACTATATTCAACCAGGTGCGACCGTAACCCAGAATCAAATGGCTAGAATGCAGTATTTTAACAGATTTCAATATCCTAATCAATCTTCACAAACTCAAAGCGCAGTAGGGCTTCAAACTTTAGGATCCCAGTCGCAACAAAGTTTTTGTTTAGCGCCACAAAGCAGGACACTGTTACGTCAGAGCGTAAACCAATCTAATTTAGCTATGTGCCCAATCGATGAATTGCCCATAGACGAAGAATACAATAGATCTGAATGCTGTTGGGTCAATAGGAGACAAATTCCTATTATTCAAGAACCAAATAAAATGTTCCTCACTATTCCGAGCCATATAGAGAGGTATCCCGCATATCCTATAAGAAAAAAAATCCAACCACAAAATCCTGTTATTCCTCAATATGGTTACTACAATAACGACAAGACTGAATTAATATTTCCTACTAAAAATCAATCCCAGGATAGTCTGTGTTCAACAAATACAGACAAATCCTGTACTGAAAATGAAAAAATTAAACAAAGAACGATTTCTCTAGACAGCGAGCCTTCGATACCGTATATTGACCAATCCGACGAAGGCTTAGAACTGTCCAGTCAATCGCAAGAGAGCATTTTTTCTGAGAATCAGTTAGATGATAGTATTAGTGATTCTAATCGTCACAGTACCTCATGCAAAATGAGTGATTGTACTAATTTACACATAAACTTATCAACCGACCAGTATAATAAAGCAAAGACTTGCTCAAATTCATTTTTACACATTAATAATTGCTCTCTCAAGACAGATTTTAATCTAGATAATAAGCCTACAACAAAATCCATCGAAATAATAGAACGCACTCCACTTAAGACAGAAGCTAGAACACGCTCGCTATCAAAAAATATTGAATTGCCCTCGAAGAAAGATTCAATCTCAGGTCATTGCTCCTGCAACAGGTTGAATTCTTCGAAACAATCAAATGCGAGACCAAAAATGAGTCCAGAAATCATCACTGCTCCAATTGAGGTAGTGCATGTTCCTTCTGCTGAAGATAATAAAGTTGAATTAGAAGATGTTAACTCTAATGAAGCACACAATGATAGTACAGCATCAGATTGTACAGAAAATGAAGGTGAAGGTATTGAAATTGGAGAACAAAACGTGATATCAACACCAAAGATGCACACAATAATGCCTGAACTTAATCTCGACTTAAGTGGACTAAACAGCGATGTTTCTAGCGAAGATTCAAATGGCAGCAAATGTTGGAAGTCTCCAGAAGAAGTTCGCCTAGGCTGTGGACGAGTTGCAGCTCTGGCTAAGCATTTTTCTAAGCTTGGCGATGCAGGAATAATCAAATTTAAATCAAAGCAATTGATTAGCTCGAGAAAATTCGTATCTGAGCCTGATATTGCATCGCCAAGGAGCCCGGAAATTACAGTTAGAAAAAATTCAACTATTAAGCAATTTAAATCTGAGGCAGATCTACTAATGCAAGATAAATTCAGCGCAACTACACGTGATAAAGAATGGAGTATGATTTTACTCGATATTCAAGATAAAAACGATACGGATGCTAATGCTGATGGCTCTGACGGAAATCATTCAGAAAATATACATGAAAATGATATCAGTGAGATAAACTCAACAGAACTGAGTGACGAGTCAATAATGAAAGCTGAACAGTCCAGCATGGATGATGATTCTCCAGGAGAATTAAAAAAGAGCGAATCCAAGTTGTCACTAGCTGAGCAACAAGAAATTATTGAACAGCTGAAGGAATTTTCAAATCTGGATAACATAGATGCTCCTTTATTCATACCGGAATCTATAAAAATACACGAGATAGAAATTGAACTTGAGAGTAAGACTGGGGATTCTGATAAAGGTATAATCACAGACTCAAATACCGACAGCACTTATAACAGCAACGAAAATGTAATGAATTGTCCGAGTTTTCAAATGATCAGTTCCTCTCATACAGAATATTGTGGAAAATATGCTGTTCCCACGGTTCTAAGCACTCTAAATATTTCTCCAGGGTTTGAATTGTCCAAAAAGATTAACAAACTCGAGAAATACTGGTCATTGAAGGATTTGGTATCACCATCAAACTTAGAACCATATATGACTGAATGTATGGACGGTTCACCAAAGTATTTCATATTTCCAAGTTGTTCGAGAGTTGTCTCTGCACCAGAAATACTAAACGAGAATCTTACATTCTTTCACATTAGACCGTTGCTATCTAAATTCGGGAGTGAGATTATTCCTGATGGAAACGCTCTATCTATCAGCGAAGAGGTTGTAGGCGAGGAACGTCAACCTGTCAATTTTGAGAGTGCCCCGCCAAAGTCAAAGAGCTTAGAGGATTTATATGGAAAACATGCATTAAATACAGATTTTGGTGTTGAGTCCAGGGGTAAAAATTCTGAAAGTACTTCAGGGAACCAGAAAAATAATTCTGAGAGAGCAACCAAGTTTCCGGAATCATTTATAAGAACAAGGAAGAAATCAAAGAGCTGTGATCAACTATCAGTGCGTTCTGATAGCTCGACTATATCTGCAGCTTCTTCAAAAAAACCATTAGGGTCTAAAATCTGTGGAAACACTTCTACTGGTTTGTCAAACACAGATTCCAAAAATGATCAATTTCATATGCTGCAAAGATCAAAAAATACAGCAAAGATGACTTTGAAGCCAAAATTGATGAAAAATTGTGATGTCCCACTTTTAACAAGCTCAAACATGGTGATAAAACGCAACTGTACTAAAGTTCAGAAGCCAACTAGAAAGAGAACTTTGATGATTCGCAAAAAGTGCAAAAGCGACTTAGACATTTCTGAGCAAAAACCAACACCCAGATTTGAAAGAGGAGATTGGATATTTCGAGAATTTCCACCGCTGGAAAGCGAAATAGATACGCGTAAGCCGGCAGATAATACTTTCAATGTGTTTTGACAATTATGATGCCTGGTTCAGTTAAAAACTTTATTTTGTACAAAATCCTCGTTGACAAGTTTTTAATCCAATATTTAATTATATCACGAATGTGAGAATGCTCATCTCCATTTTTTGTAAACGAATATAAATATTGCACCGCATTGCAGTATTTTTTATATTTAGGAATGCTTAATTTATCAAAACAAAAATTCCTTCCCTTTGTAGGATAGTGAATTATTAGGAAATCCTGTCCCTTTATGACTTGTTCTTTGCTTATATGCGTTGATTCACAATTTAAACCTAAGAGATATATATTCAATCGATTACTTTATACTACAACTCTTATTCTCGTTGGAATCTTATTATCCTTCCAAGATCTTTATAAACTGGCAAGTACATCCAGTTTCTCTGCAACTTTATGTTTGCTTTGAGCATATCCATATTTATTCAGATCACATGTACTACATACATGGCTTACCAGAATAGAGCCACATCTTAATTAAATTAGCATTGAATTATATTTCATACAATTAGTTGAACAATAAGATAGAAAAATGTAAGATGTGACTTTATTTCATTACACTATATTTCACACACAAATGCATATTATATTCCGTCAAACCTTATCAATGTGGTAATAGAATGAAGCATGCAAGCACGTATTACCTATTATTACGCAGCTTTCAGCACATTAGAGCATTAACCAATTGCATTTTTCTGCATCTTGTGCTATCACAGGGCCCCGCCGCATGAGTGAGCGTGATCTACCATCACGACTTGGAAATGACGCGACCCCCCAACAAATTCATAGCAGCAAGTCTGTCCCAGCCCTACATAGTAAGTAATCTAGTTTAATCTAGTACTTCTCATACAGAAAAAAGACAATTACATATTCCAAGTCATTTTGTGCAAGCCATGACCATCATTTCGCCATTTCCTTAATAATTACAATTCTCTGTAAAGTAGATTTATCTAGCCAGGTAATAGATGCTATTCAAACACATTGATTTTTCTCAGATGTAGGAACAGAGGGAAAACAGCAACACGAAGTTTTTAATCCAGGATATAGTCGAGCGTCTTCTAGCAACAGTGTAACTCCTCCAGTTCAGCCGCCACCAATGCCAGCAATGAACGGAGCTACTACATTGCGCTCTCGGTAAGTATATGCGAAGCTCATAGAGTCCATCATACGTGAAAAAATTGAATCCAATATGAATACCAGAATCGTTATCCAGATAAAAACAAAGTCATTTGATATGACTAATCTAAAAGTAATCCAATATTGCTAGTTACTAAAACAAACTTTCTGATATTAATCCTCTGAAGTTATAGTAGGGAATTTATTAACGTATCATGCATTGTAAAATGTAATCAACTACTTCCAGATCAAGTCATAGCTTACATGACCCAATGCGTGCAGGGACGTTGCCACCTACAGGTTTAGTCAGCCGGCAACAATCATCTCCCAATCTGAATCCAAATCAAGTGCATACTATTCCTCAAAATAGTTCACAAAATAACGAAGCAGAAAGATTTTATCAAAATTTGAGCGTATACAGAAATCAAGATCCAGGAATGAAACAACAGCATAATCTACCACAGCCATTGGACGATCGGTCAGTCTCCCACATTAACAGTCTCAGTAGCCATTCTCGAAATTTCCAGAATCTCCATCACCCCAACTGACTTTGTTATCTCCTTTAATCCCTAGATATAGTATATACCACAAAATTCTAATAATGCAAGAAACTTTTATATAAAAAAGAACATGCGCAAACATTAGTAACAGATTGTCTAAACAAAATTCATACCTGTATTCCAATTGGTGAAAATTTCTTTCATTTTGTGACATGATAGCCTTTCTACTGATACAACTAATTACACGATACTTGTTATTCACAGAAGCCCGTTGCATACACAAAAAAGTCTCAGGGGGTCTCAAAATTCTTTGAACAGACCAATCACCGACGTAAATCAAGGCAGGGATCGACCGATATCTGCATACATTCCGCAAGGTCAACAGCAACATTATCCTGGCAATCAACTGCAGCAACAAGGGCCTCCTCCAAGGTCACAATCCTCTCGAGACATTATACGTCAGGAAGCCAAACTCCAGGAAATGCAGGAAGAAGTTAGGAGACGTGAATTGCGTGGTGCAGGACCAATTCCCACGCAATATCGTCAGAACGTTTATAATGTTCGACCATTGACTGCAGCCCAAACAGCAAACTCTGCAAGACCGTCCCGACCGATTGGGTCAACTCCTAATTTGGGCCCCACCTCACCGACTTACAACACAAGGCAAACTGCCCAGAATTTTAACTACCCGGATGGACAATACGGGCAATATGGTCAGTTCAATAAGCACCAACAGTCTTACGGTCAATATGCCACTGCTCCAAAGGCTAAGAATGATTCGATCCGTGGAAGTAACGGTTTAGTACTGGATCCGAGACAGTTTGGACCACAGGAGCCAAATCGGCAAACACTTGACCCAAATAGACAGTTTGCTGAACAAAATCGTCAGTTTTCAAGCGCTCAAAATAGTCCGCAGTATTCAAACGGGTCCTCGGAGCCCAGAAATGGGCAATACTCATCTGAGCAGACAACTAGTAGAATACAAAATGGAGATGGAAATGTCCAAGGAACTATAGAAAGTCTTCCATCAAGGCCCCATTTACCTGAAGATGCATACAGAGAAAGTCCTCCACCACCTCCGCCAAATACTTCGACACATCCGTTGTATAGCAAGCAGCCAGATTCCAGGTAGAAATCCTTCTTTACTACACTGGGATACTTGTATTAAATCGTTCATCTATTATCATCCTTGTTAGATTTTCTGAAGTAAGACTTATGTCTGATTTCCTTTTTTCTAAAGGTATACTGCAAGTATGGGAGAACCACCTAGAGGTGGTTATTACCCTGCGCCTGGACCGACACAACAACCCCGACAATATCAGTACAGTGCAACTAATCCTTGGCAACGTGAAGAAAGAGAAAAAGTTAGTAGAAATACAAAATTCACTTTGGAACTATGGAAGAGATTTCTTTTCTTTCTGAAGATCCAGTGAACACTTAAAGATTTTCTCTAGTCGAGAGAATGCAATATTTATTTGAACTAATTAATAATATCACCCCCAGGAACAGGCAAGGAGAAGAGAAGCAGCCAGGCAATGGAGGGACCATCAAATTGCAGAACTGAGTGCTTTGCCGAATAGGACACCGCAACAAGAGGAACAACTAAGAGCTCTTCAGTTGGAAAGAGATTTCCAGAGGAGAGCAGAGGAAGCTGCAAATCAGCAAGATGATGACGAGGAGAGTAACGATATTGAGCAAGAAAGCACCCAGCGTGTCCAAGGTCTCCTTAGAATGGCTGCCGCCCAAGATAGAACAAATCAGGCCAATCAACAAACAAATTTGACTCGAGCAAATCCCAACAACCAATCGATACGAGGAACTCTATCTCCTCAACCAGTCAGCAGCCAGTTACAATCCACGAATATTCCTACACACACAGCTACGAGTCAGCAGGGACCTCCGGGCGGCGGTAACACATATCCTGGACAAAACGAAGGTTCTACTACCTCACAATTACAGCCAAACCAAAATCAGCCAAATCCCATGGGCCAAGGGCCTATTTCGCCTACATATGGGTCGACATTGGGTCAAATGGGAGGCGGACAGAAGTCAGGGCCTATAAGCCCTACTCAGTCAAACGAAGAAAGAGACCGACAACGCCGCGTGGATGAAATGAAAAGAAAACAAGCTGAGTTTGATGAGAATCACAGAAAAAGAGAAGAAGATATCAGACAACAACAACAACAGCTACAAATGCATCAGCAGATGCAATTGCAACAGCAAATCTATCAACAACAACAACAGCAACAGCATCAATCTAATTTAAGAAGCCAACATCAACTGCATCCTGGAATGTTGCGATTGGATAATCTGGTCATTAATGGACCCGGCTCTCCACCATGTAAGTAACTAAGTTTTATGTGTCCACTCAAATGAGTTTCACTGGCAAAACTATGAAATTTATCGCTGGAAATGACTTGAATGATTATTCCGTATAGTGGTGATCTTACAATTTCTTGATTTTCTCATTTTAAATAATACATTATTTCAGCTTCACAAAATGGAGGTAACGATGCCCCTCCACCACCTGAACGTGGCTCAAGCTATGCAGTTATGTCTCAGCAGAGTGCACTTAGATCAAATACTTCGACTACGTCGAGTGTTGCTGTAAGCAATTCACATCAAACAACTGCAGTAAAAAGAGTCTCTTTTCATGATCCCAATGCCAATACAGAGCCCACTCCACGAATTACTAATACCACAACAAACGCATCATCTATTACGATGAACACCATTAGGGAGGATCCTAATGTGAGTTTTTATCCTTGTATTTGTCCTTATGATATTCAGAAATTACAAATATTAGCTCCAGATTAATTAGATATTGGAAAACTGAACCATACGAAAATCTTCTGGGGATAAGACAGTAATGGTTCGATTTCAGTAGGTTGCTATTTATCAATTATTTATGTACACTGACTCGACTAGATTGATTGAGACTTCTCCTCATTTCTACAAAGTTCGAGTGATACCATCAGAATGTACAATTATTTATCTAATTGATCTCTACTTACAACATGCAATACATTGTTATTGATAATTAATTAACGTATTCAGATATGTTGATAACAGAAACGTAGACTGTACGATTTATTATCACAGCACAAAAGTAACAATTAAAAGATTTGGTAATTGGATGTAGGTAATCCAACTTTATGAATAATATTGTGAAATTTTGGGAGGATTAAAAATTAAATATTTTGTCAAAATGCACCCGTTGGCAGATATCCGAATAAGGTATACAGTATACTTATCAAAATTGCAACATTGTACCGTGTATATAAATATATTCATGTACATACATACATCCGTCATCGCATGAATGCTGTATTATAATATTGTAAATTATTATCATATTTATCAGCTCAATTATTTTATCTCACAAATCGACATGAATGTTTAAACCATTGATTATTTTATAAAATCCAATCTTATGTCCGCATTATCTTTACTAAAGCGATATCTGCAATTTGTAGTTCATCATGTATTATCATTGATATAGTTTCATGGCAAATCGTTTTGTAGAGTTTTGTTGGAAATTATTATTCACTTTATGTATTAGGTTGATAGATGTTCAATGATATTCCTATCGATGGATCTATGTGGTGTCGAAAAACGGCTTACATTACAGATCTCGAATTTTGTTCACAGAACTTCATAAATGATGCAGAGAATATGTTAGCGTCTCCAAAAACCCCAGAAGGACCTGGCCCATTTCCTGGGGCAACCCCTGGTGTTATCGGAGCTCAGGAAGTTTATAAGTAAGAAAACTTGTAGGATTCTTATTTATCTTTTAGGATTTATTTAGGATTTCTTTGAGAATTATGAACAGGAATTTGAAATTCTACTCCTATAGCAAATAACTAAAAAGTGAAAAATTCTAGCTGTTGGAGATAATGACTAAAAAGAGAAAATCATCATTGTTTTCCCACCAATCTATGATTCTTGTATTTATTTAGGGATCCAAGGCAAAGACGCTTAGCTGAGAAGCAGAAACAACAGCAAAATTCTCAACTAGGTGCGGTACCAGAAAAGTTGAGTTTTAAAGAAAAAATGAAGATGTTTGCGATGGAGACGGGTGAGGATGGCACACCAAGGGATAAAGTGAAAATTTCCCGGGCGCAAAGAGAAATAGACAACATTGGTAATGCCCTGAGTCCTGTTAATAACAATAGAAGTTGAATGAAAACTTTGCCTTATGATGGCATCTGAGAAACATCTGTAATACTTAAATAAGCTAAGCAGATGATTGTGCAAATGTAACAACGAATGTTGGACAGTGTAAAGATTGAATTGACAAAGTCAAAAAAGTATTACAGATATTTTATGATCATTTGAGGTCGTAGTAAGCATAGTAATTTTAACGTATCTATTTTATATGACTAGATTGATTGCTTGTAAAACGTATAAGACATTTTTTTTCGGATGAGGAAGATGTGAGAAATAACTTTTTTCCGATTTTATAACAATGTACGTTTATTGTACGTTTCTATTATTGCTTACAGTGTTCATATATCAGTTTTTATGTCAGATCTGGAATGAAAAGTGCTGATATTTTTCTCTACCTATTCAGAATAGGTAGTAGAGACAAACTATGAGCTTGACCAAGTGCGCTGTTAGCATATTGATAATTCTTACCTTAAATTTTTCATGCCTAATATAATTTCCGGGAGTCATTCGTTAACATTTTTCAACAATCCAATACAAGTACATCTTAAATTCTAGATTTTACAAAAGGCAATTAGCCGATAGTCTCGTTAAAAAATTGATTCAGGTATTTTAATTTTTCTCAAATTTTCAGAAGTTATTCAATGATGTACATACATGCATGCATACATACATACATACATACATACATACATACATACATACATACATACATACATACATACATACATACATACATACATACATACATACATACATACATACATACATACATACATACATACATACATACATACATACATACATACATACATACATACATACATACATACATACATACATACATACATACATACATACATACATACATACATACGTTCATACATACATACATCATACATACATACATTCATACATACATACGTACATACATACATACGTACATACATACATGCATACTTTCATACATATATACTGCATGCAGGACAAAACTAAATGGTAGCTTTTGTTGTTGTTTAATGTTTATGTTTATTAAAAAAATATAAATATTTTTAATTTAGAAAACACAATATTCATATAGCTATAATATTTGTCGTATGACAGAGCTGGCAGCTTCAAAGCTGTTGTATAAACTATAAAGTACATACACTTATATCAGCATGTACTCATATTCTTTTGGGATTAGTATAGACGATAGAGATTACCGTTTGTATGATATATTTCAGACGTACATTTCGCATCATTTTGGTAGTTCACATAACGAGAATATTCTCAATTATTATTATCATAAAAATTATGATTTCGTTCAAGCTGATCTTTTATCGACAGTACACCGATAATATATTTGATATACATATACATATACATATTACAGGATTGCAATCTGAACAGAAAGACCAGTGTCACTATATGCAGTGGTATCGTGATTATACAGGATAAATATATTACGCGAATATTTCGGAGATGTATCATACAAACTGAGTTGGAACAATAATCAAATTATTTAAGAGATATTAGCACGTAGGAAAAATAACTCTTAAACCCACTAATTACATAATCATGAAATACACGAAATACACAAAATATACAATATATTATGACACTCATAATACAAAATTAAGGTTCGTCAAGGGATCAGTAACGGCTGTGCTTATTACAAGTACAATTCCCAGACACAAGAACAAAGTATAGCAATATTAGTATTTAAATAATGAAAATAATTATTAATAACCATTATACCTAATATGTGTAGTATTCGAATTATAAAGAATCACATCTAGCCACTCCATAAAGTGGCCGTAATATTCTTCTTTTGCAGTAATTGACGTATTAGAGTACATTCCTTGTAAAAACGATATTTTCAATATTCAAAAATGATAGTCTCCGGACAATGTGCATGGGAACTGAAGCTTCTTTCGTTTTTGGAAAACAAATTCCCCTTTTAACAGTGCGATTACCGAATATTTGCATCATTTTGAGCATGCTTATTTTAATGATGATCAAGAAATTGATGAAACTATATTGTATGATATGTTGATATAACACCCTTATTATAACATTATTTTTTTCTTCTTCAGATTGTTAACAAGTATAGCATATTTCGTAACAACATATTCTCTACTTATACAATATGATTTTATAAATAGTTAAAGATCTTAATATTTAGGTATACAGTCTGAAGTATTTATATGTGATATATACGATAGCCCTTTCTTTATGAAAAAAATCTAAATAAACTTGATCAACTATTCAGATATAAATTTTCAAGTCAAATTCTTATTACATTCTTGATAATGGCATCGTTATAGAGAGCAGTATTTCAGGCCTATCAAACAGTCTTAGATAATACTAACAAAGTAGGCACTATAGCTAAGAAGCATAGCATATCTTTATTGTTAGTCGCACGAACATATTAGAATTGTAATATTATTTTTTTTTTTAATTTATTATCCTTTTCTTCTTTCGTTTTAATTAAAATATGTATATCGAATAGTGATATGAAGAGCAGCTTTGTTATTAAATGTTATAAGACGACGAGATTCAGCCTGTCCAACTTTACCCATAAGTAACAGACTGAGTTTAGTTTGCTGTAGGCCTTATAGATTAACTTAGAAAGCCATATGGTAGTCAAAAAGTATTTCCTTTCATATTTCCTGATAATTATATAAATTCTATATTATAATATCGTATGTCACACAGCTATGTACTATTACATACATAGATGAAAAACAAAAAGGAATAAAAATAAGATCAAGATTTCTAAATAATGTTTAAATGTATTACGATATAAATAAAATTTAGACGTCAATAGATAATTATTATAATAAAAACAGTTAACAATTTTCCATTGTTGTGTATAGCAAGCATATTTGCACTATATTTTGTAACACTGTTTTAATTATTCTATTATATTCGAGTTAATTCGTTTTTCTAATTCTAGGATATTATACAACTCTACGATTATCCGATATAATTCTATTATATTTTACCTAGATTATTATTGTACTTTTAGAAATCACACTATATTTTTTAATTATTGTATTATGTCATTATATTAACGAGATATGATATTGACAAGAAATAAATATCACGTATATTAATTCATTTGTGTCTCATAAGTACTAATAAATATTTCTATTACCGGTTAAAATAATAAGACAATGAATAATTAACATTGCTCGCGTATTTAACTGAAATAGAATCAATCGAAGGTTCATTATTACAATACATTTTTGCAATCAAAGTACAGAGGCATATATTTTCCCTTTATTTTCTCTAATTACATTTTCAATTTTATTACGATCATACAATACATTTTTACTGAGAACAATCTACATAGCTCGTAAATGTAATCTAAATAATGAAACATCAAGTTTTTAGGATATTATACAAGTATGCAATAAGCTTATAACGAGGACTGAACCAATAATATCCTGAACCTCTTTCGTAATTGTCTTCCATTGTGCCTCGTCAAAGATTAATGTCATCAAAAAATTAATCAATACGATGCGCCTACGGAGCTGCAACTCTCCTTCCCCTACTGCGTACGTCACGTCGAGCAGGCGCACCGGTTTGTCGGTATGCGGCGCCGTCCCTTACCGCTACGAAGCCAAGTTCAATCGCAAGCTAAAAACCGAGCTTATTAGATCAGTGCGTCTGACTTCACGGTTGAGTGAGGAGGCGTCCGTTACGATCCGTAAACCCCAAACTCTTAAACAATATTAACAATATTGATTGAAATAATAAATAACCAAACGTGAAGAGTGAAGATAGGCGTACGCACTAGTGTATGTACGAATATCGTGTTATTTACATAGTTTCTCATTTAAATAGGGAAGGATATTCCGGACAGTATACGTATAGATTCTTTTCTCTTTATTCACAATTCATTGATAGCGTTTTGATAGTAAACAAAAATAATAACGAATAAAACAAAAAAACACTCTCAATTATCGGCAATTAGTTACATCCATCAGACAATTCAGTGTTTCCTATAACAACAATTCTAACCACTAATAACTAAAGTGATAGTTTCAACGCCAGAGATCGCCGCAGTTGAGCTTTGAAGACTAGAGGAAAAGGTAAATGAATTTTATTCCAATTCATTAATGCATGTGAACGTTTTCGCACTTTCAAGCTTCACCTTTATAGGTGAGGAGGCTTCGTCCGAAAATCGATATGAATGTTCCGTATACGACCCGTTTTAGCTATTAACAGCTGTGAATTCACCGGCTTATACTAGAACTTTATAAACTCAACGTTTTTTCATACACGATAAATAGAGTGACCGAAAAAAATGTCCATATATAACAACATTTATTATACCGAAAATCCAGTGACAAAAGTATAACGGGGAGGTTTAAGGCCGGCTCTAGTATCAGTATAATGAAAAATTTCTGCGAAGATACGAATGGAATGAATATTTCATTTCCGTAACCGTTACTCCTATAGGCTTTGTTACGTGGTATATATTATAGTCTTAAGTTTGTTAATATTCTATTCATCGTGCACGCCCGGATTAGCAGGCTATCTCTGTTAACGGAGAAGCGGCACTCCTACCTCATATGTAAACATAAAAGTATGACCCTATGTCGGTGATCTATTTGGTGATGAATTATAAAAATAAGCAAATAGTTTCGAACACACGCTTAACACGTTGATAGAAAAATCCTGAAAATTCCTTGACCAATATTCACATACCTATAACATACCGCGACTTCTGAATACCACGGATCATCAGATTTCAGTAACCTGCATCGGGAAATTTGTCACGACTAGACAATAAACCTCGCAATAAACTATCCGCAAGTCAGAGAAAAGTAAAGAATTATATTCATTTTTTTCTGATTGAAAAATTGCGTAGGTAATTTTCAATCGATCATGATAAACTTGCGTTTTAAGAACAACAATATTTTTTTTAATCTGCGAATGCTGTTTCTGCGTCTGATTATCATTTACGTTAATTTTCGAACTTTTCGTAAAGAAAATTTCATGAATTATAAAGTTCAGAAACTTTGCGGCCGAAATAACTACCTAATATCATATAGTCCCTCCTCTAAAAATAACTAACAACGTAAACCAGCACCTATAGCTTCGCTCGTTTAAGCTCGTTGTTGTAGGGCTATTACGCAAATGAAAATTGGCGGATAACAACCGACAGTTTTTTTACGCGGTGTTTTCGCGGCGCTTTGTATGAATGTATGTCCACGAGCGAAATCACTCGCAGATTCATTTCTCCCACTACCTATACGCGTTATGTTCCGCTGTGTCGTCAACGAAGAGAGCGAAGCACTAAATAGACCCGTGAGGTCGTTCGGCCACGCGAACTATATTTTTCCATATTTAATATAAGTATATGTATGTGTACCTATATGTATTTCATAAATGTGATGAAATAATAATCTTTTATTGAAGCTACATGTATACGCGCGTGTATGGTCATTGATAAAAGGACCCCCAGTAGTTTTAATATCGCAATTTGTTTATTGAAAACAATTCATTCGGGTATTATATCGTGCTGACCTTTCGTGCATTGACGATAAAACGAGTTACGCAATTCCATCGACGTAATTGATACGGTGATGAAATTGAGTCTGGGTTGAATCTGATTCATTAGATGTAATATACACCGAATCCTGCAGAAACTCCGTTTCGATTTCATTGTAGAACAATAATTTACTCTCGAATATTATATTCAACAAACTTAAAGCTATGTAATGCGTTTTTATCGATCCGTTCATAACGTTTTCATATGTGGCTAAGTGTCCAAGAAGTTTATCATTATATTTAATTGCAACCGTAAATAAATCTCGCAGGACATGTACACGAAATTAGCAACGTTTGCTGCGTACGTATACCTATACCCCGACGCTTTAATATATACGAGTATAATTAACTTGATTAATACTACTAATTTTAAGCACACGGTATCGGCTTATTGCCAAGTTACGTCATGAAAGCTTAATCATTTTTCTGCCTTGAGGGTCTAAAAGGAAGTTGAAAATCGTCAATTTTTCAGATCAAAGGAAAAAAAAAAACAGCTGCAGTAATCGGCGACTTCTTTCTTGTCTTTTTTTTTCCTCTCATTTTTACGACACGGTTTAATGAAACGAATTAGTGCCAAAATCTGAAGTACCGCGTCCGGAGAGTTAATGGTATATAACGGATTATAATATCAAAAGCTTTCGATTCAATTTTTTTAACAGCCTGTGAAAGTTGATGCGAATTATGTATTTGCACGAATTGCAGATAATTCGACTATGTTATTAGATACGTAACCCATAAGGATGCAAATGTATTATATTATGGTTATAATATCGCGAATTATTTGATGGCCATGATCGCTTCGCGATAGTATTATAATATCTGCGTATTCGATTCCTACGT
This sequence comes from Tenthredo distinguenda, assembly GCA_947538915.1. Classification (NCBI taxonomy): domain Eukaryota; kingdom Metazoa; phylum Arthropoda; class Insecta; order Hymenoptera; family Tenthredinidae; genus Tenthredo; species Tenthredo distinguenda. Next base: position 15,093,732 of record OX384532.1, read on the forward strand.
GTTTGACGAAGGAGACTCGCAGACATCTGCTTAATTAGATTACGAAATATCTCTACTTGAGCGTCTCGAATACATAATGCGATAATAATTATATGTATCTGTAGACAATTTCAACTTTGTTCAGGTAGGTAGTCCTGTCTCTGGTTTTAGAATCGCTACTCGTGCGTCAAATAAATTGCAATAAATTAGTTGAATTCGAGTTTTTGTCAAAGCTTTGGAAAGTAAATTATATATATGTATTGTCAGCCAACCCTTCGGAAGGAAAGAAGAAACTCGTTGGTTCAAGGCCACAGGAGAGGTGGTCCGAAAATTCTCGCTAAAAATAGACCAGATGTGACGACGTCGTGCGCTTGCTAATGTCTGCTTGCTTGCTCTACCGATTTTCAAGTTTGTATTCTTCTCGGCTCGGTTCGGTTTACTGCAGAAAAATTTTTGCGACCTAAAATTTATCGTATTCTCATACCCTCCCAGACTCCACTAGCGAACGACGGAATCAATACCTTTTGACGTCCGTGTATCTCGGCAGCGAAAAAGCTATTGCGAAAAGAAAGAAATACCTAGCTACAGCCTCTTGTCGCACATTAGTTCGGAACAATATTTCATGCTTTATTCATAAATGGGTCTTCCGTCGTAGATATTGAATCGATTCTGTTTTTTCATAATTAGCTTTTTTCTCTGAAAAAGATTAGTTTTTCTTTTTTTTTTCTTTTAATGTGAAACATCATTATTACTGTGATTCATCGCTCACGGGTTAATCGTTAGATTAAAACAGGAAGATCTGGGTATGGTTATTTTAAGAAAACTAATTAAGGGCAGGAATTCGTCGCAATTTCGAATTGTTCCTCATTTTGTCTCAAACTCCGTGTAACAATCTACCTATAGGTATCGTGTATTTCCGTGCTTTGCACTAATAGTTAAATCCATACTATCCGTTGTCTTGCCATAAATTCTGCAGTAATTATGTTTATTGATCCGTCAGTTTATACGATTATTATTACGAAAACAAAATCAATTTTTAGATGGTTTTTCAAATCATTTTTGCAGTCCTATCTCTCACGAAAACTGCCGATCTTGTCGTGCTGAAAAATTGCCAAATTTATTGAAACTAAAACACACGTCTGTGTGACGAAAGTATACGCGGAGGAGGCTGCGCTACTGAATCATTGATGAACTTTTTTGGCATGCTTTATGATTCAGATTCGTCACACTGGACAATACGCGGCTATAATATTACTGGCCGCCACGTGCTGGTGTAAATAACATATCATTCCACACATATAGACCATACATATAGGAATATATGTTACGTGTTTATTGGCTCGTAGCTATAATAAAAGGCGGACGTTTTCAGCTGAGATAATATTATGAATATTTCGTCGGTAGTAGGACTGATTATTTTCGTATTTTTCTTCAAGGTAGACTCATTAAACCGGCTTCTTTATGTCGCTTGATTGTATAACAAGAAAGCAAACTGCACTATACGTATCTAATTGCATACCCGTACCTGATAATTATAACCAATCCGTCCGCGTCTAAAATGAAACTACATTTCAAGAAGTTTAAAATTCTTTGATATATGTATCGATACTCTGTGAAATTTATTTGGAATCATTTGAAGCCATGAAATTGTTGAAATATTGAAATCTGGTGCCAGTATACTCAATAGGCAGAAATGACTTTGAGGTGATGCCGCGTACTCGTCATTTTCCAATTCATGCCGATATTTTTCTACCAATAATATCCTGAATAGTGTACGCTGAATTTCTTACACTAATGAGTATGTGTGCTCACAAAAAGTAATCTCCGATATGACAAAATATAAATAATTAGTTCTCTGAGATGAGATTTCGTTGAGATAAATCTAATACTGTTTGTATTAAGATAGGCTCAAGTGTGCATACGTTAGAATAGACTGAAGGGATGCTGTGCATGAAATGCATATCCCAAGATGGTCATAATGAGTTAGTCTCGGGGTGTGAGCTCTGACGGAAACACGTGCCTTCCAAGTGTTCAGAATAGAATATATGTACAAGAATATACCACATAAAATTGACGAAGAACTATACGGTGCATTCATTCATACCCTATTTCGAATACTATATAACTGATTTGCGGTAAAAACTGCATATATCGTCAAGGGAAACCTGGAGAGAATGTGATTCTCAGAGAATTTTTAAGCGCCCAGTCGCTGGACACCACCGTGATACATATATACATGAATCAGGATCGGTGAATGAAAAGATACAAAATTTTTAATATTCTTTTGTTTTCTATTTATTTTTCATTCGCTTTTTCTCATATCGACGTTGAACGCCGCGGCATCGAGTCCGTTCGCGTGTCGTCAGGTCGAGATATCGGTGTTTCCCTCTCCTTTCGCCCTCCGCTTCTACCGTAAAAACAGGATACAGGGATATAAGTCGGTGTTTAGTTGTATGAGTGAGAAACGAGCTTGGATATAGAATGCCCACGTATACATATAATACGTTTACACGAGAGCTGTTGCCTCTACTACGTTATAGAGTGCAATTATCACGAAGCCATCACGTGTACCAGTGGTGAGCGCGAAGAGGGAAACGCGGGAGGGAGAGACTGATAAAAAAAAGATCAAAAAATGTATATAAAAAAGGTATACATTATATAATATATATATAATATATATATATCATATATTACATCGTATGGTATATAGTATAACTGACAAAAAGGGTTAATGAAACAACTCACAAAGTCGCGAACTCCCGATAGATTGCATGACGTTAAAATTGCGCTAGTCACATTAGATACTGAACGTTAATTGATACACACTGCCGTCAACTGTAAATGAAGATATTAATATATTGTCTGTGTTGATTCTGCGCATTTTCATCCAAATTGCAAATCGATGAATGGAAGAATTCTGGTTCGACTCTTCGGCTATAAATAGGCTATTGAATACCGCGAAATCAGTCGACCGCGAGATGTTCGAATCATTATTACCATACACGCTCCGTATCGAATGTATTGCCGAGTTACGTATTGTTAGGGGATATGTACGGATGTATAAATGTGACGTTAGTTTGGAGTATCTTATACCTACACGCGTCGCGAACTGAAATACTAATTTTAGCCGAAACTCGCGCTCGTACGAGCTTTGCATTCGGGCGTTCTCCCGTTGCTATGAGGGCGACGTGCCCTAAACCGATCTATCCAGCAGCGGCGAATACTATATCGCGAGAGGAAGACGCGAGTCTCGAGTCTCGAGTCTCGAGAACGAGAACGAGAACGAGAACGAGAATTAGAATGAGACCAAGAACGAGAATTCTGCCACACATACCACGTCGAGGAAGTAAACGTACATACATAGCATAGCTAGATATCGAGTTACGTGGGAGCTACCAATCTGCAAGCTCAGGAATTTGCTTTAGGATCTTATCGCTCGCGACGCAGTTGACAGTGGCGTAACTATATAGGTATATGTCATAGTTTCACAGAGGCTATTGTCATACATCAGATATACTCCGTAGTTTCATTCATTCATATATATATATATAAGTATCGATCATTTTTACGTCACACATCGCCTATGCTGTGGCTATTACATAACTAACAGGGGGGAATTGGCATAATGTTTGCTCGGCGTGTATGGAATTCGTATTATTCGTTTCTTTGTCGTTTTCGCAATTACGTTAGAGCTAATTAATTTTTAATGCATATATATTCGAGTGAACTGAATGTCTTGACAAGGTAACATTACTATTTTACTACTGCAGGGATGTAAAGATGCGAATTTTTAACATCTCCGAGTTCTAATTGTCAGTGTACTCATATATCTTGCAAATCTTATCGCTGCAATGCTCTACTTGAGTGCGTTTGTAAATATTACCCAACTACTGGACTCGGCAGACGTAGTATAACGTAATTTGTATACGTATAAAAAAAAAATATTGTACAGAATGCATCATTTTTCCGTCGTATTGAAAAAATACACAACTATTGCTGAGTGATTAACGATATTCAAATCAAGGGAAACGCGTCTTAACTATTCGAAAAATGAATTAGTCCAAAATATTCGTCGATACACAAACTATTAACAGACGCAGGAATCGGGATATCCGACAATTTTATCGACTTATTGATGGAAAATTGCGAAACAGCAGAAGGAATTATATTTTACATATACGTTACATATGGCACGAAAGTATATATATTTCGTTGAAACCTTACGAGGTAGTTCAGTAACGGATATTTGCGGTCGCGACTTTTCCAGGATTTAAACTGCTACCATTGTGGATGGATGTACGTTTGTATGTATGTACTTACGTATACCTAGATAAGTGCCACAATTTCCTGCTTACCGGGAACAAAATAAAATTCCCAGATTTGGTATGGATAATATTTATAATAATAAGTACCGAGTGCACGACGATCAGACAATTGATAAAAATATATTATAGGTACAGGTACGTACCTATTTTATATTTATAGCCTTTAATGTGAATTTCGTTTGGTATCATGCACCAGCATTGATGTGATTTTATTGCCAAAATTCTGTCATCAAAAATAGATGGTTGAAGTACTAAAATACGCGCAATTTATTCCCGCCTTCAAGGGCATCGAGTGGCAAAGCCGCGATTGCGAATGAGTCGGAATTAACCGCAGAACGCAATAAATATCAGCATTGCATTAGTTGCATCGTTCCTACGTCGTTAGTTTGCTTGTTACGCCGATTCAATTTTAATATACCTCATTGTGGAACTACACAAGGCGATCAGTTTTTTTTTTTCGTATTGCGAGGGTCAAGAATGGACCGAAAAAATATATCAAATCCCAGAGATATTTCGGGATTAAAAACGTTTGTAGCTGCGTTATCTACGCAATGTATACTAGATATAAGTTACCTATGCTCGTATTCCATAGTAACTTGACCATAGTTGAGTAACACCGTTAGGAAGACCGTCACATACATCTATACATATATGTATAATTATATTTCATCATTTTCTTGCAGAATGTTTCTGTTTCACTTCCGCGTGTGCGAAAAATATGTAGAAAAAAAAAAAACAATTCTTGAAAACACTCGTTAAAAAATGAATATCTTATGATTACGACACAGTACATATGTGTCAAGATAAGTACTACTTACTATTAGCGAAATCGTCGAAATGCAAATATATAGCGTTGCATTATGACTTGCTATTCACCTGCGACTGATAATATATGACAAGCCTCGCTCATTCTACTTTTACACTAATGTAAAACAATGACAGACTTTTTCTCTTAGCCTCATCGATCGCGATATTTGAAAAATTTGATTAGTCTTCGAAAGTTTTTCTGTCTAATTGTATCGAACATCTTTCCATACGAAAGTATAGACCGATTTATCGGTATATGTTCAATTATATTGCTATAGAATTATCGGCATGTTGTGCGATCAATTGATTAACAATATAATATAATTTGATGAGTTGCAATAATCAGCGGCCTTTGGATCTACAAACCGCGTTTTATACATCAACACATACAAGTAGTCGGTTAATTACATTGAAAATTTAATTCAAGTAATAAACTTTATTGCTAGACAAGTCGCCCAACATTTTTTCAGTCACTTATCTGCGATGCACGCATGCAATCTGCAGTCAAAGTTTAGTTCAGACGACCGTCTTTATTGCTCTTCGATGGTCATGGCTGTCAGTCACTCGTCGTTTGCATGGCTGAGATTCATTGTTAGCTGTTAATTGAGGCAAAAGTCCGTAAAAACAAATAAAAAACTGTCAATCATCAATTATGTGGTGTTATAATTTCGCTATAATATTTACCGCGGTGGAAGTGCATTAGAATAATAAAATAATACCTATTGAATAATATTGTGCACGCAGGTATGTGTCACTCATCAATTTTATAATAATATAGAGATGAAAGGAAATTTTTGTCCAACATTTATCACGGTAGCTAATCCGTCTTCCGATTTGTCACTTGTATCAAAATCTATGAGTATCAAATTTGAGTATGAGTACACGATTATTATAATCTTGAATCTGAAGAGTTGTTTCGTACAAGTGATGCGGTTATCCATTAATACTGGAGACATATAGGTAGATACGCATATATGATACCTACTTGCTGGTGAGACCTGCGTCAGACACAGAGTCGTAAAATGTTTACCTACCTCAACACGGCGCCGCGTGAAAAGAGCGTGTTCGAAAGAGTAATTTACTACATAGATAAGAGAGAAGTGCCTATGAATCCAATGTATGACTGCGCGGCTAGACTCTGACGTTCACGTTGCAATTTGGTGAGTTTCCGAATCCCGCGCGATAAGATAAAATATGGGTAATTTGAATGATCGCCAAAAAGTTTGCTCTCAGAATTCACATCGGGTGATGCCGGTGTTGAAGTCCGAATTTTGATGGTTCCGCACAATTTTTAGAAAAGGTATTTCCCCGGAAGGCTATTTAGCCGATTTCAAAAACTTTGAAATGAAAAACACCGAGGATTCAAAATTCCGAATGCTAAATCCTATCAATTATTTACGACATCGAAGTTATCGATTGAAGTAGATCGAATGGGCTTCCGTGAAGATAGGGCCTTGATTAAAATGAACTATTTCTTGTCTTCTCATCCCGAGAAATAGCCCGAATTTCCGGAATTTTGGGCTTTCGGAGGTCTAGACTGTCGGAGTTTTTATCTCTTTGCATTCCGACCTTTCGGAATTTTCATGTTCTAAACTTCGACGTTTCTGAAAATTCGAAATCGTCCCAAACGAGTTCGGAATTTCGACGGTTCGGAAGTTTTAAAATTCGAAACTTGGCATACATCGCTGAATACATCGGTATAATAGCTATCAAAAATTCCCTTTATTAATTGTAGCTATCTAAATATAACTGACGTCAAACATTTTTGGATAAATGCGTATTTTAGATGACGATATAATTCAAACAAATTGGATAAAAGTTATCTCGCACACTGCGATCACGTGTAAAGATAGAAAAAGAGATTTAGATTATATTAATACGAATAAGGGAGGCCGGAGTAAAGTGAAAATATTTTTTTTTTACATTCTCCAGCTGAGGTGTCCACTTTGCCTGTAATCTCAATCCATTTGATCATCTTCTATCTTCTATTTTATTGAACTAAATGTTACGATATGCTAATTGCACCACACTTATATATACTATAGGTATATGTGTATATATATATATATATATACATTATATCCAATGACACATATCGAAGTTTTGTATATTTATATAACATGCGCGAATAACGCAGTACATATGTACGTAAGGATTATCTCGGTCTTGTTCACGACTAGGTTAAACATTGCTAACGGTGCCTCTATTTATACCTGTTCTAATTTAAACAGAGTACCTACTATGATAATTGTTAATTATGTACATACATAGGTATCGTATATGATCTAGTGGATAATATAGAACAGTAAACCAACGTCAATGAAAGAAGACGCGTTTATTGTACTCTCAGACCCCCAAAGCTGCTACGGGTTATCTCAGTGGAACAATATTTATACTTTATACTGGCTTGATCAAGTGCATCGCTTCGTTATAATCAAGGGTCAAAAAATTACGGTGATTATCAGTATATCTGCGCGTGCCTGTTCAAATCTGGTATTTACTAGTGTGCAATCAACACGCGACCCAAGAATATCGCTATTGTCGGATTGGTCAGCGAGCACGAGCAATACGTCCGGATAGCTGCTGCCGGACCTTATCGCGTATCCGCGCGATGTATTTTACTTCGCGGACTATCTTCACTTTCGACAAATTGTTGAATGGAAATTTTTTATCTTCTATCTATACATGGGGAATATCGTTATCTGTGGAGCGTAGCTTTTAGTTAAATTTCAACGAGAATTAATTATTAACGTAATCATAATGCCTAAGAAATAATAAGCCATCGAAGTAAAGCTGACTATAATTTTTTTTTTTTTCCCCAATTTTATTTACTCGGACTTTTTTGAAAATACATCGTAATTATGGAATTATTCTATTCTGTCGACATCACTGAGTATAGATCTCGAAATTTAACTCGAACGAAATCTGAAATACGAAAGCTGCTTCGAACCAGTTCAACCGCCTAGGGGTCTGTTCTACGTATGTAAAGATAAATACCGTTATCAAGAATCGAAGTAATCATCAATGATGATTTAGCACTGAGTCTCCACGCAGTTATACGACTATTTTTAGGCAATATTTTGTCTTTTACATATCAAGCAGTCGTGAGGCGAAATGAAGTCGATTTTTTTATAACGCATCTTCAGATATCGAGTATAAGGTATAGCGTGGCTTAAGTATTTCTTAGCCCAGAATAGATTCGAATAAAATTATAAGCCTGTTCCTTGAACCAACCGCCTGGGTCTGAATTATTTTTTTTTTGCGATGCTTGTAGCCTAGCTATAGGCTGATTAAATTTTTTCACGGTATTCTAGAAAAGGATCTGATATTGTAGCTGCAGTGTATGATTAATAATTTCGCGTATCATAAATTTCGTATAGATATTTTCACAAATTTTAACATTACGCATCTCTGTGCAGTTCGGTTGTTGTTTCGACGAGAAACCTATGCCAAAACGTATTCACCAGAATAGACGACTATTCTCGTCACGTGGTCATAGAGGTTGGTCTCAAGATACGATCCGGTGTCTTGAAAAATTACGTTTTCTAGCTTAGTCAATTTCAGAGGCACGTCTGGCTCTCAGCCAAATATCATTGAGTAACGCGATTGAACTTCTTTCGATACGATTTGCAATAATATCTACACGATTCGAAATATATCTATTCTTTTATTTATTCTTCGATCATTATAATCGCTGGAAAAACGCCCAGTTTCATTCTCACTTGATTAATCACCGACGTGACGTTACGTGTATGTACATACGTTGTAACGCGATAAACTTTCGCACCGAGGAATAATAGAAATTATCAATTCTCCACCCTGCGGTCTTATCTTTGTAGCATTAATGGCATAAAAAGAGCTGGAAACGGGAAACTTTCGACTCTAGATAAAGAAGATAGGTTTTCCACTGTCCGTTCCGTGATAATTATTTCCCATCGCTGTCTGCAGTGTAAATACAAGTGCATACGTGAGTATGCTGTATGTATGTATATCCCTTAGCGTTCCTAGAAGAGCGGAAATCGACCCTTAGCTTCGACCCTTAAGACCGGTCGAGAATGGTACCCAGCTGTTCCCCAAGATAGATTACCTTTTCCCTAACAATCCCCCGTAGCCAGAACTACGCCCCCGCATATATACTTTCGTCGTCTGGTTATACAGCGAAGACGTTCACAGCCAGACCCAGACCGAGTTATCGATCGGCAGTCAGTCAGCCATACACCCAGCTGCACGTATTATAAGACCCCGAAAAACTGCAGGGCTAAGAGGAGGAGCAGTGACATTTATTTTTGGCTAAAGCTGCACTAACTTTGGATTTGGTGTAATCTTGAAAACGTGTCTTAATTCATGAAGTGTTCTCTTCGTAACGCGGAAACCCAGCTTACAGTTGGTTTTCATGCCGTATAGAATTACTGGTACTGAATATTTGATCATTCTCTACACGCGTTCTTTGAAACTAGTGCAACTGGTGCAACTGGTGCAACTGGTGCAACTGGTGCAACTGTATAACAAGCAAGCGGAATATACAGTATATGGAGAATAAATTGCCTCGTGGTATTTACTATTTAGTTTAACACGAATTTTATCATTCCTGTGGGTAAAACGAAGATCATATCCCGATTCCAGCGATTTTGTGAAAAATGGGAAGATAAGATACCCCGGATATTATTCATTCTCTGCAACCGATAATTATACGTATAAATTAATTACCCTGGAAGATTGATCGATGATTATTCCTTTACATTTGTATAAAATTCTCATCATTTTAAGTCGATAACTTAATTACCTGAAAATAATTTCCTATACCACATCAATATGCTACGTACTGCTCTAAACCGAGCCAGACGTACATTGCGCAATTGAGATACCCCACCGTCTGGTATATCTACCATATAGTAGATCGTGTGCGGAATACATGCGCAATATACGCCACATGCGCGTAAACTAACTCCGTAGGTGACCTCAGGGGGCAGCAGTGACGACCAGTGAGCTACGGTCACATTTTCTTCAGTTTTTTTTGTTTCTTTCATTTCTTCTTCTTTTTTTTTTTTTCCTTTTTGCCTTTTTTCCCCCTCTCAACTCCGAATGCTTCCGAGAGTCCGAGACTGCTTCAGTCTGCTCTGAAGCGTCGGTGAGTCAGTGTGAGATCGCGCTACCACCGTAAATTTTCAATATTTCTAAGAGATAAATTCAGCGAGAAATATTTCATAGAGATTAGCGAATTTAAATTTGCGGCTTAGGAGGGATTTTATCCTGCTCTAGTTATCATTAAGATTACCATTCTATCCAATTTTACAATTCGTCAACTCTGCGTCGCGTTTTAGTATCGCGAGGAATTCACGCGTGTAATTATACCCTCGGGGATTCCGTTTCTTTTCATTTTTAATTTTTTCTTTTTTTTTCCTATATATTATTCAATATCTATACCTTCGAAAGTGTATTTATACTACTGAAACCTTGGAAATATCTGTGAAAATATTGATAACTGATCATCGCTACTGGGGAGATAGCTTGTAAGGTATTTACAACCACTCATACGCTATTATTATTGATCCAATATCACAAATCGTACAACTCGATTGATTATTGGTATTATATCTCGAGTTTTTTTAAATCTCATCTTTAGCTGGTGTCCGAAATTAAAAAAAAAAACTCTTTATCGTAGGGTTAATTAACGTGCATTATATCCCAGTGCAGTACTTTTCGGCACTATCGATTCTTTTATAAATCTTTTTCCCATTAATTTCTGATATTTCTGAATTCGAAGTGCACGATTCACTGCAGTAGTATAGGTATAGCATAAAAGAGAAACTGCTCCGGGGTTGTGGCCGATGTATTTTTAGCCGATCATTAAAACACTTTCGTTCAAACATTTCGCCCACGTTTAGTGAACGCGTCATAAATCGTGAATCGTAAATCGTAATCGCGGATTATCTTTAATCCATGAATTAAAACCGTAATGAAATCGACTTTTAAAAATCCTAAGACGCTATGCCCGGCTGCTATAGTAGGTATAGGCGATCGTTAAAGTGCTTTAGTCCCTATTCGGTTGGCACTTCTTCATACAAGATGCCGAAGACGCTCCTCTCCGATTTTCTGAACTCATTGCTTGCTGCAGGTGGACTGATTTGTTGTTTGCTTGAAAAAATGTCGGTGTGCGAACGCAAAATTTTTTAGATTCTCACGCTGCCATCGTTTTTCTGAATGAAACAGGGTCGTTGTGCACGTACTGCTGAATAATTTATTTATTATACTTACTCATTGATCTGGAATAGGGAGATAATAGGGAAGGGATATTTCACTTCAACCATTGTACGCTGTTTCTTTTTTTTTATCACATCTAGACATGTTCGGGGTGGTTGAAATTTCCCGTCCCTAAATTCTTTTCACCAAAGCTACACGCTATGCCTGATATTAATTTGAAAAAACAAGAGAAATTATTAATTTGGAAAATTTGAAGAATTGAAATTTTTTGGTAATTTCAACTCACCCCCCAAGAGCTTTCATATTAAATAGACACCAAACCTCGATCTTTGAATATAAATGATTTATATGACTAGGTCACTGACGCGAGTTAAGATAAGTAATAGTGAAGTATTGATAATAATAATAACCCTGAAGAGTCAGTTCAGTTCGGCAATAGAAATACAAATTATACGTTTCGACGGAGTGAACGAAAATTGTAATCTTCCCAGACCTTGTATAGCCAATTAACAACAAGTATAGTATTGAATTAAAGGCTCTTTAAAGAGAGTCAATTTTTCCTAACTATTCACACTAATTGTTGGAAATATTATTCTATTGACGTAATTGTATAGTAACTATGATAACGAGGATTATTATTAACGAAAAATCTCTATATTTATTACGAGTAATAATAATATGTTGTGAACACTTCGTTCGTCACAGGATGCGTAAAAGATTGTGATAAACGTCAGAATGGACCCTCCAAACTGTGCGGGTGATATCGATTTGCGTCATAGTTTCAATTCGTAGTTGGTCGACCCCGTATGATCTGACATAAGTTTCATAATATGAATTATAGGCCATTCGCCACTCGCAAGTCGCGCGTATGCGATGCACAATATGTGTGACAACGTGTTATACGTATACCCCGTCCTCTCAAGATCAATAATTTCCATATTTTCCTGCTGCCGTCTCCTTTTAGAGCTAAATATATAAAACCGACGAAAATTTACCACAATTGAATGGTCAGCTTATTTCATTATCTATATTATCATGCAGGTATCGTATTGTACGAAAACCTGCACTTGTGAAACTGCATTTTATTTTTCTTTATATCAACGGCAAACAGTATGCGAGAATTCGATTCGATAAACATGAAACGTGACTCAAAATGAATAAAAATTCAATCGTGAAGGTTTATCCTCGTCTGTGGTTACGTAGTTATTATCGATCACCAATGTCGCGGCTTCCTATACCTATCTATATCGACTCCGAGTCGGGATTATGTTCGCGAATCAATAAACATGATAAGTTACAAGCTGCAGGCGCCGCGTTATGCAACTAGTTTCCCCGATACGCACTAGTAGGGTTTCATGCACATTTTGTTGACCTTGGTTTCAATCAGCTTCGTATAGCAATTATCTAACCAATCTTCCCAGTAATCTCCCTAGTAAGTTGTTATAGCGACACAAGTATACGTGTTTAAAACCGGTAAAACCATCAATGTTACACACACTTTTTTTGTTCACAACTATCTCTACGTGTTTGTTTAAGTTATTATCATATGTACTATATTCAATGAATTATAACTTATGTCCGTGTTAGTGTTATTTCCAGCTCTATCATAATTATATTATAGATTGATAATTGCCTTTGTCAATTTTTATAAATCTGCTTATTTTCCTTTCGTCACTTGCGCGTTAATTGATCGTCAGAATCGTACTATTTTTCCGTACAACGTGTCCTTCTCAATTATTCAATGTATCGCTCGATAACACGAAATTCTCATCTAAAAATTTATTTTGTATCGATTTTATCTTTCGTTGAAACTTATTCTTATTGATATCGTAACCGCGGGCGGATTTTTCATTTTCTACCATTCTTTTGATTACAGGACTGAAATCATCGTGTGAGTTTCTCGCGGAATATTTCACCTCATTTTTTTTTTTCGGTAGTAAGGCGTTTTTCTGCAACTTTCTATCTCGTGCTGCAGTTGCAGAATTGCAGTCAGAAAATCCCTCACGTTCGCGAATGGACCTTGTCTTATTTTTACAATAACCTCCGACGTGCGGATATTTCACAACTTTATTCAATAACAAAAACTGTTGATTCTAGAAACACTTATTGTAAGAATTAGTTCCCGTAACTGGGGCGTTACGCACGAAGGCTGTTTCATACGAAATAAATAAACGATACATCGAATGAATGAAGAGAATAATTATTGACTAATAAATGTTTGATTTTAGATTACGAATATGAGCTCTGGTGACCCGTGGTCTCTTCCGGTGAAGCAGGGCCTCTATGACCCAACTCTTGAAAAAGATGCTTGTGGTGTTGGGTTCATAGTCGCTATCGATGGAAAACGATCCCACAAGGTAAAATCTAGATATTTTTTATTATACCTATAACATCATATAACGCTGTTTCATTTCTCCTTAATCGGTGACCGAGTTCTTCAAGCGTAACATATATGTATACTGATTGATTAATAGTAACACGTGTGTTGCTCATGAACAATGCCATAAATATCTTTTAAACCTAAGAAAGCCTACCCTCCCGTTTAGTCGAGTAGAGTGCATAAATCACCACTTATCTTCAGAAATTGATTACGGTTTTTAGATAACCGGGTAGTCATTAGTGGAAATCGTAAATGACTATAGGAATTTGGTAACCTAAGACATTGGTTGTGGAGTGGATCCACGATCTTTATCTTTGGGTATACATTCGTACGATTCTTCTATATACGTTTTATTATTGAGCTGCAGGATTGTCAAAAGAGTAGAATAGAATGAAATAAAAATGCTTAAACCTCGAAAAATTGTTGCATCTTCTATTCACTATCTATTGGTTTGTTCAGAATTCACGTTGGCTACACGTGGCCGCAAGGTTAATGTTTCACAATAACTTTGCACTTATCTCGACAGCTCATTTTTGAATTGCAACATTATATATAATACGAAGATACTGCTCAATTATCACAATTTAAGCTCATCTTTATCATAATGCTAATACATTCGCAATTGCATTTGAATTTGATGACTGAACAATTTTTCAAAAGTTTGAACCTCGGCCTATATTTTACAATCCTTCAAAATGTCTGTTCTATTTTCACCGTCCTGGTGCAATATCGTGTTTCAGTTAGAACGTTATTCTTGTAACTATACCAATATAGTATAACCGGTGACTTGCCTCATTCAATAAGTTGTGGTTTAACATTTTTTCTCCACACATTACCTCAGGCCTTCGAATGTGGACGGCTGTTTTGATACTCATGGAAAATTTTTTGCGATAACTACATTTTTAGTCATTTCTATGAAATAAATAAATTTTACAATTCTCAGAATTTTTTCACAAAAACATTTATTATAAACGCTTATACTAGTCCGTGCAATTGAATTCACAATATCCCCATGAATAAAATCTTTCAATACAATATTCAAGTAAATTAATATGAATCCTATAAAAATTTGTTCTGCTAATACAGACTGCATTCGGTTTGAGCAGCAAATATATGCTCCGGTGTATGGCTAACGTGTATCATAGTTTCACCAAATTTTTCTCCTGAAATTGCGTTAGCACTTGGATAAATTGATTTCATTTCCAAATTGAAGATGTACTCTTCGTGCAAAGGTCCCTTCGCTGTATCCATCCTGGATAATTCTTTGAGTGATTTTAATCTAGACGTTTTTGATTTGACAAATATACTCGTATCATTTTCCGAAACTATGGGTAAACTCTTTTCCAAACGTGGCTGTCTGTCTTTCATGTCTCGCTTCAAATTTTCGATTTCGATTTGCCACTCGTTCATCTCTTCAAATCCACCTCTGAGACGGGCGGGACCGTAACTTCTAGCGCATTGAAGATTCACCTGTGTTTCATTTTTTTTTTTTTTTTCTTATCACGTTTAAAATACTTTGAATAATTATAGTAATTCGGCGAATTTAATTCATCGCAGATCTTTTTAATTAATATTTGTGTATTGCAAGCTGAAACCGCGTCTTACCATTACGATTAGTGATTCGGCATTTTCATCGTAATCACAAATACCGGATTCATTCCTTTTGTAGTTTCTTTGATAACCTTCTACGTTACTATTCGTGATTATTTCTTCCTGAAATTTGGTGACAAATATTCATTCACATTATACCATAATGTCCATAATTGAATTACCCTGACATACGTAAAAATTGGACCGACACAACTCACACTATCTTCTTCTAATTCGGCAACCTTTTCCTTATCATTTCGGAAGGATTTGATAAAATTGGACCATCTAACGTGCTTCCTTATGTATTTCAGTATCGGTAGTAATTCCTTCTGTGTTATTGGACCTCCTAGAGGCTCGCTTATTTTCGGTGGTACCTCAGACTGACCTTTCATCATGTAACGTCCAGATAATTTGACCTGCATGAAAGGTTGTCGTTATTAAACTCTTATATAACGAATTGTGATTATAATTTGTTAACAAAATTCCGCCAGTATAATTACTACAGCAAGGAATAAGTACGGTTGTTCAATTATACCAATGGGCCATCGTGGGTAGCAAACAAGTCCCAAGATGAGCTTAAATATGAGTCTAGTAGATCCACGATACAAGTCCCGTACCTGAAAGTTTATTTACGATAGTTAACTGCATATTGATTCGTGGAAGTGTTATTCTTACCAAGAAAATTCATTCTCAGAAGTGATTCGAAATATTTCGAACCAATCTAGATATTGATCAATTAGTAGTACTAATCTGGCGAGTTTTTCATTCTCTTCATGTTGTGCTCCAGTTCGGAAATTATTTTGTTGCAAATCGAGGAATAGATCCAATATTTCTCCTGCGTTTAAAAATGTCCTTCTATAATTCAGTTCTTCATTTATCCTTTGATTGAATGAACAGTTATTTCTTCATTACGACCAATTCTTACCGGGAGAAAAACAACCTTTGCCATTCGTAATGTAGTTTCGACATAAAGCAAGTAAAATTGCATGTTCACTGCCTAGTAGTCTCAGGAAACGACCTCGAAATACAGCGTCGCCCGATGTACAGCTAAGACAATGATTAAATCCATAACTAATTTAGTCAACGAAATTTGTTCATCGTCTATTTCAGTAAAATATGAATCGTTAACGATATTTTAAATACCTGGGATCGTCGGTTTTCAGTAATATTAGATATTCCGTGTATTTAGTTATCAGTTGAGGACCCAGTTCCAAAAATGTTGAATTTAAATGCTGTCTAGCAGCCTGATGCAAATTTATTGAAACACCTGACAATTGAATTAGATTATCTTCATTACCTCACGCATGAATAATTGACATTATACTTTTTTCTGTGTAATTGATAAATTTTCATCGAGCAAGGTGTGTATTGAATCGAAGATTTTCGTTGCATACAAACTATAGAATTTTTCGTACCTCGGAGTTGAGATATTTCGGCGAAACTCAGGTAGTCAAAAATTCTATTCAATATTTTTGGAGTCAGATTCTGAAAACTTGACATTCCAAGTATTGTAATATACAAACTAGCGATATCACTGTTGAACGTCGAGATTCTTTAGCACCAGTAGGTATACATAAATATTCAAATATCTGTTCAATTTCTATATAACATAAACCGTTGAACTATTAATAAAAAGTATAATTAGCTATTCGAAGAAGTTTCGCAATCGTTGTATTGTACCGTGAATGGAGCTATTCATGAGTTTGAAAAATTAGCAACAGCTGATGAATTCGCCCACTCTGTTTCTTGAATATTTATCAATCTGTGTCCGTGTCCTGTACTTACAAGTATGTGTATATGAATAATTCAGAGGAGAATTAAATATACAGAGTACCGAACACGAAGTTTCCTCTGTACCAGAAAATTATAATATCAATCTTTCACAGAGTACAATTCTTATTTTGTTATTTTACGTACATGTTATAGATCATTCGAGATGCAGAAAAGTTGTCGGCTCGCATGAACCACAGAGGTGCGTGTGCATGTGACAATGACAGTGGTGACGGAGCTGGTGTACTCTGTGCTATACCCCACGATTATTATGCTGCTGAAATCCTGTACGTAAAAATAGTTAAATATAAGCGGTGCCTAGAATCTCGAGTATTTTTTGTACAAATATGCAAAAATAATTATTCAAACACAGACTAAAGAATATTGATTGTATGAATTATTCCTACAGTGAGCAGCATGGTATTAAATTGCCAGAATTCGGTCATTATGCAACTGGAATTTTCTTCCTGGATAAAACTACTCATGAACAAACTGAAGCAGCATTTGCTGAATTGGCAGAAGAATGTAGCTTACGGGTAAGTTTTATCACACATATATGAAAATCCATTTGTATTTTGTAGCCTGCAATAGATAGCGATAGATGATCATCAACTGCAGCAAACTTCCATTATAGATTCTTTGCTGGCGCGATGTACCCACAGATAGTACCACAATTGGTGAGGTTGCTCGCAAAAGTGAGCCTTACATACGCCAGGTCTTTGTCACCGGGGATCAGGAGGTTGAAGCTTTGAATCGCCAGGTAAAATTATATTTCTGATGGGTCATAAACATGAGAATTTTTCACAAATAACTAGTTTCTTACAGTGGCACAGTCATAATTAGATTAGATTAATATTTTAGTAGAACATATTCTCAACAGTACAGAGTATAAGTCAATTAGACCAAATTTTCCTTTCTCTTCGTGTTTATATAAATATTTATATGATATGTATGAATAATTTGTCATTTGTTAGATCTTCGTGTTGCGCAAACGGGCATCACATACCATACCACAGCCAGGGACACGATTTTACATCTGTTCCCTGTCCCTGAAAACTGTAGTTTACAAGGGGCAATTCACCGCTGATCAACTATGGAAGTATTTCACGGATTTGTCGGTGAGTGATTCTGTAAATTTATATTCTTCAAGTGGATCAGTGTCTTCTTTACCGAACTGATGATTCACAATCAAATTGACTTACTTTCTAACATTGATTTCTTTGCGTTACAGTCTCCAAGGTTTGAAACCTATCTCACTTTGGTCCACACTCGTTTCTCTACCAATACATTCCCTAGCTGGGAACGTGCTCATCCGTTACGGTGAGCAGATATTAGTAAAAATATTCTTATCTTCCACAGTATAAAAAATAAAAGTGAATTTTCATTGAGGCCAAATTATGTGAGTGAACTCTCCTTCGAAAAAAAAGCCTGTATACTAACATCTTTTGTATTTGTATAGTCTTCTTGCTCACAACGGTGAGATAAATACATTGAGAGGCAATGTTAATCTAATGAAAGCACGAGAGGGTGTAATGAAGAGCTCGATTTATGGTGACAAACTGAAGCAGCTTTATCCAGTTGTTGAACCAAATCTTTCTGACTCCGGAGCTGCTGATTGTGTTCTTGAATTCTTAGTGATGGCTGGACAGCGGACACTACCTGAGGTAATTATCAGATTCCTGATTCCCTGCTGTATCAAAAATTGTGCAAATCAATTTGTAATTTACATTGAATAATTTGAATTCCAGGCCGTAATGACAATGGTTCCGGAAGCTTGGCAGAACGATTTGACGATGGCAACGGAAAAGCGTGATTTCTATCACTGGGCAGCATGTGCTATGGAGCCGTGGGATGGACCAGCTCTACTCACGTTCACGGACGGCCGATACATTGGAGCAATTTTGGACAGGTACAAGACATTTCATTTTATTATATTAACAGTTAGGTATCATTTCTACTCTACCTTATATTTAAACATTACCCTTATATGCCAATTACTGTGCTGATGGAATTATTTGTGATTTTTTTGTACTTCTAGAAGCACGTGATTAGTGTATAACTGAGAAGTCGTAAAAATCTTGTAAAATTTCCATAACTCCTCAATTTTTTAATTCCAAATTGATGTTGAATGTTTTTTCTAACGAGGCATTGATTGTTGGAAATTAATGTGTAACAGGATTTTTTACTTTTGACTTTAACGTATGACTTAATTAATAGAAGCGATAAAAATAATGTAATATATGAATCGATAAGCGATTGCAATGGGCAAAGTCTGATCAGAAATGGGGAAAGGAAAGACAAAGTGCCAATTGATAGAACTTTGAATATGTAATCTTATATTTATTATTTTTATCGCCATCTATGTAATAGGAAATTAACAATATAACAAATATATACAGAGTATAAGAGAATGCCGGCTGGAAAGCAATCGAACGAACAACAACAATAATTCAGCTGATAATTAGTGATGCAAAGATGGTAATACAGAAGATTTTTTGAATTTTTGTTTGGCAGAAATGGCCTGCGCCCGTCGCGCTTCTACGTCACTAAGGATAACATGATGGTGATGGCGTCCGAGGTGGGCGTCTATGACACTCCGCCCAGCAATGTTGTCCTCAAGGTAAACATGGTATTACGCAACCAAGGACCTAATCATGCTGGGACCAATTCAGCAGTCTGCTTAATTCTTGAAGGGGCAATTTAACTGTCTAAAACAGTTCCTTCATCGTCTATCAATCTCTACATTTTTAAATATAGAGAATTTCAGCTTTAGGGATTATTTCTCTGGAGATGCCATCGTGGATCAGGCTTACTCAGCCTCCAATTATGGGGGGGAGGGGCAGACTGGGCAGAACGCTTTTGGAGTTGGGCCGGTTGTAACTAATTGTTACAGAGATTATCCATCCGATTCAACATATATCATGAATTATTTTTCTTCATCTAAATAGTTTCTCTTTAATACATTGATTTTATATTACATAATTCGTTTAAATCGTTTGTAGGGTGATCATCTTTATCTTATGCGATGGCACTCTGATTACAGAATTCACATCATTTTTAGGCAAATATTTTCTCAATGATAAATTATATCAAGTGATTGCCTTTATTTTTAGAATACTTCGTAGACAGAAATAGGTGATCACCCTAGATTTCCATGATGACTCACAGATAATTTTTATAAACAGCTCTTTGTTAGTAAAAATTTTGTACTTTTAGCAGCATCATTAATGTGCTGGTGATCTGTCCTTGTTGTCTTTCGAAAAGTATCCCCGTTTATCTTAATGATAACTTACAGCTAGCAGTTCAAACATCGACAATCAAGATGAGCCTAACGATGATAATGTCAGACAATCATCTGCATAAATTCAAATCATGGTGATGTACAAGACAGAGATATGAAACCTATTGCATGACTATTGACTTCGCTCATTTTTTAATATTCTAAATAACATAAAAATAGTGTATGCTACTTGGCTACTAGTTTGTTTGCTATTTGAAATAGATTCTATGCCATTTTATAGATGAGTATATTTTAGCCAGTATATATTATATAAATGATTGGATTGATAGCTAGCATTTATATTTTTTGATCAAGAAAGATAAACGTTTGAGGAGGATGAAATTGATACGTACGTCAACAACGACAGAATATCATTGTCTAATCCATATATATTTTCTACACTATTATATTCTAGAATTTGTACGATAGTGTATCATATTATATTTTATTCATTTCTAATCATATCACAAACAACATGTAATTCACAATCTAGGGACTGGGTTTGTATAAAGCTGTAGGACCGTCATCCAGTGCTGTTTATATCAATGTTGTTCAAACTCAAGGCGCTTTTCAATGGCATTTATTTGGATTCTGTTTCATTTTCAGAGCCGTTTGAAGCCTGGAAGAATGCTCTTGGTTGACACAGAAGAAAAGCAGATTATTCAAGATGTAGATCTCAAGATTCACATTGCACGCAGCAGGCCCCACTCAATTTGGCTGAAAGAACAGGTATGTTATTGATCTTGAAGAATCAGTCGTATTCACAATTAATGTTGACGAATCGTCACTTATACCCAATATTAATCGTGGAAGAAGATCACAGTGATGGTTTTAGAGCATAAAATAGAATAAAATATTGTACACCCTAATATCAAGTCCTGATTAAATATCAAAGTCATTTCATGAATATATACGTACAAACTGTGACAGTTTTGTATTGAATGAAAGTGTCATTATAGGTGTGTGTTCAGTACAGAATCAATTATTGTTATTGTAAATACAAATTCATATTATCATGAAATGGTGGCGGTGGTGTTACATATACTTTACGTAACATGTACATTTCATTTGTTCATTCGCAACATGAATCATCCAATACTGAAGCAAATTAATTCTAAACACGATACAACAACTGGACATTGATGTTAATTTGACATTTCTTTTCCAATTATCTTCTATGCTGGCGACATTGGTGTTACGTGCAGAGGGTGAGTCGTAAATCTGACCATTTAAAGGTGTTCTTTGAGTTTGGTATTTAGTGGTGGTATAGAATTAAATTATATTAGTATTTCTATTCGAAAAAGTATTTACCCACTTCTTATTTGGGTCATACCTTTATTTCAAATGTTATTTATTTCTACGCAAAGTGCATATCACTGAATCTGCATTTTCTTTCATCTATTTCTCACTCTTTAGTTTCTTTTTATTCTATCCAGCTGGCACTTTTTTATTCTTGAACCTCCTACTACCCAGAATAAGTTTTATCTTTATTGGTTTGGTCTGACTTTTTTCCTGTACTAATAAGACTGTAAAATAAATATTTTCATATTCTCGCCTCTTTGCACTAATATTAAAATTGTTCGAGTTTCAATGCCGAAAATCATTTTACACATGTCTCATACGTTTCCAACCATTCAAAAATTTCTCACTTCTATCTACACTCGTTATAGCTACCGACATTGCGTGTTTGAATCCTCTCATTTACAGTATTCATCAATTATTCAAAATACAGCTGTGCGATTGCAATATAAGGCTGCTTGAGGAAAAACCTTACAATATAAACAATACATATCATATCACCCTAATATCTGATGTGTCAAATCCGTATCTGGTGTCAATACAACAAGTATTCGGCAATATTTTGCTCGTCATTATTATTCTGATAATCACTTTACAGTCTGCTGTAAAATAGCAAAATTTCATTTTTTCAAGTCTCGAACACAGCTGATGTACATGATTGTTAAATCTACTGATTTGTACCCAGATTTCCATGGACCAATTGCGAGAAGCCCATATTACAGTCCACGGATCAAATGGCATTACTGAAAACGGAGGTGTAGAATTGACAAAACTTAATGGAATTAATGACATTTCCGACGGTGTTTCTGCAGTTAATCGTGTCTGGGGAGGCGACAAGCGTCTTTCATTATACGGATATACCATCGAGACCATTAACATGTTGATATTGCCTATGATTCAAACAAAGTAAATATATAATTGTTAAGTTAAAATGGTATCTGCATAATATCCTCATCAACAACGTATCATAAGTTTGTCGTACACAAATTTCACAATAGAATAATCTATTTCCAGAAAAGAAGCTCTTGGCTCAATGGGCAATGATGCACCTCTGGCTTGCTTGTCAGAATTTCAGCCTTTGATTTATGAATATTTCAAACAATTGTTTGCGCAGGTAAATATGATCTTCTTATTTTTTCGACAGATATCAGTGCACTTATTGATTCAAATTCGATAATTATGCCAATTTTTAGGTGACAAACCCTCCGATTGATCCATTCAGGGAAAAGATTGTCATGTCCTTGATGTGCCCGATTGGTCCTGTGAGCAATTTCCTGGAACCAAACGAGCGACAAGTACATCGTTTATTCCTTTCTCAACCCATCTTGTCCCTGAAAGATCTTGAGGTGATTAAAAACACTACCTACCGTGGCTGGAGAACAAAGGTAATCGACATCACTTATCCTGCCGAAGACGGACCACAAGGTCTTGTCAAAACCCTCAACAGAGTATGCAATGAGGCTAATGAAGCTGCTCGACAAGGTTATCAGCTTCTAGTTTTGTCCGATCGTCAAGCTGGTCCAGACAGGTATAAATATCTGAGTTTATTACCCGAAGACCCAAATATATAACTCGAATTCAAGCTAATATTATGATTGCATGTAAGATTTTGAGATACATTTAACTATAATGCGATTTTCATTAATGATTGCAGAGTCCCGGTGAGCACTTTATTAGCGCAAGGAGCTGTACATCATTTCCTTATTGAAGAACGTCAGCGAATGCGAGTAGGTCTGATCCTGGAAACAGCGGAAGCTCGTGAGGTCCACCATATGTGTGTACTCCTTGGATACGGAGCTGATGCGATCTGCCCCTATCTTGTATTTGAAATGGCTAGAAGCCTCAGAGCTGATGGAGTTCTAGAGGAGACTTTTACTGATGATGTTATGTATGATGTGAGTATTGACTACAAAATATCGTTTTATATCTTGAAGAAAGAAGCCAATACCGAAAATTACTGTAATGTATTCAGATCTAATTGAAATCCGACTCTGACTTTTATCTTTATAGAATTACTGCGAAGCTATGGAACGCGGAATTGCTAAAGTAATGGCTAAAATGGGGATTTCTACCCTCCAGTCGTACAAAAGTGCACAAATCTTTGAGGCAGTTGGTTTGGCTGATGATGTTGTGGATAAATGTTTCAAGGTATGTTTAAGATACTACCTGAATGTAATTTAATGAAATTTTATATTTGTTTCGCTATGAAATCCTACTGCAAAATAAATTATAGTGTCAGAACTTTTCAACTCGTTCTTGTTTGCATTACTAAACAAGTTCTCTTATTAATTGAATTTTGTAGGGCACTCAATCGCGAATCGGTGGTGTTACATTTGAGATAATAGCTAAAGAGGCTTTTGAAAGACATCAAATGACCTACATGGAGAAAGCTGTGGATATGATGGTCCTACGTAACCCTGGAATATATCATTGGCGAGCTGGTGGAGAAAAGCACATCAATGAGCCCAATAGCATTGCTAATCTACAGGTGAAATTCACGAATTCATATGCTAACTACAATCGCACACTGCTGTTGGCAATTGCAGATTCAAAAATATTTTAGATACAAAAATGTTAACTCGTTTAATATATATATATACATATATGTTCAGCTTATAAAGTGTACTCATTATTTACTTCTACTAATTCAGGAAGCTGTTGAATCAAAAAGCAACAACGCGTATGAGAATTATCGCAAGTCAACAATGGAGGCAGTCCGAGCCTGCACACTGAGAGGTCAAATGGACCTGAAGACTATTGACAAACCAATTCCAATTGACGAAGTAGAACCTGCCTCAGAAATCGTAAAAAGATTTGTCACAGGTGCGATGAGCTTTGGAAGTATTTCATTGGAAGCTCACACCACGCTAGCTATTGCTATGAACCGAATTGGCGGCAAATCTAACACGGGAGAAGGGGGCGAAAATGCCGACAGGTGGGTGAATGTGAATATTATAGTTTGCATGTAAACTCAGTTGAATTGTTTATGCTATTGTTTGAAGATTTGTACTAGAGGCATATTTTTCCCTATTCAGATATTTGGATCAAGATCCAGAATTCAATAAGCGTTCATCCATAAAACAAGTAGCAAGTGGAAGATTTGGCGTAACTTCGAGCTACTTAGCTAATGCTGATGATTTGCAAATTAAAATGGCTCAAGGTGCCAAGCCTGGCGAAGGCGGTGAGCTTCCAGGATACAAAGTGAGTCACTTCTACTAATTTTAATGTATTCAAATTTTGATTTAGGCACAAATCATGTATAGTGAATTATTCTGTTGCATTTTCTGATAAGAATCTCTAATTTTTTTGGTATTCTATTTTTATCAAATTGTCTTCTTAATAATCTAATTTTAGCACTAAATCCTATAGAACTTTTACAATTACAATCATAATATAAAAAAATGCGTATTATAGGTCACAGCAGACATTGCCGAAACCCGTCATTCAGTACCAGGAGTTGGTCTGATTTCACCACCTCCACATCACGATATCTACTCAATAGAAGACTTAGCAGAGTTGATTTATGACTTGAAATGTGCAAATCCCAATGCTCGAATCTCCGTCAAACTTGTTTCTGAAGTTGGAGTCGGAGTTGTAGCATCTGGTGTAGCCAAAGTGAGTAGGATTATTTAACCAGTTACTACTACATGATAGAAACCAATTTTCGATCAAAATTAGAGCAGCTGTTGAGTAACGAAGACAATTATTCAAGCAATTGACATTTTTTCTAGGGCAAAGCAGAACATATTGTAATATCTGGTCACGACGGTGGTACTGGGGCTAGTAGCTGGACTGGAATAAAAGCAGCAGGCCTTCCCTGGGAATTGGGAGTAGCAGAAACACATCAAGTCTTGACCCTCAACAACCTCCGCTCGCGAGTTGTAGTCCAAGCAGATGGTCAACTACGTACTGGCTTTGATGTTGTGATTGCTGCACTCTTAGGTGCTGATGAATTTGGCTTCAGTACAGCGCCGTTGATCGCTATGGGATGTACTATGATGCGAAAATGTCACCTTAACACTTGCCCAGTTGGAATTGCTACTCAAGATCCCATATTGCGAAAGAAATTCGCAGGCAAGCCGGAGCACGTCGTGAATTTCTTATTCATGCTAGCTGAGGAGGTAAAGCGTCATTCCCAATAAAACTGTTATCAACAACTTAATCTATTTTTACATGCACCTAAACAATGATGAAACGGTCTTCTCCCTATGGAAAATGACAGAATTTACCTTGCAGATGAACCTCATGACCTTTTATTCCTATTGCAGGTCCGAACACATATGGCTAGTCTTGGCATCCGTAAATTCCAGGACTTGGTGGGTCGCACTGATTTCCTAAAGATTGCAAGCTGCAACCACGAGAAAGCAAAGACTCTGAACTTCGAAAATATATTGCGCAGTGCTTTGGAGCTACGTCCAGGTGTCAATATCAGAGGTGGTTCAGTGAAGCAGGATTTCCAACTCGAAAACAGGCTAGATAACAAACTTATTGAAGAAGCAGCCCCTGTTCTAGAAGGTCTAAAAAAGAGCGTTTCTATTGAAATGAGCATAAACAACGAATCTAGAGCCTTCGCATCTACACTAAGCTATCATATTTCAAAGTAAGTCACGCAGTTATCTACCAAGAAATATTCTTTCAATTTTGTACCATACTCTCTGGCATTTCTGAAATGTGTACATATTTATCCACCATTTGTTAGCAGCTGACACAATTTATATCATGTTTTCAGGAAATTTGGAGAAGAAGGGCTACCAGAACACAGTATCAATATTAAGATGACTGGCTCTGCAGGTCAGAGCTTTTGTGCCTTTATGACAAAGGGTATACACGTTACATTAGAAGGGGATGCAAACGACTACGTAGGAAAGGTGAATATTTGCACAAAAGCATTCAACAAAAAGAATCTTTCATACAAAACTTAATTCACTTAAAATTTCTCACTTTCTCTCTGCAATACAGGGTCTGTGTGGTGGTGAGATAGTCATCTACCCCCCAAAGGAATCTGATTTTAACACTGAAGCTAATGTTATCGTGGGCAATGTGTGCCTCTACGGTGCTACCACTGGTCGTGCATACTTCCGAGGTATTGCAGCAGAAAGATTCAGTGTACGTAACAGCGGAGCTGTTGTTGTAGTAGAAGGTGTTGGTGACCATGGCTGTGAGTACATGACTGGAGGCTGTGCACTTATCCTTGGACTCACAGGGAGGAACTTTGCTGCTGGAATGTCTGGTGGAATTGCGTATGTCCTCGATGTTGATGGATCATTTAAGAGGTAACTTACCATATACATAATAATAATTGCATAATTTGCATTCCAAAGCTAGTTCAGCATTTTCTGCTATTTCAATTCTCTTATTCAGAAATATTCCTCAGCTGTTTGTATAAATTCTTCTTCAGAGACAATAACAAAGTAGAATAGGATTGCATTTAAATTTCAGGTGTCTGTAAAATTATATTCAGCATGTATGACAGTATGCGAAATTATTATAATTGATTGATAAATCATGCGAATTCGAACTTATTCTAGTAAATGTAATCCGGAAATGGTGGAGCTACTGCCATTAAATCAACCGGCTGATGTTGCCTATGTGAAACAGCTGTTGGAGGAGTTCGTCGAAAAGACTGGGTCATTGATTGCTCAAGACTTGTTAAAGGTGTGGCCCGAACCTACGAACCGGATAATAAAGGTAAATCGAAAAGATTAGTTTATTGTTACAATAAGGTTTCATTATTTTCGAGTTGTTTATTTACTAGCAATCTGCAGCATTTGAAGTTTGAAATGAAACAGAATAATTAGTATTCTTAATTCCGCTATACTTTGAAGTTAATAATTTTCATTCTATCCCAGGTATTCCCTTACGAATATCAACGAGCTCTAAAACAACTAGCTGAACAGAAAGTATCTCAGCCAATTTTGAATGGCAATGCTAAACCAGCTGAACCGAATGTTAAAGATATTGAAGATGCGATTGCTGATGGGGACATGGAAAAGCGAAAATTGGATAAGATTAGGTATTCATATTCTTTTACTTTATTCACACATGCAGAATGGACTGTATATAAAAATTGATTCGGATATAACTATACAATTCGAAAAAGTCTTAGAAACAACTCATGGTTTGAAATACTTTTACAGAGGATTTGTCAAGTATGGTCGCGAAACTAAGAACTATCGTCCGGCTGCAAAACGTCTGGAAGATTGGGATGAGATATACAACTTTCAAGGTGTCAGAAAGGGACTAAGAATTCAAGCAGCAAGATGTATGGAATGTGGAGTTCCTTTCTGTCAGAGCAGCCATGGTTGTCCCCTTGGCAACATTATCCCAAAATGGAATGATCTTGTATTTCACTCAAACTGGAAGGAAGCTCTGAACCAACTCCTGCAGACCAACAATTTCCCTGGTCAGTTTTCATTCTGATTACACTACATTTACTTTACATCTTTTTGTGTAATATTTGCAAATTTTCAAGCTGGATGCTTTTAGTGATACAACATTGTTCAATAAACAGCTGGATCAGTATGTTAATATATAATATTAATCATTCTTACAGAATTTACTGGGAGAGTATGCCCAGCGCCATGCGAAGGGGCTTGTGTACTGGGCATCTCAGAACCGGCAGTAACGATCAAAAATATTGAGTGTGCGATCATAGATCATGCATTTGAGCAAGGATGGATCACAGCACAACCCCCAAATACAAGAACAGGTCGTCGAGTCGCGATTATCGGTTCTGGACCTTCCGGACTTGCTGCAGCCCATCAACTTAATAAAGCTGGACACTTAGTCACTGTCTTTGAAAGAAACGATCGTGTTGGAGGTCTTTTACAGTATGGCATTCCCACCATGAAATTATCCAAGCAAGTTGTTCAGAGGCGAATTTCTCTACTTGCTGCAGAGGGAATCACCTTCAAAACTGGTGTCAATGTTGGCAAGGATATTTCAGCTAAGGTAAAATCTAAGACAATATTGTAGTGATATTTTGCTGCAGTTTCCTGTTACCTATAATAGGCATATATTGTCAGTTGAAAGGAAGAATAGCAAGTAGTAGAATGATACAAAAATCATTCTAATTATTATTCAATTGCCAATGTGTATATCCTTTTCTTGTTTCAAACATAATAGGAGTTAAAAGAACAGTTTGATGCACTTCTTTTGTGTACCGGAGCTACATGGCCACGAGATCTGCAAATTCCTGGACGCCACTTTGAAGGAATTCATTTCGCTATGAGCTTCCTTGAGAACTGGCAGAAGAAACAAATGGGAAACACTGCACCACCCAAGATGGAACTCATTGCTAAAGACAAAGATGTCATCATTATTGGTGGCGGAGATACAGGCTGTGATTGTATTGCAACATCTCTACGACAGGTATGACGTGGAAGAAAGTTGAAATGAATTATATGATTAATGGAAAAAAATGCAGCAATCATATTTTTTGTATGTCACATTCCACTGTGGTAATGTCATTCATCTTCTGCATGTTTAAAGAATAACGTTTGGTCGAGATTATATATTAAATTCTATCCATTTTTAGGGTGCTAAGTCGATCACGACGTTCGAAATCTTACCCGAACCTCCAGTAAAAAGAGGAAAGGATAATCCTTGGCCGCAATACCCAAGAGTATTCAAGGTAGACTATGGCCATGAAGAAGTTGCTCTGAAATTCGGACGTGATCCACGCCAGTTCAGCACATTGAGCAAGGTAAATTTGAGACACTCTGTTTTTATCATTGATACACGCAGAACTTGATCAGAGGTTCGAATATACAGTTCTGACTTAATTTGTTGAGTATTGGAACCTTATAAAGTTCGAAAAAAATTCCAAAGACCGTCAGTTTCGCATTTGTTTTGCAGGAGTTCTTGAGTGACGACAATGGTCATGTGAGTGGAATAAAGACTGTAACGGTTGAATGGACTAAAGATGAAGCCGGCCGATGGAAAATGGACGAAGTACCTAATTCTGAGAAGGTAAATACTAGAGTATTTGCGGACCATATCTCCGAAAATTTTACACTCAAGCAACAAACAACATCTTGTGTAAGCTCATTCGTAATTTCTGTTTATCATAAATTACTTTACAGATCTACAAGTGTAATTTGGTTCTACTTGCAATGGGCTTCTTGGGACCTGAGAAATATGTTGCAGCTGAATTAGAAGCGAAACTTGATGGACGTGGAAACTATGAAACTCCTGGTGGCAAATACTCGACTGGTCTACCCGGTGTCTTTGCTGCAGGAGGTTTGTGAGCTCTATCATCATTCATAATACTTATTACATCGTGTGAACCCATTTATATATATAGATATTGAATGATGAATTTTTTAAATTGATGATGAATTTCGAAATTATTTTAGTAACTTGATTTATACGTGGTTCCAGACTGTAGAAGAGGCCAATCACTCGTTGTATGGGCAATAACTGAAGGAAGACAGGCAGCAAGGGAAGTTGACAAGGCACTGATGGGTTGTACAACTCTTCCAAGTTCTGGCGGTGTAATCACAGGGGTTTTACCTTAAATCTGAATAACCCGATTCCCTGTGAGCAAAGATGTTCATAGGTGTAGGTATAAACGCTAAGCCCAATATGGCAGCTGACTTTAAAGAAATTATGATTATTGCATCGACTTAGGGCATTTCCTGAATAGCAGACTGATCAATTCGCTAATTTCCAATAATTGAAGAAATTATTCGGAGCCTACGAAGTTTAGCCATGAATGAGATAATCATTAAGGACATGTGAGAACTATCAATTTACTACATTGTCCCGTTTGCCATATTGCATTTCCTGTATAGTATACACATATAACACACACATATTGGTATGTGTATATACCTATGCTGACATGATGGCAGGTGTTTGGAAGTAAAGAGCGGTGCTATGGAACTCGTAGCAGAATTCATGTTATAAACGAATAAGCACGTAAGTACTTGGTAGAGATAGCAGCTATTTTGTTTGGCGTAAAGACATGATAACGCAAAGCAGAATTACCGATTCTGTTTAAGCAACTATCAAGCTTGTATAGCATGCCATAGAAATATTGTCATGTCATGATAGAAAATCTCTATACAGATATACATATACATATAAGCATTATGCGATTTATTTCAATGCATTGATTTGCATTCCATTATCAAATGGCTGAAACTACACAGAAATTTGTTAGGATTATAATCGAAATTTTTCGAAAAATTACCTAAATCAAATGATTTAGAGAAACATGGTCTAGAATGTATTCGAATGTATTCTGTAGGTTTGTTCGCACAGTTTATCTTACACTTTCTGCATTATATCAAATACTGTGTGCTAGAATCAATTGATAATGACCTAATTAAATGTGTTCATTGGCTGGGTTTGAACACTCTTTGACATAATGCAGAAAGTGTCAGAGATGCTGAAGAAAAGAAAAGGAAAGAATAGAAAAAAGAACTAATAATCTACGTTGTCACATCTGTGATTCGGTTAATTACTTTTCCCCCCCAAGTATTTTTTTTCGCAATTCTCTTAGCTTATATTAAATTATCAGTAGGCTGTAATTTTTAGATCGTGTGATCGATTTACAATAAGTAATTTATTTATAAATAGTATGAAACGTTAATTATAGAAATATCCATTACACATTATTTTTATTATTATTACTATTACTATTATTATTATTGTTCTATGAGTAAGCACTATTTTTCTGATCAATATGATGAAATGAAATCGTCGTTTATCACTGTAAATTATAGTGCATACGTATATCTACATTATACTAACGAGACAATAAAAATATACTGAATGTTAGGTATTTATAATTCATTGAAAACGCACCGGATGCTATCATCCTTATATCATAATGATATTACTGATCCACAGTTTCCATCATGATTCTTAAGTTGCTATTAAAGAACAACTGGATGTGAATTATTGTTTATTTTTGTCTCCAGAGTTCCTCTTAAATGTGTCATGTGCGGTTCTGAATCTTATCAGCAAATCGGCATGCGGGGTGGCAAATGGTTCAGCATTTGAGGCAGGTAATTCGTGTGGATGATAAATTGGGATTGCATATGGTAAGACGTGCCTGGGCCGCGACGAAAATAGTTCGTCCATACTATCGCGAGATGGCGATACCATTTGGCATACCGTTAGTGGAACACTGACCTAGTTTAATACCACTTTTGCACTGATACTAAGAGCAAAAATGTTCGATGTCAGATTTTTATGAGCCTGAAAACGCAAGTGTCAATTGATACATGGAAACATGCATAGACAGGTTATATATCCCTACACATATTCCTTGGCACGCCGAACAAATTCAAGAAACATATGAAAAAGCGATATAACCGACAAGCAACCGATAGCGGTGGCGGTAGAGCGTGCCATTAGCAATCCAGGGAGCCCGGGTTCGATCCCATCCGAAATCGTGCAAAACTTTTACGACTCAAATAATATCCTCACTTAGCATGAATATGCGGTGACGCGCGCATCCGGGTCATCATCCTCACTTAGCATGATATGCGGTGACGTAGATAGCCTACTCGTCTTCCTAAATCACAGCACTTGTCTTAAAAATGAATTTGGGGGGGGGGGGGGGCGAAAAAAAACGAAAATTGATATTATTATATGTTTTGATTTGTGATTTTGTGGCTATTTTGATATAAATTTTGATATAAATTATATACGTATACTCGTATATAATTTTTACATGGGAAGAGAGCACAGGGTACCTGTGCTCCCGTCACCCTGTGTAAAAATTATATACGTATACTCGTATATAATTTTTACATGGGAAGAGAGCACAGGGTACCTGTGCTCCCGTCACCCTGTGTAAAAATTATATACGTATACTCGTATATAATTTTTACATGGGAAGAGAGCACAGGGTACCTGTGCTCCCGTCACCCTGTGTAAAAATTATATACGTATACTCGTATATAATTTTTACATGGGAAGAGAGCACAGGGTACCTGTGCTCCCGTCACCCTGTGTAAAAATTATATACGTATACTCGTATATAATTTTTACATGGGAAGAGAGCACAGGGTACCTGTGCTCCCGTCACCCTGTGTAAAAATTATATACGTATACTCGTATATAATTTTTACATGGGAAGAGAGCACAGGGTACCTGTGCTCCCGTCACCCTGTGTAAAAATTATATACGTATACTCGTATATAATTTTTACATGGGAAGAGAGCACAGGGTACCTGTGCTCCCGTCACCCTGTGTAAAAATTATATACGTATACTCGTATATAATTTTTACATGGGAAGAGAGCACAGGGTACCTGTGCTCCCGTCACCCTGTGTAAAAATTATATACGTATACTCGTATATAATTTTTACATGGGAAGAGAGCACAGGGTACCTGTGCTCCCGTCACCCTGTGTAAAAATTATATACGTATACTCGTATATAATTTTTACATGGGAAGAGAGCACAGGGTACCTGTGCTCCCGTCACCCTGTGTAAAAATTATATACGTATACTCGTATATAATTTTTACATGGGAAGAGAGCACAGGGTACCTGTGCTCCCGTCACCCTGTGTAAAAATTATATACGTATACTCGTATATAATTTTTACATGGGAAGAGAGCACAGGGTACCTGTGCTCCCGTCACCCTGTGTAAAAATTATATACGTATACTCGTATATAATTTTTACATGGGAAGAGAGCACAGGGTACCTGTGCTCCCGTCACCCTGTGTAAAAATTATATACGTATACTCGTATATAATTTTTACATGGGAAGAGAGCACAGGGTACCTGTGCTCCCGTCACCCTGTGTAAAAATTATATACGTATACTCGTATATAATTTTTACATGGGAAGAGAGCACAGGGTACCTGTGCTCCCGTCACCCTGTGTAAAAATTATATACGTATACTCGTATATAATTTTTACATGGGAAGAGAGCACAGGGTACCTGTGCTCCCGTCACCCTGTGTAAAAATTATATACGTATACTCGTATATAATTTTTACATGGGAAGAGAGCACAGGGTACCTGTGCTCCCGTCACCCTGTGTAAAAATTATATACGTATACTCGTATATAATTTTTACATGGGAAGAGAGCACAGGGTACCTGTGCTCCCGTCACCCTGTGTAAAAATTATATACGTATACTCGTATATAATTTTTACATGGGAAGAGAGCACAGGGTACCTGTGCTCCCGTCACCCTGTGTAAAAATTATATACGTATACTCGTATATAATTTTTACATGGGAAGAGAGCACAGGGTACCTGTGCTCCCGTCACCCTGTGTAAAAATTATATACGTATACTCGTATATAATTTTTACATGGGAAGAGAGCACAGGGTACCTGTGCTCCCGTCACCCTGTGTAAAAATTATATACGTATACTCGTATATAATTTTTACATGGGAAGAGAGCACAGGGTACCTGTGCTCCCGTCACCCTGTGTAAAAATTATATACGTATACTCGTATATAATTTTTACATGGGAAGAGAGCACAGGGTACCTGTGCTCCCGTCACCCTGTGTAAAAATTATATACGTATACTCGTATATAATTTTTACATGGGAAGAGAGCACAGGGTACCTGTGCTCCCGTCACCCTGTGTAAAAATTATATACGTATACTCGTATATAATTTTTACATGGGAAGAGAGCACAGGGTACCTGTGCTCCCGTCACCCTGTGTAAAAATTATATACGTATACTCGTATATAATTTTTACATGGGAAGAGAGCACAGGGTACCTGTGCTCCCGTCACCCTGTGTAAAAATTATATACGTATACTCGTATATAATTTTTACATGGGAAGAGAGCACAGGGTACCTGTGCTCCCGTCACCCTGTGTAAAAATTATATACGTATACTCGTATATAATTTTTACATGGGAAGAGAGCACAGGGTACCTGTGCTCCCGTCACCCTGTGTAAAAATTATATACGTATACTCGTATATAATTTTTACATGGGAAGAGAGCACAGGGTACCTGTGCTCCCGTCACCCTGTGTAAAAATTATATACGTATACTCGTATATAATTTTTACATGGGAAGAGAGCACAGGGTACCTGTGCTCCCGTCACCCTGTGTAAAAATTATATACGTATACTCGTATATAATTTTTACATGGGAAGAGAGCACAGGGTACCTGTGCTCCCGTCACCCTGTGTAAAAATTATATACGTATACTCGTATATAATTTTTACATGGGAAGAGAGCACAGGGTACCTGTGCTCCCGTCACCCTGTGTAAAAATTATATACGTATACTCGTATATAATTTTTACATGGGAAGAGAGCACAGGGTACCTGTGCTCCCGTCACCCTGTGTAAAAATTATATACGTATACTCGTATATAATTTTTACATGGGAAGAGAGCACAGGGTACCTGTGCTCCCGTCACCCTGTGTAAAAATTATATACGTATACTCGTATATAATTTTTACATGGGAAGAGAGCACAGGGTACCTGTGCTCCCGTCACCCTGTGTAAAAATTATATACGTATACTCGTATATAATTTTTACATGGGAAGAGAGCACAGGGTACCTGTGCTCCCGTCACCCTGTGTAAAAATTATATACGTATACTCGTATATAATTTTTACATGGGAAGAGAGCACAGGGTACCTGTGCTCCCGTCACCCTGTGTAAAAATTATATACGTATACTCGTATATAATTTTTACATGGGAAGAGAGCACAGGGTACCTGTGCTCCCGTCACCCTGTGTAAAAATTATATACGTATACTCGTATATAATTTTTACATGGGAAGAGAGCACAGGGTACCTGTGCTCCCGTCACCCTGTGTAAAAATTATATACGTATACTCGTATATAATTTTTACATGGGAAGAGAGCACAGGGTACCTGTGCTCCCGTCACCCTGTGTAAAAATTATATGTAAAAATTATATACGTATACTCGTTGCGCACTGTAATAATAGTTTAGATGTAACATGTATAGTGCTCATCAAAAAACTTGTGTATAAATTGTTAAAAGTGTAAATATTGTTGCGGACTGTAATGATAGTTTAGATGTAACATGTAATTAGTATACTTCAATATTGTATTCGCTAGCATATGACGATTTTTAGTGTAAATAAACGTACAATTACTGTTCAAAATACGTGTATTAATATTGTACCCTGTACTCCCATCATCTTTGCCCTGTACCGATGCACCATACGATGATTAGCTCTTAAAATTTGAATTCAAATCGACCGCGATGTCGAGGAGTGGGGGTGAATAATTTGGCCTAAGACTCGTCGGTGGCGCTAGTAAACTGGATACGGAAAAATACATTACGGCCTTATGGCTGCTTCCACTCTACCCCATCCTCTTTGGCGTGGGGGTCAGTCACCTTTGTGCTGTCAGAGAGATCGGATCGGCGTCGTGTAAACGAGAAACGACTGTGACAGGCGTTTAAACAGGAATATCTCGAGCGCAGAGAAGTTGTCGCAAAATAGACAATGTATGTATATCTTCTAGTCATTAGCTAAAAAAGATTCTTTCTGCATGGGGGATGGGTAATTCTTGAATAATTGAATAACAAATGATATAACAGGCGTCTTTCTGCTGCAGCCGAATAAACTTCCATCAGAGTCTAAACGTTTCCATCCACCAAGGGTTCCGTCTATCAAGTATATTGTCGTGATACAAATGTGGTTTACGGAACAATTACAAAATGAACATAACTTTGCCTATAACAATATTGTATCGATGCTACCGCAATAAATTTGCAGATATACCAATATCCATTGCTTGGTTATTTTCCACTTTCCCCTCTCCGTGACACTTTATTTCAGAACTCAATAAACAAAATGAGAAATGGCATAAAAAAAAAGAAAGTTATAAGTAAATTCTCGGCTACCAAGCTGATTTTTCAGGAACGCTGAATAACGTCGGCACATAGGTATAGCATGGTGCACGAAGACACATATGGATATACCCTATTCGTATTTGCAAACGTATCAAAACAAATGCGAAAAAGTGATCGATTATTTCAATGAACCGATTGGCGTAGTCGGTAGAACGTGCGACTAGAAATCCGAGTCGGCGTTAGTTGCCGGTTCGATCCCGGCCGAAATGATGAAAATTTTTCTCATATAAAATTTCCATTTTTTCGAAACTGACCATAGTTACAGACAACGTGGCGGCCTCTGTCATTGTGTGGCTGTCAAAACGTCTGTAGATATGTTCGTACGACAGCGTCGTCGGTAACCATATCTACAGACAACGTACCGGCAGCTACAATTCTGTGGCTGTCAAGATGTCTGTAGATATGTTCGTACGACAGCGTCGTCGGTTTCGGAAAAATTGAACCTAGGTATCTAGGGCTTGACTAGAAATAAAAGCAAGAGCAAGACGAAGAGGAGCTCCAGGTGGCCGGCCAAGCGGTTAGAAAGAGTAGGGCTTGCTAGAAATAAAAGCAAGAGCGAGAGGAAGGCTCTGGGTGGCCAAATGTTCAGAAAATCAAATTTTTGTCAAAAATAGGCTATTTTAACCGAAATAATACTTTGAATATATAACCCATTTTAATTTTCGCTCGAAATTCAAGCATTAAATGGCTCAGGGGCAAAAATTTAGCTTCGTACCCGGAAAACCTGGGTTCGAATCCCCGAGCCGGAATTTTATTTTATTTTATTTTTCCTTCTGCCCAAAATTTTATTTAATTTTTATTTTTCGATTTTCGATTTTATTTAATTCTCGAAAATTTATTTTATTTTTATTTTATTTAATTTTCGAACTCTGGAGTTCCCCCACCTTGCGCCGCTTTTATTTCTAGTCGAGTCCTACCTATGACGTCACCGGTGTGACGAGACCCCCTACCACCTCACCGCATACTCATGCTAAGTGGGGATTTTATTTTAGTCTGAAAATCTTTTTCGAGATTTCGGCCGGGATCGAACCCAAGTTCGCTCGCTCGCTCGCATTTCTAATCGCACGCTCTACCGACTACGCCAAACGCTTCGTTAGATATTATTAACACTTTTTCGTATATGGCTTGAACTCGTTTGGCGGGACAAGGAATATGTGTATAGATATAGGCATCCATACGTGCCTTTATGCATGTCTCTATATGTATATTAATTTATACTAGCGTTTTCGGACTTAGAAAAATTTGACGTCGAAAATTTTTGCTCCTGGTATCAGGAGAAGATCTGATTCGAGGTTTATCATGTATCCTGAAATATAGGGTGTCAGGGACAAGAAAATGGAAAATGACGAAGCAGTTCATTATTGCATTTCTGAAAATTTATTGCAGTGTCGATACAATGTTATTACTCATTGTCAAAGTTTTTTATGTACAATTTGTAACTATTTCTCACCAATAAATTTGTACGCATCGCAAGTGGTGAAGTATGTTTATTTGCTCTTTCTTATTCGCTTCCTAACATACAATTTATTATAATATAAACCGTATTTGTATTACTATAATATGCCTACTACCTAATATAACTAATATTACGAAGCCTCAGTACAATATAAGTACTATTCGTTTGCTGCAATTAGAAGAGAATCCTTGACGGAGAGGTTTGTACTCTGATGGAAGTTCATTCAGCTGTAACAGAAGGGCGAGTATTATAATTTTGGTATGGAAAGGATTCGTAACAATAAAATAATATTGCGGGACGCTAAGAGAAATAAATTGATTTTACAAATGTTTAATAAATCAAATCTGTTATATTTCTCAAATATGTCTGAGCTAGTCGAAGACTAGTACCAGACTGTTTTTTTACAATAATGTTGATCGTCGTAGCAGCCGTTAATTCATATTTTAATAAATAATATGTATGCCTTCTCATATGCAACTTATTAGGTTTGTTCGTTTTACCTACACTCTCTACACTTTTCTTACACTTTTTAGACTCGCCCAATAGAAGGTGTAAATTTCTAGTGAAAAATGTAAAATCTGGTAAAAGTGTAGGAAGTGTAGCTAAAACTAACAAACCTATTATGTATATATTATCTTATACAAGACGATATGCGGGTTGTTTACAACGAGATGACACGAATGATTTAATTACATCCAGAAAATGCAGACTGTTTCCAGGATTTCTACGCTCTGTAGACACTGGTTTAACGCATAGAGCAAAGCGCATATATTACTTTAGACCAGCTGTCAAAAAAAATAATGAAACTCTATCGGGATAAGCAGATTGTTGACAGTACTAAAGAGGTGTCCGACACGTCTAGGTACGACATAGAGATAAATATCGGGAAGCTTTCGGCAGCGAAGAATTCTAGAACAATAAATGATGACATCGATATATGTATATCAATTTTATTTAAACAATATTTTTATTTATTTTATAATACAATAAGTTCTGCATCCATATCGTTCAGGCATACATGCACTCGACATTCACTCTACATTATCTAATCTACCACAAAAATACGGCCATGATTTCAAAATACGTTTTCACAAGAAATGCCATTTGCCAGTCTTAAAATGGTTGAGCTATATAGGTATGTCTTATGTACTTTAAACGCTTTTATTTTATTCAAATCTTCGTCTTCTTTTCCTACTTTTCGGCAAATCGCATTCCAACCAGTGTAAATACCACTCTTACCCTCATTCGCTACCTTGTTCAACGTACAGACTAGATAAAGATGCATATACAATTTGAAAATATGTTATTTCGATTTCGAGATTTATTCTTTTCCATTCCTTGTTTTTTCTCTGTCTTTTATTTTTCGCTTAGATCGCATTATTATTTAAGACCGCTTCAAACAACGCCTTACAATTTATACAATGGAATAGGTATACAATATATGCCTATACTATGTAACGCGTCGCGGCGACCTTTCGTTTTTTTTTTTTAATTTTTTAAAAAAATTTTTTTCCTTTTTTATTTCACGCATTCATTTTCATAAAAGAACACCGCAACCATGAGTACATGTTCTAGTTCATAACAGATACAAAGTATATATAAATAATGTTGGTTTACCTCAATTAGAATCTAAAGTCTTAGTAAAATTGGATAAATCTTTTTATTTTTTTAATTCGTTTGAAATAATTCAGTTGTGGCTTGTACGAGTTGGTCTATCTCTACCCATTATACATACTCCTATATTTTTCACTTCTCTCTAGTATCAACATCACTGCTGTTTAATTATTATACTTGAACCAATCAATCAATCAATCAATCAAACAAGCAGCAGTCCATGTACGAATGAAACTAATCCACCAATCGTTTGTAACGAAGTGTGATCAGTTTCAATTAACCTGAGTATAATAGCTGTTGACTTCTTTTTTGTTTCTTTCTTTTTTTGTTCAATTATTATACTTGTTTCATTATATGAATACTTGTTTAGAAGGCAAAGAGAAACTACGATAGCCAAAACTGGAAAATTTCGACCTCTAGTTCGACTAAATACTTTTTAAATACTTTCGAAATAAATTTCAATTCATTTATATACGAAAAACTCTAGGATCTTTCGCGTTGAGAGCTGTAGTTATTCTAAAATGATCGCAACACGCTAGATCCTCTGTTTAAATTTATATTTTATATATACAGAAATTTTTTCAATAATCTTTCTATGAAATTCGATTAAATAAGCACCCCGAAGGAATTAGTTAACTATATTAATAAAAAAAAAAAAAAAACATTCATCTTTTCATTCGTCGAAATTCAAAAGTGATGAGAAAAAAAAACATTAAATTTTGTTAAAATTTTGTATAATAATAATAATATTAATAATAATGATGATAATGATAATAATAATAATAATAATAATAATAATAATAATAATAATAATAATAATAAATGACGATAAAATAGAATAATAATGATATTAATAGTAATAATAATAATATAGGTTGTAATGATAATATGATTTAATTAATATCCTACGCACAGACTCTTTTCTTCACGGTAATGTCAGATTTATCATTCGTTACTTCGTATTTCTTAACTGTTAGTATTTTTATCAAACTTTATGTTTACGCTCGGATAAAAATAAATATTTTCGATTATTACATACAGACGTATCCTAAAAAAGTAGTCAGCCACAGCTGCACGTTTTTTCCTTCTTTTTTTTTTCATTTTGTATTTTTTTTTATATTCAATAATTCATGGTTTTATTCAATTATTTTTTTTTCTTTTTCTCTTTTCTTGCTTTTTCTAAGTCTTGTTCGAATATGTAATCTTAAGTTTAAACTGAGTGGATTTCGTCTTAAAATCTTTTTTTATTACCATTAATCGCTACGTTTATAGTTCATTTTGTATGTATATATATATATATTTTTTTTTGTATTTTCGTTTTTTGTTTTCTTTTATTTTCTTTCATTTTCTATCGATCTAACAGACTTGACTGGCTTATAGAAAGACTGAACTTGTATTGTTTCGTTTCGTCATTGAATGATTCACTTTCTCTTGGAAATTTACGATCAAACTATCACTGATCATACTTTCGATTTATAAACGAGACGAAATAATACGGAAAAAAAAAACAAATAATAAGAAGCCTAATCTTTGGATCGACATAGACGGTTTTGGAATGACAGTGACGTGCGGCTTACCAAGTTTTACGAAACAAAGAAAGGAAAAAAAAAAAAAAAAAATAAGTAGTTGGGTTCCTAAAAATCAAGGAAGATATTCGGATTACTAGTATAGCTACAACAGCTGCTTATTCATCATTGGGTATATGATTAAAGATAGAATTATTTATTGGCAGGATGAGGATAACCGAAACTAGTCATAACACGTGGCAAAATAATGCATATCGGCTTGATAGGAAATTCTATACATATGTATAATAAAAACGACAAAAAAAAAGAAAAAAAACTGTTACCCCAATTTTGTAAATAATTGGAACTCTGATATATCTAGACGTACCTATAATAGTATGTTCTATATGGTTCATTAAGGAGATGCAAAGAGTATTGATTGTTAAAATGAACAGCATAGAATAGTATACTGATTCATAGTGATTTGAGTGATTAAAAATGTCCAATATACAAATATGTTATTGGATTATTGTAATTACTATATGTATGTATGTATATTAATAAAGGTAATCCTAATATCATGTGATACGAGGGGAAGTGTCATGTCTATTTATTACAATACCATCGCGAGAATAAAAAAAAGCACGAGATACCGCTATTACATTTTACTTTCGTATCTCAGGTCTGTATTTTTGGACTCGCATCGATATTTACCTTGAGATTATCGCTTCCTTATTGCAACGCCCTTAAGTCCCATAGTTTAGAATATCTTTTTTTCTTTCCACCATTGCATATCATGTAACACAATTTACAATTCTAATCTGTTTTTTGTTTTTTCTACGAACCTCCGTTTCCTCTCTAGTATATATTACCTCATTTTTTTATTTCAGACTAAACCATCATTAACTGAACATTGAAACTAAATTATAAGCCTTGACAGTCTAAATCAGTTTCCGATTCAATGGCTGCTTTAATTCATTATTCCATGTGCCATTTTTCTTTGTTCATTTTGCAAACATGAACAGACGTTGCGATAAAACGTAGTGGTTTAAAAATCCTTTTGGGAGCCACGAATTCTTCAAAAAACTACCTGCTTCCCTTATCAAATTTCTGAAAATTGAAATTGCCATTGAATCGCATGGCGCTAATGAATCATAGCTCAGAACAGAAGTGGAAAACTTATTACTTAAAACAAATAATCTCACTTGGCAAGTCGGCAACACGAGTACGATATGTTTCTTTATATATATTTTACTCGTCAATTTTACTGCAAGAGTTTTTTTGGTGCCAATAAAGAACGAATCATATCGCAGATCACTGATCAGCTTTAGCTTCTAAGGAGTAAAAATTGATTTTTCCTTATTCCTTCGGTAAAGGCTAACTGATCTCGCTAGAAAGTCCGTATAAATTCTCTGAGAGAACCGCGGAAATAGTTGATTTCCCTTCAGAAAACTACTTTTCGCCGTTTATACGACCAGACACTCCGACCTTTACCTCGACCCTGACCCAAACCCGGGTCAAACCGAGGTGTGAATGTTAAAAACCGCATTGCGTCCAAGAGTTATCGCTAAATGCAAGTAGAATCGGGATGCTGGCTGGCAGTTTTTCGCGATTTTTTTGGCTCCTTTGTCGTCAATTCTTGCGACGGTCTCCTAGGACTTCCTAGAGTAACGAGGGCAGATGCTACTGCAAGTCCTGCGCTTTGGCCAGCCGGTGTATAGGCTTCACCACCTGTAGGCAATCTCACAAGGAGAGAGAGAACAGCTGCTCTATTACCGCAACATGGTTCCAATGCAATCGGACTCGGAGCATCCTGTGAATGAAAATAAGTTCTCAATACGGTTCCAGCTGCTACAAGTTTTCCTTAAAAAATGTTTTCAAACGATGAAACTTCCTTATTGGATAGAATACAGAGGTTTACCTAGGCTTCAAGCCCGTACCTTTTTTTTCTTTCGAGTGTTATTCATGTCGGTGATAGGCAACCGTTCGTGGATGAGCGGATCGACGTCGCGCCTTTCAATCTCAACCAAAACTTGACTGAAAGCTCTGCTGGCCATCTGCTGCATTTCGACTATTAATCTCTGCCTTCTTCTGTACATGTCGTATTTCTGTTTTATTTTCCATAATACAGCAGCGACAAGAAGTAACGCCATGAAACACCTGTAAGGGGACATGTATTCTCTGGTTTACAAGTTAGTACTGCCTGAGGATTAAAGTAAAAGAAAATATTTCCAATATTTCGATAAATAAAGTCTAACTGAAGGCAAATTTTGATTACTCATTATTATCAGCTAAGAAAAGAGACTCTTCAACTCAAGAAAATGACCAACAAGTGACTAATCTAAATAAAAACTGATTACCACACGTTAACTAAGAAAAAAAAGCTTCACTACACAATGCATAGATTGAGGGGTATCCCTATTTTCTTTTTGAGTTCTATGCGCTAATCTGAATCTATTTCATGATTTAAATGACGCTTTATAGAAAAAGATAAAGAATATTGAGTACGCTTTTTTTAAGACTTGGCTATTACAAAAAAATCCTGAAAATATTACAACTTTCCAGGGAGTCATTGCCTCTCTAATTTATATAAGGTAAATAATTTTAAAAGCTAGTAAGTATGGGAAAACTATATAAAAGTACACAAGGAAGTTCGTTTATCATAGCTACCCAAAGTTGTGTATAACAAATTCACAGACCTACTACTGGTCATAAAATCGTATACTATCAAGCGTCTAAAATAAACGAAGACCTCATTATTCTCTCTGTGGAACTAAAATATAAATCATGCAGCTTGAGTAAAGCTTTGGAACCCACTGCTCAACTAAAACTAAATATTCATATAATTTGAAATCACAAAAATTGACCAGAACGGAAAAAGGCTACTAAAAGTAGAAAAAGTGATTGACTTCATTATTAAATGATGAATAAATTTACATCTGAATCTACTAAGAGAATTGTTGCAGTAGAATCCAGATCATATAAGCCTATTACCTGGTCTTGGAAAAATATAAACTGCAAACGACTAGTCTGAGCGTTTTAATGAACAATGAGCCTAATGGAGTTCAATTTATAACACTCACGTAGAAAATGTGATGAAGAACTGCTGCAGATTTAGTTTAGAGTACTGGGAGAATGATATTTGGATCCACAAAGGTGGCTGAAAGTCGTAGACATAGACGTAAAAGGTGGTGAGGGTGTTATTATCTTCACTTCCAAAATTGTAGTCAGCTTTACTAAATCTGTGTTTATAAGTTGTACAGTTTGCTCCAGAAAGTAAGGGCTTCTCAGGGCTGTTTGCTTTCTGAATAGTGATATTCATCTTGGCGAGAACAGAACAAGTGATTGAAAAATCGGCATCGACGTCTGGTTTTGGCGGTGAATTTTTAAAATTAATTGCCGTGTAGTGGCGATCCTCTTTCTTGCTCAGATTAAACGTGAATTGATAATCGATGGTCAGATTGTCTAAAAAAAAAGATAAAGATTCATTAATTGGGGAGTAATGTTGAAGCATAATAGGTAAATAATCACAAACCAGAAACAAAAACTTTTGATTCGACGTATCCTGAGATGATAAATTACCAACTTTTAATTCTCTCAGTAAATTTACAACA
Source organism: Tenthredo distinguenda (assembly GCA_947538915.1). Lineage (NCBI taxonomy): Eukaryota > Metazoa > Arthropoda > Insecta > Hymenoptera > Tenthredinidae > Tenthredo > Tenthredo distinguenda. Next base: position 15,138,392 of record OX384532.1, read on the forward strand.
TATTTAGATAAGTTATTATCTTATACCCAAACAAATTCTTGAATATTAAAATGCGTTTCCAGATAATAATGTAAACTGTATCAATTATTAATGTTTCCTTATATTTGTGATTCAAGTAACGGAAAATAAATGTAACTTATTGGTAGGATTTGAACTCACAAAAACAGGAACCCTTGTTTGTAGGGTCTCCATAATATCGGCCATTAACGTCACACCTCTCACAGTGGTCTCCCGTAATTCCTTTAGTTGTGCAAAAACATTTCCCAGTCTCGCTGGTGCATTGAGTGCCCTGATCGTTGCAGGCGCAGGCTGTGAGGCAAAACATTTGTCGTACCATTTATCAAATGCTATATAACTCCTCAATAATTACAGCCGAATTAAACTTACGTTGGCAAGTACCGCCGTTCAAAGGACTACCATAATATCCTGCAATACACTTATCGCAGTGCGGTCCTAGGGTCAAATTTCCACAAGGCTGAATGCACACGCTACTGTTTGGAAGACATGTACTGTGACCATTGCATTGGCAACCTGAAACAGTTATTCTATTATAATTTATTGTCTAAGGGCATTCGGTGAATGAATATTTTATTCACTCAGTTCTTTCACAGTTGATTACCAATATTTTCAGACATTTTTCACAATTATTTGAGCTGTTATGGACTTTGGCTTGCATAGATTGTTCACCTGAAGAAAAAGAGTGTGTCAAGTGCTCACAATGATAAAAGACTGACTTCATCTCTATGTATTATTGGTTTTTTCCGAAATAACATCATCTTGGAATATTCTCTCCAAATTTCAAGAAGCTTTGATTAACAATGCGACCCGTACCCTGTGATAATCACTTCTTCTTCAGTAGACTCAATCTATGTAAGGTAAAGTTCATAAAATCTCACATAATTTCTAATTATGTCTCAAAATACGAGTAATCAGCAGTGAAAAAACTGAATGAACAGAATATTTCTTCAAAACGTAGCAGTAAGTTGAAAAAAAATTAACTCCAAAGTGTATATACCCCTTAAAGAAGACTTAGGATTCGGGAAACTACAAGGTAAAGTAGCAATACGCACTTCGTTCTACCACAAAAAGATCTTTCTTAGACTAATTCATAATCTACTAGTAACATGTGTGTAAAACCAGCATTGGCTAATCCTTACTTGGACACTTGGTGAAGAACCAGTCCTCCAGAGGACAGGAATTAGATCCTTTCAGCGTCGGGGCCTTGGCACCCCCCTCAAGACATTGTCCTTTCCCAGTTCCCGATCCATCATCGCACCACCCACAGCCAGGATCAGATCTGCAGCTAACACACGAAGAATAAAAGCTGCACCATTCCCGTCCAGTTTCAGTCGCTCTGCATCTAGCTTCGCTCGTAGTCCACTCTCTGCATTGTCCGTATGGAAAACTAGCCGGATAAGCATTCTTATCCACACATTTGCCCTCGTTTTGACACCAGATGCATTCAAATTCCGTGCAATTCTTACACGACGTAAGTTCCGAGCATGGACTTGAGCAAGCATCAATCGTCAATGGCTGTGCCTGTGTCTGTACTGTTGTGTTGTTATTGTTTATGTTATTTACGTTGTTATTGTCATTATTGGACTTCGACTGTGGTTTACACCGGTCATACGACCAAGTGCAATGCGCGTTGTTTGAGCACGCTGGACAAGTGTGTAGCTGGAGGCACTCCGCTTCTGAATGCGATTCGCACTGTTCTAAGTGTTCGATTGGCTTTAGTATCGGAGAATTACCATTATCCCAGCAAGTTTCATGGGAACAGCTTTTCCCACACCAAACACAGCTGTAAGAAGTCTGGACGCAAGCTGCGCAGTCACTCTGCATCTTGCATAGCTCTTTATGAGAGGACATACCGCGGGGCGGTGTCTCATCGACACATCTCATGTATGTGCCATCGTGAGAATCATCGTTCTGAAGTATGTGCCTCGGGATTTTTGATATCTGAATACATCTGCCCTCCCGTTTATCCCATACACATTTTATCCCAGTTCTGGAGTTTATGCACTGATTCTGGATGGTTAAATGCTCACAATTTCCCGGAGTGAATTTCAGCATATCGGACAACATTTGTCCATCAAAACCGCCATAGATGAACATTGACTTTTCAAAGATAGTTGCACTATGACCGTATCTTGGTAGGTCCGCCAATTCTCTAGGCATTGGATACTGGTGCCAAGAATCGCATACCACATCATAGGCAATTGTGTCTGAAGAGTAACACCTCGCGCCGTGAGAATGGACGGTGTCATTGTGCGTATTGCCACCAAAAACCAGCATCAAACCACCGGAGACAAACACACCGGTGTGAAAAAATCTGGCAGATGGTGCGGACGTCAGCAATCTCCATTCTCTAGTGTTCGGATGATAAGAGTAAAGGATGCTTATCAAAACCTGAGTGCTTGAAGACTCTGAAACGTAGCCACCGTACACATAGATTAGATTGGTCAGTGGATCGTAGGATGAACTGTGACCGTATCCACCTTTTACTGGATATCCAGACGTTTCAACAACCTGCCATTCCCTTGTGCCAAAATAATACTCTTGTATTGTATTAAGGTATCCGTACTGTGGCGAGTGTCCAAATATAACAACCATTTTTTCTTTTTTACCGTGACTTTGGACCAGATTAGCTGTGTGTCCGGCTACTTTTAATGGACCGCACATTGTCTTGTTAATACAATTGTCATGGACGGTGACGTTTTCCCAAACCTTGGCAGAGACGTCGAATGCCCAAAGTTCATTGGTGATGGTAGAATTTTGTATTACACCACCGTACATGTAGATTTTGTCGCCAAATAGAACACAGGAGTGTGCGTAACGTGGTAACGGTAGTCTACCTTCGATGTGAGGAGTTTCCCATACGTTACCATTGAAATCGTAAACGTATATCATCTTTCCTTTGTGGTAACTCTCTCCGCCAACTATGTACAGCGAATCACGCCATACGATTGAACAGTGACTTGCCGAACCCTCAGGTGAGAAATCTTTGTACGTTACAGCCTCCCAGAAACCACGCTCACTTCGTTGGCTGCAGTCAACTCCTGACAAACAGATTCCATAGATGTTAATAAACTTGTGGATTAAATATATCTGTGATTTTTGAAAGAGGAAAACTTCTTCGATAGTTCTAGACCTCTTTGTTTACTTATTTTATTATGTTCGACTGAATGGAAGCCCTAAACACCAGTCTCAAAAAAATGGACTTACAGCTTCGCGAAGCAACTTTTTAATCTCAGAAAATTGATTATCAAATAGCTCTAGGTAGGCCTCAAAGAGTTCCAAAGATCTCTGGGAAAATATGAAATAAAAACTAATTAGCACCGCATTTTTATAGAATCGCAAAAATCAGACTGATCGTGAATCTCGCAACCCGTTTTCGAAATTGTTTGTTTTCTCTTTTAATTTTGTCCTATTAGTATCTTTAGAACTCTTCGAGCGGATTGCAGAAATCTCGACACGGAGACTGTTTGTTCGAAGATTGAGTGTTGACTTTACAGATATCTTGTCGAGAGGAACTTATCAGAATCTTTATAAACTTAAAAAATGTAAGATATTTTTTCAGCGCTTCATAACAAAATCACAATCATTGGCAGGGTGGACGAAAAACACCCCTCTTTTCCGTAGTATTACAGTTTTCGAATAGTTTCTGTTAGTTAATCTCGAGGGGCGACATAAAAATTGACCCCTTATTCCAACGGGTGTTTTCGAAGAGTTTAGTTTTCCATACTAATCGCGCAATCTTCATAAGACTCGAAGTACTTATTAGGAAAAAATTACCGAAGAAAATACGGTAAAACCAAAGTCTTTATTTATGAACTTTTCGCTCGTTGACTATAACCAGAATTCCGCGTAGAAAATTTGTCGAAAGTTTAGTCTTTTGCAGGATTTGAAATCAGCAGGAATGACGCTATCGCATCAACTATGGACTTTTAATTATGTCGATTTTGGTAAAAATTTGGTAATGATCAAAATTCAAAAAGGTGTAAGAAATAAGAACACTTCTTACTTTACGGAGTATTTAAATTGTTTTAAAAATCATACGAAAAAACTGAAAAGAGAGATATAATCTTGGCACAGTAGAAGAAAGGATAATGTACCCGACACAAGTATATAGCTCGTGTGAAAGAATTTTGAAAGTATTTACTTTGACGGTCAATATCTCAGGAACCAATCAACCGATTTCTTCCAAATTTCCAGGCCCGAGGTACATAAGCTCAGACTAATGGTGGTATAAATTTTGTTGAAAAATCTGAATTGGTTCAGTAGATAATGAATAAAAGTATAACTGCAATTCCTTCAATTAATTAATTCACGGACTATTTCAGTTCAAATTACCACAATCTGCATATATATCGGTACTATATCTATCTTAATTTTCATTTAGCGAAAATATATTCCACCGATGATCATTCATATTATTACGCGAAAACAGGCACACGGCACACCTAACTTCAACAACAACTAATCATTCCGATATGTCCTAGAATACGGCAAAATAAAATATTTTGCAAAAATGGGTTCCCGAAAAATATCTCCACTCGTTCAAAGTTCTGGTTTACGAATAGCAAAAGGAGTCAATTTTCTCGTTTCATGGTTTAGGGTAAATCGCTGTACATATTATATTCAATCATCATTAGTGAAGTAAAAGTTGTATATAGTTTACCTTTAAAACCGTGCACACAATCGCAATGATGTCGTTCCCGATTGCATTCTCCTTGTCCAACACTGTACGAACAATTGTTCGGGCAGACCTGAACGTCACAGGCCTCACCTGTCCATGTAGCATCGCAGGTACAAACGCTTTCGATACAAACACCGTGTCCCGAACAGTGGATGTGGGAATACCTGGTGAGAGTTGATAGCTTTTCAGAATAGGTATACCTATACTTAAAACTAACGTTCGCAATTTAATGAACTGTAACACGTACATCGCGGTATAATACACTAACTAAGATATTAGAAAAGATGAGATTTCTCTGATTCGAATTATTCGAATAGATAAATTTATTCTGCCCACACTTATTTCGGCACAAATGTACGAGGGGCATTATCTATTATGTAGATGACGAATACGGGATTCGTTCGGCAAGCACAAAACCGATTATATTGTTCAGTATCTCGTGACTTCGAAATTCTCTGTACCGAAACTCACTTCAACAGGTAACAATAATCAGGGACGTAGCTTCGACTATTTATTATTACGTTTGAAGGCTACAACCATGAGCTGACAATGAGACTAAAGAAGCGAGCAAGCAAGAGCTGTATTTATTCCTATCACATCATATCTCAGAAAAGAAACGCAGAAGTCTGCGAGACTATGAGATAGATTGGTGTTAAGGAGAAGAAACGGTGCGATTTTATAGTGCCGGTGTATATGTGTAGTACAAGAGATGTAGAGAATCTGATTATTCACAGAACGATGTAATAGTTGATTAAAAAATTAGAGGATTTCGTTGAAAGAATTAAAAGGGATTCCCCGCTTCGCAGGGCTTGGTATAATGAAAGTATTTGTTCCAGAGCTTTTCGAATGAAACTTTCATTTTGACTAACTGTATGCCTTGAATTTTACAATGCCACATCTCCGATGTATCGGAATATCCGCGATGCCGCATAATTTAATCATAAAACAAGTATTATTTTTTTTATTTATTCATTAATTCAAGGAAATTTGTCCAACGAAACACTATAGCTGTTTACCTGTTAGATTTATATGATCGCAGATTTTCGGAACACCGGTTCTTCGAAACATTTAGATATTCTTCGTGCGCCAGATTTATTTTTTTCAAAGAATTACAGGTGAGATTTCCATTATAATAGAATCGGGATGTTATGTATGAATTGTAAGCAAGAAATTAGACCGAAGAACAAACGAGCTGTTTTAAACTTCGAATACAGTTGGCAAGGAAAGGAGGGACAAAGATCGGAAGAAGAAGGAAAAAAGGTTTTCGTCTCAGAAATTTATTCCGATCTAAATATTTGAACTTTCTACGATAGTCAGAGGCTGTGAAGAGATTTTAAATCATATTTCTCTAGAATGATATGTCAGCGTTTGAACGGTAAAATTCAACGTCAAATATTGATTGCAATTTCCACTTATTTAATTTTACAGAAAAGCAACTCGCGATGGATACCCAATTAAAGAGCAATTTACAGGCAAACGACTTCGTGGAAATCGTTCCCCTTTTTCTCTCATTGGAAATTATTCATTTACGATATGGAGGAAAATATGTCGAGCAAATCAAGGAATCTCCCCTTTCTTTTAGATATTAAAAATCATTCTCGAATCAAATCATTTACCCAGTTCCTCGATCAAAACTGCTGACTAGAGCAATATTAACACATTGTGAAAATTATTATATTGATTTGCAAAATAATTATTCCCTGTCGGTTATAATAACAGTAATATATACATATATGTGCGTGTGTGTGTGCGGGTCTGCGTGTGTATGCAGACGTGTTATTCGACTGATTTGAAGAATGAGTAAAAGAAAATAATTAATCGAAAGATAAACCGAAACTTGAGAGAACAAACAGAGATATAAATGAATAAACTGACGTCAGCTGTTTCATTTCATCATCACCATATTAATTCGAGTCTGCGAATTATTCTTGACGATTACGACTATGGGAGTAACAACGAAATACGGCGGTGGCCAATGCATGCGATATCAAATACAAAATCCAACTAAAATTCCCAATATTTCGCTACTCCAAGACGAAAAATCTGTCCATGAAATTTTCTTTTTTAATTTATGCAGAAAAAAGTGGTCCATATTGCTCGGTTCTAATTTTCGGACAGTTTTACGAATTGACTTGAGCCTGACGAAATTTTGTTCCTTATAAAATTTCTAATATTTTTATATCAACCGAAAATTCTAAAGAAAAAAAATATCGAAAAATTAACTCCGTCACGATTTTCTTAAGACCCACGCTCGGATTTGGAACATCGTTTAATTTGCGAAATGCTGTAACTTCGATTTAAAATATCAGAATCGATGAAATTGTCTTTTTAAATTTTTTCATCACGTATAATAGAATAAACTCTGCGGTCCATCCATCCGCGCTGATCCACATCCGGTCCATCACTTTACCCTATTCTTGAATAATTGTTCTGAACGAAAATCATATTCTGGATTTAGAATGTGATCACCTCGAGAGTAAGAAAAGAAATAATAAATAGAAATAATCTGTCCCTGGTATAACTCATCCTTTGTCCAATTGTACCAATAGAATACCGTGCAATCCGATAAGTATGAAGCGATTTCTACGATTCCTCGGTAATACTTCCGGTTCGTTCGGTAGTCAAACGTTAGAATAGATCTGTATTTGTATTTGTATTCGTATTGCCGGTCGTTCCCTCATTTTATTATTCAGTATGCAATGTATAATCATGATCTATTTACCTGCTTGGACAAGCGTTCACTTTGTAGGTGATATTGAATCCGCTCATATTGTAAGCTACGTCCGAATAGAAATGTAGCAGGGCACTTCCGGATCGAGCAATCACTTCCGGTACCCTCCGGATGTGGTAGCCATCTTTGTGCATTAGGCCGGAAAACACACCGAGCAAAGGAGCGTTCACGCTGTCCCCATCGTAAATGTAAAGATGATCCCAACCACATTCTGTCGCGAATTCCTCTATGTGCATTCTTATAGAGGAATTCGTTCCTGTGTCTATTAACCAGGAACATTTTACGTCAATCGAATAATTACCGTTACCATCGTGTATACTACCCGAAGGATCGGTCAATCTGAAATTAGAAAAGAGAATAGACATACGATAATTATTATTTCACAAAATTACTGTTGCATAAATTTGCTAATAGGGATAATTTCATTTTTTCTTTTCGATACAAAATTGAAACAACTTCACTTACATCTATGGAATTTCTCTCACGGAAAACATTTCACGTCATAAGTATGATTAGAAAAATTAGGCTCTTCGGAATCCCTAAGTATATATTATCGCAAAATAAAAAAAAATAAAAATGTGTCTAAAATAATTTTAATAATGTTACAAAAAATTCATTCACTCGGCAAAAAAATTCACTGAGTGATGGCGAAATTCACTGATTGTAATGTAAGATTTATAGGTTTTTCCGGGTAGTACTAGACTCTCCGCAATTACGTTGAAAAAGAAAAATTAAAAAATCAAAAAAGTTCTTCTCGTCAAAATCTTTAGAAATCCAGAGAGAGAGAAAAGAAAAAAATGAAAAATCCTAAAGAGGTAGTTACTGCTGTTGTTTTCTTTCTACTGTACGTCTGTCGTGTTCTCTTCTCGACTTGACGATCTCGAAAATAATGAATAAATCTCCAAGCGTCATCGTCGTCGTCAACGAATGTAGAGTAGCGTTGTCCTTGACTGTTGCGAGACAATGAAATTCGCAGTTCGGTGACAACGAACTTATATGTATACATGCAGTATTAACAACGGTTGTCTCTCGGCATATACGCATATATACTCGTATACATATAAACTTAAAGAATACCTACCCCCTCGATTTTAAATATTTATATATAATGCACGTTTTCATCCGTTTCCGGCACCGCGGTACGTCGATATATACCTTTTTTCCTTTTTTCTTTCTTTTTACCCTACCAGAGATACGAGACGCAACGATCTTCTACCTCTTCTCAAACCCTACAAGTTAAGTCGTAAAGAATTTTACGGGGGTTCCCTAGCTCGTTGCACGCGTATGTAGCTAAGCTAACGCTCCGTCTAAACTATCTAAAGCTATTCTCTTCCTCCTCTTATTCTTCTTCTTCTTCTTCTTCTTCTACGGCTGCAGGTTTGATTCGGTATGTAAGTATATGTATTATAATTATATACGATAGAGAAAAGCAGATATGAGACAAATCGCAGATTGGCTATAGTTTTAAAAAATTGGTCTAATAAGAGTTGGTCAGATTTATTACGTGTTAATAAAAATTCGGAGATTATTTATTTTCGTACGTTATAATCGCATAGTAGCGGCATGATTCCGTACATAGAGAATATTATTACTGCTGCAAGAACGGTACCTGTATACGTATATTATAATACGTGCACTAACGTAAGCAAAATCCTTTTAAAATCCTTGCTAATCTGACATTGATCCAATAGAAACTTGAGTGTTATATAAAAGTAAAAACCCTTTATAATCCGGTTACAAAATACTATTAAAATAACGTATAGCTAATTGGTTGCACCCAAGCTACAGCCGTTTCGTCTATGTCACGTGTAACGTCGATGATAAACCGTTAATTATATAGCTCTAATTAAGGTGTATTTCAATTCGTTAGAAATAAGATAATAAAAATCACCGAATATCTTATAATGTATTTCTTTCGTATTCCACAAATGACATGGCGACACACGTGCGTCCCAAATCTTTTTTCAACTCCGGTGCTTTCATTCGCAGTTGAATTAATTTGCAAAGTTAAAGAGTATCAGCAAATTTCTACAGGACTAGTTTGTCTCTTCTCCCGCAACTGATCGTAAGTTGTTTATAGAATATTTTCGACAATTTTGTTTTACTGTACAATTATGCTCAGAGAGAAATAGAAGTGGCGAATCAAACTGCATCTAACTACGAGAAACGAATTGAAACATAATTTCGGGAAAATCTGGCGACCTAAAAATAACTATTTTTGTTTCCAAATTTATGAACGAACAGAAATGTACGAGTGAATAAGTGGTAACCCAATTATCGTACGCTCGTTAAGGTATCAATTTCTATCTATAAAAACGTTTCTACTATATCCACGTGTACCGTTACGGTATCTGCGGTACGGTTATTGCAAACTAACATCAATTAATGAGACGCGACTAGCCTTTGAAACGGTAAAACTAAAGTGAATTGATTTATCAATGCTCTTTCAATCGAGACGTGTTGACTAATTATTGGCTCAGTTTTTATCATCAAACTGAACTCTAGTATTTTATTACTGTTCTTAATTTATTTGAATAAAGCATCGGTAGATTACGCGAAATCTATTATTTCAAACCGCAACAAGTTGCGAAACGTTTGGAAACATGTCAAGATGTTCAAGTATTCTTTCACATTTGTAGGTTAAGTAGGGTGTTTATTTTTACGGAAGTATATATGCTGCTTATAAACATCGTAAACTATCGTGATTAGGAGTTGTTGCATACATGTCGATCTCGAAGTTTTATACGAGTATTTTCTTCGACTATATCGATAACGCCGGTTGTTATTTTATAGGTTTGAAAGTTTTAGTGAAATTGACTTTTGGTAGAGCGTTTGAGTCGTATAAATTTCTGATAAAATAATGTCAGAGACAAAGGCGAACGACGAGATAAAATAGAGACGTGAAGTTTTTCTATACCGAGTAAAACGCGAGGTGTGTAGAAAACCGTATTTCGAAACTTTGAATAATTACTTTCTTATTTATATTGCGTAAAATGATGGAGATCGAGAGGGGTAAGGGACGGTTACAAAATACCATAAAGTTATTTCGCAAGGTTATTAAACATACGAGCCCACAGACGAGCCAAGATCCCGTTGGTTGTGACGTTTAGGCAAGGCAAGACGCTACAACGAAGCGCGACCTAAATTAATCTCGGGACTCCCGGATAGCCTTTAGAATGAAATTACTCTGATATACAATTTATATGCATATTAACGTTTCTATGATATTATTTAGTCACCAATTATTCGTACCTAACTTTACCGCCGCAGTATTGGCAGGCAGATCCTTGCCAGCCGTCGTGACAGACGCAGGTTCCATTCGAGCAATCACCATTAACGCAGGAGTCGAGATTGCACGTAGCCTCATCACCGGTTGTCGCACTAGTAGCGTTCCTTATAATAGCACAAATAATCACAAACCACAACACACACGATACAGTTTCAAATCTTTCATAGAGCGTACCTTTTCGTCGGTACTTTGACTTAAATAGGAACAAAAACATCTGCACGGCTTCTGCCATTTTGGAAGTTGCCCATGACAGTCAGTCAATGGCCGACGAACCGACGGCGCGCGGTCTCGCTCTCGCTACCGAGATTCCGTTAAGACATCGCCACAACGACGTGCCGTACTATTCAGGCGCACCGAACCTCTGCGCCCATTGCACCTAGGATTCAGGAAATATTATGTAGATGGTATACTTGGGACTGCTAACCCCGCCATCTGTATTTTTCTTTAATCCTCTACGTTTATCCGTTGAGCTTCGTAAGAGTTCATTTGACAGTCTGGTGTTAGGTAGCGCTATCGTACCTAGCCCGTTATCTCTTATGAACATGATCGACGGAAATGACGTGTGAGGACTATTTAAATTAGAAACAAGATGTGAAAGTTCGGAGACAGAGCTGCAACGAAACATATTATCTGACGGCAGATAAAGAACTTGATTATAATTCACCAATTAGAGATGATAAAATTTAAAGTGATTTGAGGGATATTTGCTACGAGTAATTACAACGCACCATCTGTCGACAAGAATTTAATAATCGTCGGAATTCTGCGTATGTTATTCTACACGATATACCCAACTATCGCATATGCTTTGGACCTGACATAACCTAAATAGCTGACAAACTGAAATACGTAAGTTTATAATACAGGAATTAGTTCATATTTGAATGCGAATCACGCGGGGATTCAAAATCACGAGGTTAGAATGCTCACGCATCCCTTATCCGGACATCTTACATCCAATATAGCTTCGGAAAAATAGAAAAGATAGAAAACTGCATACATTAGCGATAAAACAGACCAATTTTTAGAGCAGGTCAATAGTCGCGAATCGCAGAATTTATTGTATCCGACGTATGTAGCAATATAAGCAGAATGCCGATAGGGATAGTTTATCAGAAGCGGTCACGTGACCGCAGAGTATATCCCCACTCTCAATTTTAAACGGTCTTTGTAGTGTCAAGTGGCGCTAGATACTCGATGTACTGACAGTACCAGGAATACCTTTGCCACTGTAACTGACAACTAAAATTATACAAGTGTTGTTTTGAGTTTGACATTTCTTGGTAAAATTTAAACGCTCGACTAGCCATACCCGCAGGCGTGCGCAACGCAATTGGCGCGAACCGATATCGAATTTTTGAACTATACTGGTAATTACATTGACTAATTTATTATTTACAGTTATTACTATTATCAAGGATTTGTACAGTGCCGTTTGATTTTCTAACGCTCTTGCGGTTAACTAAAATATTTCCCCGAACTTGAAACTCTGTTTTATTCTCTGATATCTCTGCAAAATTCTTAGTCTATAAAGCATCTGCCGATTTTGAATTTGAAGAATACCTATAGCATAAAAAGAGTTTCTTAGATAAAATTTCTTAGATAAAAAAACTGCACCTTGCGCATTACATCGGATTAATGACTCAAACAAATGATAGCAGGATTAACATTAACACCTATCATGTCCCATTGAAATAGCGATTCCTATGAATTGGATAATCTCGCATTTCCTCGGAATTGTTATTGCAACTCAATCCGCGTACAAATAATAATAATAAGTCGAATAATAGGGGTGAAAGGAGTCTCAACGTACCTACTCATCATGATAACGATATACTTCTCAAATTTTAGTTTTTAAACTTGTGGATGTTCTTTTTCGGGTGTTAATGCACAGCGGAGTAAAGATCAGGCTCGATGATGAGTAAAAAAGCACAGAAATCGGTAAAGGAAGATAAAAGACCACAGATAGATGAAAGCGAACTGAGGAGAATAAATCGAGATAAAAGAAAAAATGAAGAAGCTATAGCAAGGATAGATGAGAAACAGACGGATGATAAAGAAGGCGATTACACACAGATAAATGACGGAAGTACTACTGGCGACAAGGGTACTCCAGCTGACATTAGAATCGGCGGGTTGGAAGGGTAAATATTTCATGAAATCGATCTCTTGTATGATTATACGGTTGAATTTTATACATTTGTTATTTTTCGGAGTACACGAAGAAAATAGTATGATCCTTAGTGAGTAAGCAAATAATAAGTTATTCATGAACTTGAAATTTACATATATGTACTGTGTAAAAAATGTAATTAATCGATCGAATTTATTATTCACGTGGAAAAATTTGACCTTCGTATTGTACGATTTTTTTAAAATATACTTTGTCATTGCTATTGAAAACAATTTACCTGAGCTCTAAAATACCCATGAATATTCCATAAAGTCCATATTATCTGAAAAGCATGACGATAACAGAGAGATAATTAGTATAACAACCGAGATGCTGTGTACTAAGGCTTGGAAGCAAATATAGTTATACTGCACTGAGAGAAATGGTATAGAATGAAATCAAATATCAACCTATTATAGAAGATTCATTTTTCAACAGAATAATTTTTCATTCCATACAAATCGATCATAATCGGGATAAGGAAAAAATTCATTGACTGCAAATATCATCTTCTTTATATAAATTCTACTATAGATTCAATTATTTATAGTAAATCAAATTTTTCTGTTACCCGAAATCTAATTTATTCATCACTGATAGATTTTCCAGTTGAAATAGATCAATTTTCTCTGTGTAGTTGCCAAAGAAATTCATTTGAGATTAATTTCGCTCTCGAAAGTCGTTTCCTTGACTCACAATCAGAACTGGTTAATTTCATAATAGTATGTGAGTCTTATCGCCGGCTTTAGACCTTTCACTCAATACATTCGGGAAATGTGTTAAATTGGTCGAAATAGTCTCACACATGCCCTAAGGTCAACTGTATCAGAAAAAATGTTCGACAGTTAGCACCTCTGCTCTTCGCTGCCTGAGGTTGAAAAAGTTTCATCAAAATTGTTCTGAGCCTCAATTTTCCATTACCACTTCTTTACGCTCAGCCCATTCGCCTGCAGGCGGAGAAAATCGATGTTCGATTCTTCTATCAAGTGCAATGCTCCATTTTTCGTGACCTTTGCTCTAGTTGCAATGGTTTCTACCGCGTGTAGAACTCTTACATTATACAGTCTAACACATGGCGATATTGAAAGTTGGGATTGTACAAGTTGAGATAGATATTTTCTAATCTACGTCATCGTAGAACACTTTACAAATCAGTCTTTTCTACGATATCTGATGGCAAACCTTGTCTCACCTTGTCTCTAATCTAATCAATGGATCTTTGTTGTCATCAAGAGTTAAGCTACATATTTTTGTGCAAAAATTGTACAATCTTATAATATATCTAGAGATACCTGTTACATTCGCGTACAGCAAAAGTAAAATATAACATTCGTTTTTCCGATTTTTCTGCGATTTAAATTGCGACAGTTTAAAAATGTCCCAATTATATTCAAATCTAGGGGAGCCACTCATTCTACACTGATAGTTATGGACGGCTATGGAGAGAAGCTACTCGAATTGAAAGGTCCAGGCACGAATCATTGGGTAAGCGGTTGCGAAATATTTGAAATATCAATATATTTCAACACGAACTGATTCCGCCGTAGTTGATGTATAAAAATTTCAATGAAACGCCATTTCATCATTTCTTCCAGCAATTGGGCATGAAGGAAACGGCAGCCAGGATAAACGGGATGATAACTAACGCTAAAAAAGAATTAAACATGCCAAAATCAGTACCATTCGATTCTACGGTGAGCTTAAACAATTTACGAGACAAGGCAACTTGATTTTCAAACTTCAATGTTTCGACGTCTTTGCGTTCTTTAAAACCGAAAATAAATGAAAGAAAATATTACGATATCGTCGAACGAATGACGTATGTAATTGAATGAACGATTATTTAAAATTTGCACCGCAGGGTCTCACCTTGAGTGGTTGTGAACAAGAAGAAACCAACCGTCATCTGACGGAGACGCTTCTTAACGAGTATCCAATGGCATCCAAAAAGTACTTTGTAGGCTCAGATACTTTGGGCAGTATAAAGACTGGCCTTGAAAATGGTGGTCTAGTTTTAATCGCGGGTACCGGAAGTAACGCTCTGCTCATAAACCCAGATGGAAAGACCTACGGGTGCGGTGGCTGGGGCCACCAAATGGGAGACGAAGCCAGCGGTGAGTTTACTACTTTATAACAACTCGCTGATGAAGTAAAAACGCCGGCAATTAATTTGCCAAGAAAATAAAATAATAATCGGACTTGTGTATACGGGAAATTGAAGTCCCACTATTCAATGAAATATTGTATGCCCTCAAAAAAATGATGTTCTATGCCTCCTCCCCTGGTCTTGCCTTTGCACAGATGCAGTATCGAATCTGAAAATCGTGCGAAGTGTCGGTACCAGAATTTTTCCTATTGTCACTGTTTAGTTTATTGATATTGTGATTAAAATCCGTACAGCTTATTGGATATCTCGTCGTGCGGTAAAGTACGTATTCGACGAAATGGATAATTTGGAGAAAGCTCCGCATCCGATAACCTACGTTTGGCCAGCCATACGGAATTTCTTTCACGTAGCTGATAGAAGCGATCTGCTACCACATCTCTACGCAAATTTTGATAAGAGCAAATTTGCAATGTTCGCCAAGGAACTGGCTAAAGGATGCGATCATGATGATCCTCTCTGCCTTTTTCTATTCCAGGACAATGGCCGGATGTTAGCACGTTACGTTCAAGCCGTAGGCGTCAAAGCCCACAATGTAAGTAATCTTTCTCTCGCATAGGAGATAAACCTGTAATTGACCCGCAGATATACAAATATCGCGATAAATACGCATTCTTTTACTTCCAGGACTTGAAATTGTCTCCCGGAGGACTTAAGGTGATTTGTGTGGGATCGGTATGGCATTCGTGGCAATACATGAAGCAAGGTTTCGAAGACCAGATCCACGGTACCCCTGGTATCGACGAGCTAACTCTTCTCCGTCTAAAGACATCCGCAGCTATTGGGGCTTGTTATCTAGCTGCTGAGTGTCTGAAGAGCAGTTCAGTGAAAAAAACCTACGATGAAAATATCAATATATTTTATCACTACAAACGGTCTAATATACCGACTGTGCCAAAGACCGATTAATGGCTGACAAATACTAAGGATTAAATATACGAGCGATATCCATCCGCAGGGAGGTAGGATTAGCAGTTATACAAGCTGATTGAAAGCCTGGAAGGCTAGGGTTGAAAGAAATAGCGTTAACGTGAATTATAAAAAAAAAAAGAGAAGGCTTGAATCTCATGGATGAACAAGTTCTGACGATTTTCTTCTTTTGGGATTTAGTTTTCGTGGTATTATTATTTCTGCATTAATTTTCGGAGTATATTCTCATCCTTACACGTTTCTTAGCTCTACTTCTAGATGTGAATAGTGAAATTGAATTGACCACGACGACGATGATGTAGTACAATACGATATAGCTGTAACAAAATCAGCAATAAGAATATTATGGCTAGACCTTTATATATTACTATCCAAGTTGAAAAATAAGCAAGTGTATAACGTAGAGTTATGAGTAAAAAGCCTTACAACCTACATTATGCTAAATACTTATTGAATATTGATCTTCTATGAATATATACTCATACACAAGGCAATTTACTGTGATTTTTTTAACTTGGAATAGTACAAAAAAAAACATTAATATATTACATAACTGTTATGCAATTTGAAAATTGAATTAAATTTGAAAAAAAAAAAATGTGTTCGAAAATGAATTTGAATGAAACCTATCCGCGTTTAATAATTTAACTAATACAATAGCCCTTTGATGTAACGGTTAAAAATGAAAGTATATAGGTCTGACCGGCACGTATTTTCAGAATCGATTATTCATGAAAATCTAAGAATCAATGTTCTTTACAAAAAATTGTCGGGAATGATCATTTCCGAATTATAGAATATCTAAGTATTGACTAATTACAGAACTTACAATTAGATTATTTGAGACCTCAAAATAAAGAGTCGCAGAAAAAGGTAAAGTGAGAAATGACGAAGCTACCGATCATTAGAATATTTAGGTTGTTTCTGAATAGTGAATACCCATCGCAATTGATTGAGTCTCTTTATTTGATTCCTAGCATAGAGGTTACCGATTCGAAGTAATATTATCACGGCAATTGTGTCTCGTTAAGGCAACCCACGTGCGACCCCTTTGACGCTATGAGGGTCACTGCCTCCACGACAGGTGCGTTCACCTAGGTCAGTACTTTCACGCTCACGGAGTGCGAAATGGTATTTCCAGCTCGCGGCCGAATTGACGACAGACGAACTACATTTGCCGCAAGCATCTGTGTCTTATTATATGCAATCCTAAGTTAGAAATCACAGGAATGAAATACGGGTTGCAAAAGATGTGGCGTACAGATGTTCGCGGCAAAAATAATTCTTTGATTCAATTGATTTCTCAGCTTTTGCGTATGCACATGTTGCCATCGCTACTATCAACTGACTATTCGAATCTGCCAGTTATGTATACGCATGCTGCTGCGGAACTGAATCAGTTGAAGTTATAAACATAAATGAATCGATGAAATGTCAAAATTACGAAAAAAAACCTAATAACCCAATGTTAAATATTTGAATTAAATATGAAAAAATGGGCGTATCGGATACTATTAAATCCATCTGGGACTGGATATTATGGAGTTGTCTAACAGTTTCAAAAGTCGTCGTGATAGCCTTTCTGTCCCTCTTCATCTTGCTAATTTCCTGTGCCTTTCTGGTGTTAATCATACTACTTGCAATCAATTTCGCTGTCACGTTATTGATAAGGGATGATCGCGAGGACGAATAACGACACCCATCACACGGCTCTTGAACTTCATAACCACGCTACGAAGGAAGTACAATATTTTTAATGTATACCTTCGGCTTCTCATTTGGAATATCAACTAATTAGCATCGAATACTATATCTCCGTAATAGCGAGATCTCAGCAAGATGGGGGCTGTTTTAGGGATCATTATTATGCCGTTTAAAATTTTGTGGTGCGGCGTTGTTCTGATCTACGATATCCTGAATCTGGCGATCCTATTATTGCTCATAGCTGTTGCGATATGGATGGCTGTACTGTTCGTCAACTTCGTGACCAGAGGCTTAGACAACTATCTCCACGACGGGGAGGACTGTGGTTGAGATACGAAAATAGATCGAATCTTAAGCCTCGACGATTGATATTCAATCATAGTTCGCATAAAAATGGAATTTATCGAAGAAGGTAATGCGTTATACGTCTTATGCAGTTTAAAGTCCGGAATAGCAGAAAAGTATTTTTTATTTTTGTGGAAAAGTTCGGAGCGTTTAGAATCTGAATAAAAAAATAAAAAAAATAAAAATATTATCGCACTTTTTAGACCCCAGACTTTCAATTCGTGGAGCAATGAGCTACCGCTAAAGACCGTATAGAAAAATTTTACAGGAATAATAAGAGAATAAGGAATAATTGATAAAGTCACTTGTAATTGAAAAATATAATTATATTATATGAGTTTATCACAATTGTTGTGTACGCCCAGACGTACACATATTCAACATCTCTCTGTGTTCTGACGCTAGATATTTTATATATAAAATATTAATATTATTCTCCGACAACGCGCAAGTTACTGCGTTGGCCCCGAACATTATACCCTAATTATAACAATTTATTTTAACAGTTTTTAAAACCTGCACGTTCACTTTTCATCAGGAGCAAATACTAACGCATGCCTATGTAATATACATATGTAACCGTAATTTTACAGATTTATGCGGGTTACGCGCATTTCGCGATTCTTAATCACTCTAACTCTGTTCTTTTTTTGTTTTCTGTTTTTTTTTTTTAATAAAAATATTCCGATCTGTACAAATTTAAATATGGCGATAAATCCTACGCGCTATTTTATACGCGTGTTTTTTAAATAAATTAAAAAATGTTTCAGTTGAAGCTCTCCAGCGTTAGTCAGTTATGTAAAGTCACGATTATTCATTCAACACACGATACCTTATATGAAGTTACCAATTATCACTAAAACTCAACGATATACATAGTAGTACGTAACAGTAATTATAACAATAATACTACATAATAATCAAAGTAATTATCATCATACCAGATACGATAAAATAATATTCATTTTAAACTACACGATGGTACATCATTGTGTATCCAACTGTATCGCATGTTACTGGTTTGATGTCTCTTTGGAAATATTTTCTGGCGCGGGATTTTATTTCATACCATGCGAAATAATAAATATTATTTCAGAGGGGCGAGAAGTTAACATCTCGATCTTCATGAGTCCCGAACCTTGTTGTGACTGTAGAAATATCCGATATTCACGGTTGAAAAGAGCGAAAAATTTAGTATCTATTATAAATTCTCTCAATTCTCTGTGAGAAGTAGTAAAGTCCAACCAATTTGAAGAGGCTTGTCAGTTTCAATGTAATTTACTGCCTTACAAACAAAAACTAAATCATTTACAACGAAACTTACCACGTTTGCTTTTTGAATACATCACATCGCCGAAGATTGCTTTGGACTTATAATTGCGTATTATCTTGTAAACTGCAACGTAGAAGATATTTGTCCCATCTCTAGTAACTAGCGTAAGAATAACCACAGCTATAGACTTTGAAGAGTTGTTTCTTGCAGCTGATATCCTCAACTCTTCCAAGAGAGGACTAAATGCCTAAAGAGTATTCATCAGTGTTTCAAGTCGAATATTTCTATGAGGAGTGGCTCAACGCGTGAAGGATTAACATTGAGATAAACACCGACGACCTCGTCGTTCAGTCTATGAAGTTCGGAAATCTTTTGGATCAATTTCAAGAAGGTGGATTTCGCCTCGCAGCCAGGATAAATGCTCTCCAAATATCTCCTCAGAAGATAGTAGTACGAATTCTTGAATCAAACCCAGAATTGAATAAATGATCAGATGGACGTTGAAAACCTCATTTGATTTATGCAGCTTATGGAATATGTGTTTTCTTCAAATATACGAAATGAAAATGTACATATTTTTTATCATAAATTATTATACCTGTTCCAATTTGATGACGTCACTATGAATGACCCGTGGTCTGTCTGGAGTAAAGAGTGCTATAGCGCCAAGAATCAAGATGATGTTTTCATCCCTCCATCTAGGATCAAAAGTTCTAACAAATCGCGAGTGTTCCGCGTACAAATTCCCCTTAGCCTCCTTCAAAACGTCAGCCTTAATCTTGGACATTCTTTCCTGACTATGGGGGATCTTCCATATGTCTTTGTCCGGATCGTAGTTTATAGCAGATCGCAAGATCATCATCTCTGTGCATCCTCCCTTCAGCAGAGCCAGCTGATCTTCCTGGCACATATTTTTAAACGCATTTATCTTCTTGGACATCTTAATTAATCTTCGAATGGCTATTGCAGTCAGATTAATCACGTCCAAGAGCATCGGGTCTGATTGTCCAGCATTTCCCTGAAAATTACTTCTATTACTATCGAAATATCCAACCAATTTTCCATTTTTAATTTTTATATGATGTATCTTTGTATTTGTGGAAATAAAAAGGTGAATGAATATTTCTCATTGTGTAATTATTGAACCACACCTTAAATCTGCAGTCATCTCCAACCAGATTAGTGATGTCGTCATCCAATGGTGCCAAAAGAGCTTTATTAGCAACAATTAGCTCGTTCAATTTAGCTCGCTCTGCATCGTTCAATTCTCTGCTGTTCGGATTACTACCAAGTGTAGAACAGGCTGAGAATTCCAATTTTATAGCCTCGCATAGTATCGATTCTATAGAGTTGACGGTAATTGGAGTCCTGAAAATGCAAGGGGTTTAATTCTACTCCATTTTCAGATTCGGAAATCTCGAGACAAACGTCTCGTCGCAATAAACTGCTCGCTTCATCTATTTATCCATTCATTTTCTACCAATGCAATTAATTTATTGCAAGGGAATGCAATAAAAAAAGACTCCAGTGATTGAATAAGACAATCGCAAGCCACAGACTAGTTCTGTCTGACAGATTTTTAAAAGACTTCTTTAAACAATAAAAATTCACAAGTCGGACCCAAATGAGGATCGAACCCAACTACAGAAAGAATCCCTACCGTTGAACATCTTGAAGAATATCTCTGGTAACATCCTCTGATGGTTTGGCCCAATCGCTGCTGGTGCTTGATTGTGCTTTGGGAATCTTACATTCTGCCGTAGGAGTGTTTGTGATAAGATTAGTTAGAATCGGATTCTCAACCGGCTTTTGTTCGCCATCCAGCATATGTCTGATCATATTATCGGATATCCCGTTGTTTGCCAAGGTTTGATCAAAGTCTGTTTGCGGCTTGGAGTTTGCCGTTGTTTCATTGATCTCATCGGACGAAGTGACATCGTTTTCTTCCAGAAACTTTGATATTTTTGGGTCTGATACCAGCCTGGAAACTGTGTCCATGTCAGCTATAATTTTCGATATAAATCCCTGATCTTGAAATATTTTAGCAGCAAATTCTGGATTGCTAAGAACCTTGGATATCAAATGAGGATCCTGCATCACTTTGGAAATCAAATTCGACTCTTTCGGACAGGTTTCCTTTGCCCTATGGCATATAGTTTGCCCTCGGGTTACCTCCAGCTCCCCCGAGGCCAGGCTCGTTTCCGAACCCGTTCTGGGACCCATTGAACTCTCTGGATAAGACGACGAGGGTTTTTGGATAAAGGAAACCGAAGGTACTATAGAAGTAGTCTCGTGGGAGTCGAACCTCGGCGAGTTTGCCAGGTTTCTCTCGATCCTGGAAATTTCAAATTTCGAGGAGTTCGAAGAAGCCACAAAGCCTTTCTCCAAACCAGAAGAGACATTGGCTCTGTACCTCAACATTTCTGGCTCAAAGTCACCAGCATTTATCGTCGTACTTTCGATCCTCACTACCTTCTGAGAGCATGGCTCAAACCGCGCTGCGCCTTCGTAAGATTCCATTAGTGGTGGAGTGCGAGGGAGATATCTGCTATGGCTCTGGACTGCTTTTTCAAAGGAAAGTTGTCCCTGGTCAAATCTCGCAGAGTTCTGATTGTATTTCCCGATTTCTTGATCTGTGAGCATGTCGAGGGACTTTGAACCGGTGATATTTGCACCTTCCGGCGGACTGGAAGGGCTAGGAACGCTAGCGGCAGTCACTGGACTTAAACTATCCGTAGTTTGTTGCCTATTACCATCCAAGTCAGTGTATTTTCTATCAGATTCCCAGATATATGATTCCGAGGCAGCAGAAGGCAGAGATGCAGTTTCATGATCAAAGTTGCTATCTTCCAAGTTTTCTCTCTTCAGCTTTGGGATCTTTGGGGAATCATGCTGTGGCCGTTTCTTAGCACGATTTTGTTCGATCTTTTGCCGTTTCAAGACCTTGTCCTCTTCGGTCATAATGTATTCCTTCCGCATGCCAATGACAAAGCATTTATCCAGACGACACTTTTGACAGAATCTCCGAGTCACTATTGTGATCTCACAGTTTTCGGTAAACGGGCATCGGAAGTCCTAGAAGTAAATAACTCAGAGTTAAATTAACTCTTAAATATGGCATGAAAAGATACGATCCTCGAGTAGCAAAATATATTGCAATAAAAAATATCAGCTAGAGAATAGCTTTCACAGAATGTTGAGAAAAAAAATTTCTCGTCGGTTTCGAAATTCGGCGAAAGAGGGGAGAGAGATCCATCCAACGTTTGCAAGATGATTTCTAAGAAAATTCGTTGTCTAGAAAAATGGGGAATTGAAAAGAAAAATCAAGTGAACGGCCTTAAATTCGCGTAATCTTCTCGCAATGATAATTTATATTATTTATCGAGATTACTAGATCGATTTATCATTAGTAAACACTATACAATATTCCCCATAAATAAATTCTGTACATGACGGTGTTGAATTCCGTGAATAATAATCGTTCACTTTTTCTTCTTCTTTTTATTCGACTTCACATTGCAGTAGCCTCGAGTAAACATGACAGAAGTGTGTGATGTTATGTTTTTGAGGTTATAACAAACAAATGTGACAGTTCGTATCTGGTTGATTATTTAACCACGGATAGCGCTCTTGGCGGCTAACAAGTAACAGCTGTTATCGAATATAGTGTGGGGGGGGGGGGGGAGAGATATTTTTTCCTCTTGCATGTGTCATGCATGTATTTGAAGCTATACGAACTCTACATGAGTGGTGCGAAGAATTTATTAGTTATTTCTCATAGAATTCTGACACGATACCCAATGATCTCGAGATTCTTAACACATATTATCTCCATTTCTATCCCAACTGATGGACCCTCGCCAATTTATTTTGCAGTTTCCACTGTATTTTTTGCTTAAGTTCGCTTTTTAAACATGAAATTCGCTGAGGAAGGTCTTTGCTCGGTTTATCGACAATTGTTTTTTGTTACAGACTTCAAGATCTTGGATTTTTTCAGAAAAACGACGATAATTTTAGAATTCTAGTTTTTTTCATTGCGATATTTTCTTACAGCGTAGGCCTCCTATATCAAATTACGTAAGACAAGGAGATATCGTATAAAAATTCTATTTCAAATGTCGAGGCCATTTTTCGGCTAACTAAACACAGCTATTTTCCAATCTGTATATTACATAGATTATAACTCGAGAAACAAGATTTAGATCAGCTTGAAAATTTTACGGCCTGTATTTAGTCTCTCGACCATGTCGTTGTCCGTGAATGATCAAAAATTCGTATAGACATGATTATAATATATTAATTATAATTGACACTTCGATACCGTCAGTGATATACCTAATCTCTATTATACATTGTCAAAGATGAATGCGAGCTATCTCTTTGTTAAAAAACATTTTCAATTACATCTTCAATGAATCATATTTACGTTTAAATATATGATTGAGTTTTTTTAATTACTTGTTTTTACTGACGCATCAATTTATTATCTCATATAACTCGTAATTATTACCGAACGAGTATTGGAAACATAAAAATCACATTAAACTGCCAGTTGGTTTGATAACATATGCTGTTATGTGTACTTCTGTAGTTACATATTATTTCTTACGTTACATAAAGATAGTGACTACTTGAGAGTGCGAGTATAAACGGTGGACTAACAAGTACCCATATCGGCCATATCTTCTCGTTATACATCCGAAACGAGTGTCGTTTAGTAACAGTAAATTTTCATATGTCAATTGGGATTCGTAGTGTTTCATTTTTTATCGGTATTAAATCTGCAGTAATTGATATCCGTACACATAATCTGTACGCTCCTTTGTGCGATGTATTTTATAATCGGGAGCAATGAGGAAATGACTACAGACTTAACCCAGTTTTATCTCCCAACTCTAGCCAACATCTGATTCTAATAATTTCGAGCGTCGCGTCAGCAATGAATTGTTATCAATTATCAGCTAACGACAATTAGATTTTGTCGACGGAATTGTAACTTGGTTAGCACACCACACACACGTGTGACGTGTGCTAACTTCTAAGAATAATTTATAGCAGCAGGGAATATTAGTAGAATTTCTAAACCAATCGGAACGTTCAAATGTGAAAATTGATCGTATCACGCTGTTTTACAATTAAACGTATAGAATCGGTTGAAAAAAAGATCACCTTATTCTTTAAAGCATTTCTGCGAAAGAAGGCTTTGCAACTCTCGCATGATACTGCGTTGAAGTTATATCCGAGTGCCCTGTCCCCGCAGACGCCACAAATTTTGTTAGCTTCTCTCCCAGTTGCCTCATCTTCCATCTCTTTGAAGTGGTTTAATTGTATCAATTTTTTTCTACTTTTTTCTTCTTTCTTTTCTTTCACGTATCGACACTCAACCACTTTGCGAGTACACGTTTTTATATATTCCCGCTGCTGGTCCGTCGGTGACTCACGTTAACAACACCCATAATTGGTAAACGTCCAGTTTTACTGGCTGAAAATTCTTTCAAAACGTTATCCGAAGCACTTTATGATTGCTCTATAGAAACCCCTGCCACTGTCTTGGTGTTGAATTCTAAGTGACAGCCAGAATAAAGCGGTCAATTGAGCGGCACTTATCAAATCTTCAACACTGGTTCTGCGAGGCGTGTGTGTCGTCTTGACAATTTTCACCAGATACTTGATAGTGGTTTTAGTTTACATATTTGGCTAACATGCATCTAGAACGTTGTGCAAATACAGATGGTTGGCAGCACTGCGCCCGCGCGCACGTGCTTTATGCGCGGTTGAATTATAATAGAATTTAAGAATGTAGCAAATTCTTATATTTTATCACAGCTGATTAAAGGTCAATGATCACTTATGGCATACGATGCGGCTTATCTATGATAATTTCACTTGATTTTGTGATACTCTTCATCGTCTTATTAGGCATTACTGTAGCCGTTGTTATAGGGGAGAAATCTCTGATGCAGTTCATGGTGAGATATGCATATTCATTAAATTTTATCAGATTGAGATATATACTTATCTTATCTGGCATCAACGTTACATTAAAAAATAAAAAGACATTCACAATGCCACGCTGAAAGTTTTCACCACGTAATGCGTGAGCGATCTAAAAATGAATTATTCAATTTTCTATGTTTAGGATTATAGATCAATGACTCGAATAAATTCTCTTACGATTCCTTGTAAAAAATGATCCAAACTGCTTACTTTTTATCGAGTCATTAAACCGCCCGATACTGATTCAGGAATCGGTTTATTCGCATTCTCTTGGAGTGGCTGTCGAGCTGCTAATCTGTCCTGATAATGTGTAGCTGTTCTATCAGCAAACAACAGCAGGTGGTTCAACATGTCAGCCGATACCCATACGCGAATTCTTAACTTTCAATCACGTGCCGTTATCTAACCAGCTGGGTAATCATTTCTTCGTTTATTGAAGGGTCATTCCCGCATCCACGGGGTTCAAAGTTTATGATTATCCTCATAAAGTTAATTCGAATGTATTTATTTGTTTAAAAAAAAAAAAATTACAAAATTGTTCGAAAACCTCATCCTTATGTTTAAGATACATAATTATACTCATTTGTATAAAACAATATAACGTCCTTCGTGTCAAATCAAAATATAGCATTGTCTTTTTTTTTTACAAAAATCACATTTTCGAGCGCAGTCATTGATTGTAAAACATTTTAACTAGGTATTGCACTTACTTAACGTACATACATATCTAATAACTATACATATATCGTAAATAACAACATGTTTCATGTATCAAAATACTCGTCATTACATCACCATACGTATAACAGTAATAGATTTCGTCTATTGTTCTTTTATCTTCTAATTATTAGTCGCCGATCAAAATATAGATTATAATCATCTACGTACTAGACCCTAAAGGGATGAAAGGCGATGATTCAATGTTTTCATACAAATGTTTCCACCAGGGTCACTACTTCTACACAATTCGTCGATATTGTTTGTGGACACTCAATCACTTTCTTCAATTTAACAATAACAATCATAATCATGTGTATAACATTAATTTAATGAAGTATTTAATACATATGAGCACACTTGAGAATCATATATTACATATACATATACATATATTTGGGTGGCGCAAAAATATGAATATTTAAAGGTCGCTCGAAAACATCAAAAGCAATGCATTTAAAAAAAAAATTTAATTATGAGCGACCTCTAGAAATAAATATTTTCAGCTGAAACTGTGAGAAACTTTTTTTGTTCGTGTACAAAAATTTAACGTAAAAAAATTAAAAAATGAAAATAATTCGAATTTTGACTATTTTTGGGATTTTCAAAATTCATGAGCGATCTTTGAAAGAATTTTAATCGAGCTGATTTTTGGAGAGAGCTATTGAACCATGATAAACTAATGTATTTTCATCGGAGACTCGGAAAAAAAAATAGTCGATTTTTTTGCGCCACCCTAATATACATATATGCTTATCCTAAGGTATAATGTCGTAAGGCACGGTCATGGTTAAGGTAGGATTTGAGTGCGAATATCTAATGGATATATCCTTTAGTTCATTCGGGATACCTTAGATATATAAGAAGGAATTTTACTTTACAGCTACGATAAGTTAGGGCGCATCTACGTAGGTCTTACTTGTAAAATAGTAACTATTACATAGAATTCGTTTGAGCTGTAAGAGCAAACAGGCACGCAAGATATATATGAATAAATAAAATAAGTAGATCGTATTGTTTGTCATTGTGGTCCGCGTCGTTTTTCCTTCGACCTCTACCATTCCACTATAACTCACTTTGTGGACAGTAAGTATAAAGAAAATCATCCTCAGACAAGTTTGGACATTTTCGATCACTATTTGAATCGAATATTTAATGAAAATGAATCAATTCTACTTCATAATAAGCGTTAATGTCTCCTCTCTCGAAAAAGCTGTCTAACAAGTATCTATGATCGAGAATACGACTCAATGTATTTATTTAAACTAAAATAGTGAGAATCCTTTAAATTTTATACCTTGTCTGGAAACAATTTCTGGAGGTCTGCTGCGGGATTACCTATCATCTATGAATTCTAAGCTAGCTCTCTTCGACTTGATAAACAATATCCAGTATGTTTCTATCCGTTTTCAGAGCAGTAGCTTCTTTTCTTTTTTGTTAATAATTGAGGAGATACTTTAATTATAGATAAGTATCATTTTATCTTTGGACAGGACGTAGGTGGAATCTTGACTATTTTCAAAAATTGCCGAAAAATTATCAATCGATTTTAGGAGTTCTTTTGAGATTCATCGCTCCCCCCATATGAATTTAATATTTCCGCTTCTTAATTTAGGTGTAACTCTTATTTATGCTCCTGAGTCTTGAGTCTTGCGGTCAGACAACTGCAGAGTAGTTAACGACAAGTCCGTCGAATGAAATCGACTAATCGTTACTACTTTAGTGGTGTTTCTGTCAATCGAGTACTCCCAACCGACACATCCCCGCTGCCACTATTGAGGACCAGTTCGTTTTGTTTGTAGTAACTGACCATCTCTTCAATAGTCTTGAACGACTGCTCTCTGGGCTTCACTCTTCCGAGGGCGTAACTGTAGAAAATGTCAAAAATTTTCGATATATAGGTATATAATTATATGATCCAGCACAGAACTGAAAAATTAAATGCATCGATTTTGGCAAATTTCTATTCCTTGTTCTTTTAATTTCTTATACCAATTCGAAGGACGTTGTTATACGTGCAGGAGAAATTATTATATCAAATCGCGATTCCGTTCAATGTTGAATCGAATTAAAGCATCGAAAAAATTTCGTATTTCCTTCAATACACAAATACAATTTCATCCAGTCAATAGCTTAAATGATGTTTCCAATTTTATTTGCTCAGTACTTTTACGGAATGGATTACGAGCAAAGAGATAGTCTTTTTTGTTAATAACTACACCCTGAGTTGAACAAAGAATTCGCATTCAGTCTCTTCAAGTCCCTGAATACTTGTGAAATCTTTCGAAATCCGAATAAATTCCGTGAAATTTACTAAATAAACACCACCCACGTATAGAATTTTTTGATTGGTAGAGCAGCCCATGATTATATACCAAAAATTCTGAACGGTCTTTAAAAAAAGGAAATGTTTCGAAAAATTATTTGAAAAAACCAAACTTCGAAAACAAAAATTGATCTAAAAGATACTAAAGGATTTTTTTTGCGATGGAATACAAAATCTGAAAAAAGAGCTGGGAATATTTTTTGCGTAGAGCCTGTCAGAGATACCACGAAAACGGTATTCGGATAATTTTTCCTTAAATTGTCCAATTCCAAGATCTTTTGATGGCAAAAACAAGGTAACTGCCATAAACTTTATCTGCCCGCAACTCTAAGAGACTTGACTTTACTTTACTTTTTCATGTAACAATATTTATTCCCATTATACACACGGAATCTTTTCCCATGAAGGACTTCACCACATACTTTGTAAGTTGTAGGAAAAGCTGATATCAACGCAGAATGAGGAAAAGGTAACTCATTATCAGTCGACGTGGTGGAATGTGGGGAATACCAGCTCAACGCTCAACACAGCTGGGATTAGAGGACTAGCACTTTGCTTTCTGATAAAATATACAGCTGTCTTTATGAGACCGTGAAATTAACATATTTTTCCTTGTCTCGTCGACCCTAACATAATTAACGATAGTATGTCGATCTCCCAGAGTTTGAATAACTTATAAACTCTGAACCAAAAGCCGTCCAAAGTTCCCTAAAATTTTCGTTTTGGAGTTACCAATTCCGTGCAATTCGAGGAAAAACGAAAAATCAAATCCTCCCGAAAAACAGTTTTACTTTCCGAATGGATTTGCGGTTCTTTTTCATCGGCTCAGTATACCGCGTTAGACTGATTTCAATAAAATTCATTCAAGGATCGTGTTTCATCTTGAACAATATATTTCACCATCCAATTTTCGCTGAGTATTTACATAATTAGCTGTACCCACATTCCGATGGATATATTGTTTAATTATTTCGAAGAATGACTGTTTTACAAGGAATTTCGAAATCTCATGTGTACATCTATTAATGAAATCGATTCAAATCTCACGAAACTTCCGAAAATCTTTGCAAATCACATACAAACGAGTTCAATAATGATCAATACGTTATTAAATGCATATATGTTTCTTACTTCATGTCAGGTCTCTTTCGCACAGCTATATTGTAGACTTTAGTCTTATACCAGAGTACGAGGGTCCAAGGCTGGTTCATATTCGCCATAGAGGGTCTGAGAAGAAAGTATCCATCGGGTGGTCCGGCAGAAAATCTGGAAGAACCTAAACCGAAATAAATACCGACTTTTTCAATTTTCTAATCGTTTTAAAAATTCTTTCCAAATTAACTAACTTAGGTACAATTAGGATTCAATTATCGTATGAAATCTGATATTTTACCTCCCTCGATCAGGGCTATGGCTTCCTCTCTGCTAATATTGTGAAACCAAGGCTTTTCCGTGTACGATGGAGCATCGAAGTTTCTATCAGGAATTTCAACCGGCCTATCGGATTGTGGTCCATTAATTGGTGGTGGTGGTAGCGGTCTGGATGACTGACGTCCAGTAATAGGAACTGTAGAGGGTCTCGGGTCGAGAGGTCGTTCTAGAGAAAGAAAACGATTTTTTAATACTTTTCTTACATTGCTGGAGCAGGTCCGATCGTAAAACGTTCCCTGCAATCCATAAATTGTATAAGTATGAGTATTAAAAAAAAGATGTCAATCTTCTGCGACGGAAGTGAACGCAGGAAGCCTCCGTTACGTCGTTTCTTCCTATTATCGAGTTTCTTCATTTTAGAATTAGCAACGAAACGCAGAGTTTTATGAGCCAGATCAAATTGTACTAACTTGCAAGATTATCACGTGCTTGAGTCAACGATGCTTTAGTTAGACACTCGGATAAACAGGCTTGTCGTCTAGCAGCTGTGTTCAAAGACACAGATCTTTTCAAATCACTCACCATGGTCGCCATTTCTCGTTGTTATCCTTTCAATTTAACTAATGCAAGATTAATCCTTGATCACCGCAACTCGATAGGAATATAGAATACCCTGGGATCAAGCATTAATCAAAAGAATGTGAATCAAGAGCTGATCCGTACACATGATGATTTGCGGATTGTTCTTTTGTTCAAAATTTATGAAAACATAATCGAAATAATTGACTATCCTCGATGTTTGACTATAGGATTAGGGAAATTTGAGTATTCTGCTGGTCTCGATAGACTCGATGTGAAATAGGAGCCGAATAAACCCGGAACTTGTGGAAAAATAGAAAAACACAAGATATTACTTCAAGGATTAGGAGTCGGTCAGATCCACCGGATCGTAACGAGAAAAACAAAGAGATTGCGATACGTAACTCAGTGATCGATCTAATAGAGACTAATAAAAAGTATAACCCGATGAAAAATGAGACAGAAGAATGAATGGCAAGCCCAAGGTTTCAAGCTCGAAGTTTGGAACAAAACTGAATTGGATTTCGGACGCTCGTTTGAGAAACAACGTAGGCTGTACCTAACAATGCGGGAGTCTCTCAGTGTGGGGTGCCAAACGCATCAAGCGGTTAAGAATATCTTTCTGGAATCTCCAAATCCAAATACGTACAAAATTCTAGTCATCTTCTAGCCTCCGACTTTGTCAACAGCTCAAGGAACGCGACGAAGAACAGACGTGTAAATTATCTCGCGAAATATAGGCTGCATACGGATACAGGATGCTCAACTTTCTCATGGGAAAATTGGAGTACAATGACAGGCAAGTCTTACATGGTTCTATTTCTTGACTATATGCTCGTGTTTCTACAACGTGCAAGCCAAGCCGAACTTCTTACGCATCGGATTACTTAAAAATCAAGTTTTACTCAGAATTATACTCTCCGGGTATATTTCTTCGCAACGTTGCGTCAGATGAAAAAATTGCCCGGTGTAATTTGTCCAAAATGACGTTTATGACACACAATCCTTGACCGTCAATTTCGACTCATTAATGATGGCAAAAAGGTTCGCATATACATATACGTGATTATGAATG
The DNA here is from genome assembly GCA_947538915.1 of Tenthredo distinguenda. Lineage (NCBI taxonomy): Eukaryota > Metazoa > Arthropoda > Insecta > Hymenoptera > Tenthredinidae > Tenthredo > Tenthredo distinguenda. The sequence goes on from OX384532.1 coordinate 15,169,765, forward strand.
CGCATTAAAAAAATACTAATTCACGATGACACCGGTTCAAATTCAGTCATTCAACAGAGATTAAGTTTCAGGATGAGCTTTTTCTGGCCCTGATCTTAGCTCGGATAGAAGATTTCTTTTAAGTAAATGGCACATATACAGGATGTCCAAATTTCCTCTAAACATCAGACGCCTTGTGGTTTAATAAAAATACGAGAACAATTTGTCTAAAAGCGAAAAAGTCGAGGGCGTATGTCATTCTTTTGAAATAGGAACGAATCGTAGTTTACTAACCACGGATTATCCAACAAGCACATAGGGGCTGTTCAGAAGCCTTATACTTCGAGTCGAGATTTGACTTTAGGAAAAGATAGAACTTCACCTCGGGAGTCAGGTTTCTGAACGCACCCTAAATAGACACCTCGAAATATATTATCCCTAAAAGTTCCGGAGACAAATTTATGACTTCTTTTTTCCTAGGGCAACCGATGATCCGGAAAATTTGAATTTTCCGAAGACTATTTGGTCTCTTTTTCACCCCATTTCACTATTATGTGTTTTTTTTTGTTTTTTTTTGATTTAGACGAACACAGAATGCTGAAATAATGATTTCATAGATTTTGTCTTTCCAAAGAATAAAACAAACATTTCTCATATTTGTTTCACAAGGCATAACCTGCTACTTTATAAAGAAGGTTTGAATATTCTAGGCCACCTCGTATAGGTATAGATTAATCGGATTTTATCGGCTATATTCATTTATCACGTTCTCATTAGCAAATGGATAAGCCGCGGAAACGCAAGTAGTTAAATATAAGCGAATGATCAGTGCGTGAGTCACGCTATTCGATGTAAGAATGGCAGAAGTGAGCAGAATTCCGTTAATCAACTCTGATTAGGTTAATTCTGACCCCATTTCGATTGTAGGTATTTCTTTCTCTCGAACTCTTTGACCTTTTTGGAGTAAAACTTCACTCTTTCGGTTTTGATTGGCTCGATTTTTTTCAGTCCTTATATAGTAAGGCAGCGATGGTAATTGCAAAGATACATTAGACAAGCAAACGACAATTACGATAGACAGAAAAGAAGAGTGCAAAAGCCTAGTGAAAGTGCGAAGAAATCTGCACTATACCCTTTTCACTCTTTCTCAATACTCTATTCCCGAAATTTAGGACCAAAGAAAGCGAGTCTGAATAGGTACCAAAGATTTCATTTAATTTCATCACAGCCTACCCTCTTTACGATTTTAGTACTGTCATTAAGGTGTGCTTCTTTCTGACCCCGGAAGGCTCTAATGTAACGAGAAATTATGATCATTCAGCGAGAACTACCAGAAACATTAACAGATTAGTTAAAGCATAGTTGGACATACTAAAAGCCAAATATCTAGAATAATAATGACCGGGAAGCGGCCTGATTCGTTCGCGAGAATTACTGAGAAGATGCGAGTACATAAATTTGCGTCTGTAACATGCAGACTTTAATTTAGCATTACTCAGGATGCAGCATGTGGAGATAGAGGTAAAGTCTACGCTGTTCGTACACACAGAGGTCCAGGACCTCTCTCGGTGCGTAACTCCCGCAGAATTTAGTGACTTCAAACGCTCTCTGCGTGTGCGAAGACACGGGATGTTGAGTAACGCAAAAAAAAAAAAAAAAAAAAAAAATTCTGCAAGATGCGAATATTCATAGGTTCACACATGTTCTCACCGTTTCTCAAACGAATCGTGATTCTCCGCGATCGTTAACTGTAATCACTCGACTTAAGTACTTTGCCTATTCTATAACGATTTTTTTAAAGCCTAGTCTTCAACTTGTTCGAATTTTATCAATCGGTCCTGTACAGAAAATCTGATTCACACGGAACTTATGCCCAATTTTTTTTCTTTCGAAATGAATAATTCATCCAGTGACAAGAAAATCTATTCGGGTCTGCGGTTCGCATTGATAGTGCAAAAACTAGCGATGCTTTATTGCTTAATCAAGTGTGACGCACAGATACAAAGCCTTTGTACAAAACAGGGTATTATATCGAATTATATAAACCGTGACTTTACGTTTAATTTGTCACGAGGGTCGAGGGTCACTATATTCTACCTAAATTATACCGACTCTGATTCATATTGTACGAATGTTGCGAAACTTTGATTGACAAATTATTGAATCTGTTTTTTTTTTTTTTTGCATTTTTGCATTTTGTGTTTTTTTTCTAAGCGCCTCAGCTTTGACTGGATAAATTTTGGTACCTGGTGGTTTTGGCGGTTCCAGGGGTTCCGTAGATTCCGAGGGCTGCGCGTGACAGCATCGCAAAAGCCCTCGCTTGATGCGGACAATCATATCGGCTACTTCGTCGGCCAGGCGAGTGCCAAGGCCCCCTAACAGTTGTCTACCAATTCTCAAATAAAAACAGGAGCACATTCCACCATAACCCGACCGATTGCTTATCCAAGTCTCCCGAGATTTTTAGATCAGGAAAATTTAAAACATATTTAAGAACAAATGTTCAGAGCGGAGGTTACACAGATAGTTCTCAGATTTATTATTCACAGTTTAAACACTAATGGCGTTAATTTTATACCGTGGTACAACGAATTCACAGATACTACAAAAACCGCGAGTCTGTAAACCAGAAAGTATTAAGTGTCACAATTAGTCACAACAATTAACGTGAATCATAATTAATAGACAGAAATACTTTAGCGGCAAACTTTCCTCGGGCATTAGGCTATGTGAGACTTTTTTTCGAATCATCGAAGCTCTGACAATATAGTCAAAAATAATTCACAGGCGTATGCGGAAACTCTAAATCCATATTAGACTAAATACTATAAAAAAAAGAAAAAACGATGAAGGTTGAATTTTGGTTCATAGTTCGAGGAAAAAGGGGTAATGAGTGCCCCCATGCATCGGGGAAATTTGTGAATCGACCAATGCGTGCCCGGGCGAATGTATTTCCGAAAATTTCCTTCGGAACTGGAAGTAAGTAATAGCTGAGGAAATTTTTGGCAATAGTATCACTCGATGTAACTTTTGATTCGATTCTAGTTCGAGAGGGTTAACGATATGTGTTCGCCGGGTGGAAAATATAGTTTCCGAGGAAACAGCTAGGTCTGAACAGCCACGACCCGTGAACTGGAAGCAAATCGTTGAGCAGATTGTGCCATCGCGTAAGAAAATAGAAATCAGGTAGTTCTCGGAGAAGAAACCTTGTGACAACGACCTTCGTCGCCCAATTATATAGGTACGCGATATATTTCCGCGTCTTATTAATTCAGTCAAAGTTAAACGATACGCGGTCGCATCATTGAAATTAAACGTAGAGATGACGTGTGGACGATTGTCACTACTGAACTGACCAAACTGTGTCTGAAGATGCATTTGAAATACTGTAACGAAACGTTACGATATCAAGTGCACTCGAAACATTTGTACACCATATGTGTTTAGAGGATAGAATAGTTTTTGCCTTTCGATTCCCTTTCCCATATTTTATTTTATTTTTTCATTTTTTCTACAGAGAACTTCCTGCAGTCACTTTTTGTTCAGTCAGTCGCCTTATTGTTTCTTGCTCGGAGTTACATCCTCCTTGCATAAGAATGTTCTCTCTTTCTCTCTCTCTATCTCTCCTTTAATTCTAAACTCAGCCTAATTCTAATCAAGGGGTTAATTAGCATCGTTGTTCTGTGATATATTGGACCACACAATACCGAGTGTAAGAATCAAGTGGTTGAAGAAATTGAGTGCAGGCAGACGTTCAGAAATTATAGGTAGAGCTATCTTTCAAGATTTATACCCTTTCCCCAACTTTTACCACATTTTTCGTATTAACAAGTGAAAAAGTATATTTTTGACGATTATAATTGTGTTTGAAAAAAATACATACATCTATATGTGAGGCATTCTTAACCAAACCAGCCACTTTTTTTGGTGACCCTCCCCGAAATTTTCGAAACTTTGCCAGTTGTAAAACTAGTCAGAGAGACTCTCAGCGAATTAATTCAGACTTTTGAATCCAATCGTTTTGAAAATGCTATATTTTTTTCAATATTCTTTAGATATTAGATGTAATGAAGTTTACAAACTTTGCATACTGCTGCTCATCGTTGGTCTAGGTGTTGACCGCGAATTGCAGCGTGGCTTCTCATACTCGTCGTTGCTATCGTGCTGCAAAGGAAAAGACTATAATGAGGTTTAAAGATAACTGAAATAGGAACCAAATATAACATCATTATACTTCAAAATAAGTTAGCAATGAATACGAATATGCGAGGAGCAAGATTTTCGCTTTCACTTTCTCAATCAAGAGAATCAACCATGGGCAAACGAGAGCGTAGATTGTTCGGGAAAATCGTTATAAATTTTCATCTCACAGGATATATATTTTCAGATACAATTTTCCGGAAACATTCCATCGGACTTGAAATTCGTGGTAGACTAATCGCTAGATATACGAAAAACGAGGAATCAGGAATTTCTGCAGATCTTGAAAACACAAACGTATGGTGTCATATAGAATTACAGTTAATTATTTCCGAAATTAATGGAGTTTTCAAACTAGCCGAAAAATCATTGACTTTCTTTTCGTTTTTCACTGTAACGTTTCGTGATTGCTGCTCTTTTGAGTACGTAACTCTTTCCTAGACCCACAATTTTTAATGTGTCATCGGATTCGATCGTACCCGAAAATTCTCTGAATCTATATACGATGTGGATGCACGAGTGGTCAATTCAAATAAGTCCGAATCGAGTTCAATGATCAATTTGGTGAACACTGTGGTTTTGTTCAAGATTTTTCAACTCTACAAAAATCGCTGTTCAAACAATAATGATCTCTGTTTCTCTTGTATGCCTGTCTACCTTCGTTCTCACTTTGTTCTTCGCACTGCCCTTAGAAGATTTGTCCGATTATATAATCATTTTTAAAAAAGTTCAGGCTGATGGATTAAGGGTCTTTGAAACTCACTGTTTCGGGTATAATTGTGTAGAAATCCTGGCCATCATCGATGCTATTGCTGGCGATTGGCGAACGATAAGAGCTCCCCGATCTACCGCTTACCAAAGATTCTGAACTGTTATGCTGTTCAGAATTTTTCTGAGCGTTTATGGGTTCGTAGTCATATTCATCGCTGTCATCGGCCTTTTCCGAAAGAGAATCAATCGTAAACTTAGTATCTTTCACTCTCGGATATGTAGACGGTGGCTGTGGTAGATTCTGAAGCTTTCCAAACTTTTTAAACTTTGATTCATCCGGCGCTGGCGTTATCGGAGGTGTAATTTTCGGCTTTGGTGGGAATAAGATCTTCTTCCGCTGTTCTATTTTCGCAGCTTCAATTCTCTTTATTGATTCAAGATCAGGTTTACTGGAGTTAATTACCGGACGCGGTGATTGCTGCGAGTGTAGTGAAGCTTGTCTTCTCATCGGGCTTTCTATCACATTTGGTTTTTTCATCGGGCTTTCTATCAAATTCGGCTTTTTCGCAATTACGTTTGGCTTGGGACGAAGTGATGGCTTTTTCTTCAACTCCATCTGCAATAACTGTTCTTTTAGTTTTGCAACCATGCTGGACGCGGTGTCGACCGGCATACTCACTTCGGATGTGTTCCCATAAATGATGTCATTAACATTGTCTTCGACTTCTCTTCCCATTTCATTTTCAGGAATAATCGGATTAACCCTGTTCGGTGGTCTGGTAATGTTACCATTTCTATACATGTCGGAAGAGTCGTCGTGATCTTCCTCGTGCGACGAATCTTCGCCCGCTGATCTCGAGGGTTTGTCGTCTTCCTCAAAATCCGTATCCCATGACTCGGTGTCGCTGGGGATCTCAGATCGATCTAGTACAGGTGAAATTGGCCTGATTTCTTCTGGACAATACTGTTCTGGGTGCTTGATAAGATCCTCGATGAATCGGCACAAATCCCTGAAAATTAAACATGCAAATATGTTTCGTATATGGGAAAAAATCAACTCGAAAATAAATCTCCATAATTGATCACCGGTTTTAATTTCACATATAGATATTATATACAACTCTTCGGACATCGAAATTCTACGTCCTAGCGCGCAGGTCAATCATATTATTCAGAATCAATATTATCAATCGGTGAATGTTGACGATGGCTAGATACATACAGGTCAAGCCTTTCTCTAGTTTGTGAAATCAGATTTTATCACCTCACGGAAAAGAAGGCTGAGGTTCTAGAAGGAAGCGAACACAAACCATAACGACGGAATATATGGAAAAACCAAACAGCCTGCAATCGCGTGCGATCTTCAAACACCTGAGTGAATATAATGCTACGAAAATTTGGCTGAAAAATTATGAAATTGAATTTCGGACTAATTTCTTCCGGTTACTCCGAAAAATTCCAATTCGCGAACTCCAAGAGTCTCAATCTCAAAGAATTATCTTTTGTTGGAAAATTCATGAAAAAACTTTATCTCCGGAGTTCATCAGTGAAACCTTGATTTTCTTCGGAAAACTCACAACTTCGAGTACTGTATGACGATTTCAGTTTTCGGAGAGATTTCCGAGAGAAAAATGACATATCTCGGCATCATTACGATGTGCCGATTTTTTTCTGATCAATTCTGTAAACTCTTCGTGAAAAATCCGAACCGTACACCTGCGGCACTCGGGAAGCATTTGGCGACGTACAACCTCTTCGAAAGTTACGATTTATATCGAAACTGTGAGAGGCACGATCTGGTACACATTATAGATGCGTACTAAAACGTCAAGAACGGACCTGACTGAGGGTCAACTAAGTCTAAAAGTATATAAATTTAACCCATGCCTCCGAGGCATCTCATGCATTATAAATTTCTCTATGCATAGACTAAATATCCCGTACTTTATAAGTTACCGTCTCGCATAAACTATCGGCGATGAATCTTCGCGGGCTACTTTCAACGTAGGGAATTTTGGACACCAATTTTTTTTAACCAGTTTACGGGATATTTGAATTCTTTTTACTCACCAGCGTAGAGATCTCGTGAGATCGCTCTTCCACAGGTTTAACTTTCCCTCCGACAAGTGCTGCAAAATTATTGAAAATCATCGAATATAAATTTGTCACTATCCAAATCGGAGCAATATTAGATCTGCGCAAAATTGTGTTATACGGGTTAATGCACCAGGAAAAAGGATTCCACAAATGATGAGAAATCGTTTCTTCATTCAATATCGTTGAAAAAAATTAGGGTCCAAAAAGTTTGGCGCTAGCTAATTGTAGAATTAATTATATATGATTTATGTGGTCATTCTCTATTGTGTCTCAGACTAAACGAACCATATTTAATCAAATAAATGAATATACTGTATTATGACGTATGTGGTGATGACGAACCGTAATATGTACCGCACAGGATATTAGATTTCTATATCTGCGATTCGAGTGACCAAAGGTCCAAGAGTGGTTCGATCGGAAGCTTGAACAGTTCTAGCTCAACCAAGGATGTTGAATTACTAATTTTATATCGGACTAGTAGTTATGCGTGTAAAAATTGGAAAAAAAAGGGAGAAAAAAAAACCGGGATCTTATCTATAAGACGTTAATAACCTGTGGCTGTGGTCACACATGTGATCTCGAATGATATCATGAGACAGTTCGCGACCGTTCTGTATGGTCGAAGATAATCAGTTCTTTTTAAAAATTTCTAGGAATTTTTTGATCCGTATAGGTATATGTAATAATGATTGTTTTTGATTTTCATGCAATTTTAATTACGGCCAGAGGGTGTGAAATTTGATGCGATATTACTAAGATTTGGATAAAATAATGAAAAAGGGTAACTGGGGTTACATTGATTCACAATTTTTAAGAGGCTTTGAAATACCATCTGGTATTTCTTATTTTTCCCGATATTATTTATCGTTTCGAATTTATCCGTAATTAGATGGATAAATTAAAGGACAAATCGATTCGGCACGTGCGATCACGGATAATACGCTTTCTGCGTGATGGACTCCCGGATGATCGAGGTTTTACTGTGAACTGCTTATCGTTTATCTCGGACATAGGAAATTGTAAGCGATGATGCGTAGACCTCAATTACAAACTTCTACCATGATTTCCAAAGTGGAAAATGGAGAAGATCTTTATTTTTTATAAACTCGACAAGTAATGAACAATGGAGATATCCGATTCGTCGAGGTCCGGAAATGTTATTCGCCGTACTTTTTATTCTGTTTCTTTCACTTGAGGTGGACGGAAAAATTTATATGCTATAACGCATGATTCCGAAACGGTAGTTAATCTCGTGAAAGAAATGAAATGAAAAATACCGTTCATCGGATCTGATATGATATCGAACTCCCATATCAGCTACGCAGAATTACGGATGGTGACGATCTAATGCTATAGATAAAACCGAGTGGAGTTTTCCCGCTATAAATTACGCAACACGTTTTTCCATAAAGTTTATGCATTGAGAAATTTTCATCAGCGTTTGTCTTTCAACTAATCGAAATTATGTTTTCAACAGACAATCGAGGAAGAAGAAAGTTTCTCCTATATAGGCAATCGCGATAAACACTCGATTCTTGTATCTACGGATTGATAGAAAAAGGTTTTTCCCTGCTACGATGAGCGACAGCTTTTCTATTTCAACATAGCCGGTTCTATTTCAAATTTCATATAATTTTCCAATAGGTTTCATTCTTTGAATATCCTCGAGATACGAGTAATAACGAATCTACAATATATTGCGTACAGGGTAAATCCGGGAGCGATGCCGCATCGTCGATATACCTATATCATTAAATACTCGTCAGATATCGCCATTAGAATTCAGAGTTGTTTGCTATCCCTCAACTGCCAAAAGTCAACAGCCTAACGCATGTGGATTATCTAAGTTACAATTCTGGCTCCTCATGTGCAAAAATATATATATCGAAAATAGACAAGCCAAATGATATGGCCACAATAATACCTTAGAATTTCACGAGCCGGAAGCTTTTCTTTATAATCAGGGTCTTCACCGGTTGAATTCTGTATCGTCTGTTTTTAACATGATATTAAAATACGTGTGTCAATCAGGCTCGTGTACGACCATAGTGTCTATACATAGGCATACACTTATGAGATAATGTGTGAGAGATTTTACAAGAAACTTCCTATAGCGATAGCCTTATATGGGTTTTATGTGAATACATGGTACGAACGTAGTGAAATTTGAAACTTTTGATTTCTTATGTCTTCTTATGTAGCTTTCGAACGACTCAAGAAATCGTGGAACAGTGTTCCTGAAGGAAAAAATGTCTGGCAGATTAAAACACTGATTTGCAGAAGTTTGTAGTCACGTAACCCAAGCTTAACGTAGGCGAAAAGCGAGAAACGAATCAACCGAAGTTTTCATTTACGCAATTTGATCGATTCGCTTGCATCGCAAACTTTGATGCATATATTAACTTCTGTATTCTGCAACCTTCTCTTTCCACGTCCTTCACAAATTGTGCCAAGTAGAACCCAATCTATGCTAGTTTTCTATTTAGTTGAAATTATCATCGCCCCTGTCTGACTTATTGCCTAGAATTTGCATTTGGCCGCATGGATTGACTTTTAGGAATCATAAATGAGTGCTATTTGAATATAGCACGGGTTAAGGCTTTACTTATCCCATATGCTACCTGAAATTTCATCTTATACGCTTGATTTTGGAAAATCAAAGAGAAGCTTTGATACATTGGAAATAATGCACGGTAGAGAAAAAAAAGCGTTTTCCTCTCGATATACTTTGCCCAGAAAAATGCCTGACTCACTCAAATAAATTAACAAATTTAAGGGATTCATATATCTGACGCAAAAAAAATTATCTACGATTTTAAAAGACGTAGACGTATACTATACATATACTTGGCCAATTAGATAAAAATCGATCATTCGATCATTTAATAGGGGTCGTATGTTATCGCACGTATATTCGCGGTAGTCCCCGTACGTTTGTTCCGGCTGTGGTTACGTAGCTGTAGCAATCTACTCGTACGAATGGCATCTCACAACGATAATTATACATATAAATAAACTATCAGGGAAAGTCCTAACCATAGCGAATTTAAAAGAATATATTTATTGCTACAGTATATAATTTAGTCTGATTGGTGTTTATAGGTAATTAGAATACGTGCGGCCTATCAAGATCAAATTTTCCTGGCGTCTTCTTTCCTAAATTTTTACTATTTATTTTCATTCAATATTGCCACGTGCATAGAAGGCTTTTGGTCCGATCCTTTCTTACATTATCGATATTTTGATGTATCGATGTATACATTATAATCATACAACTGAAATAAATACGGGCAAGAAAATGCAGATAAAAGTTGTCTGGTTTGGAGGAGGAAATGAGATAGTGACATGTTCAGTTCGACCTCGGTGACGATATTTAATATTTTATTTATCTCTTTAATTAATATATCGAGGTCATATTAGTGACACTGAAATTTGTTGAGACAAAAAACTATATTTTTGATCACCTATTTTTATAGCTGAGTTTGTGATAGATTCATAGACAAATAAACAGCTTGTATTGATTCGATTAGTTTATACATTTATGCTAAATAGTTTATATTTCTTGCTGTTTCTTCTGAAAATGCATTAAAAAATTTTGCACGAAACGTGTCTTTGGCCAAGTCAAAAATGAGAGAAATATTGCCAGTGGGTATCATTCGAAATTTGCAGGTCCAGTAGCAACCGCAGAACATGATTTAGTTTGAATGCAGTTTTGTTCGTTCTAGTTCCTCACCAAGGGGAACCCCATATCGATAAAATATCTCGTACAAATTTCAAACGTTCGATAATAATGTAGAAATATGCTATCTCCTCTAATTTTCTCCGCACCAAAATCCCCCCAAGAAGCACTATTTCTGATAGAATGATCGCTTGTGTCTTGTGCTAAAAGGACATCTCTCTGAAGACACCTTCTTTTTCGTATTTCAACCAGTACGCTTGCTCTCATAATTTTTTTAGGTATAGAACATGCCAAAGAATGAAAAAATCGAGGCAGACATTTGTTAAGAAATAATTCCCTATCCAGGTAAATTTGGCCTAAAAAAAAGACAGGTTTCACTGATTGTGCTGTATGGAACCGAATGGAGTGTTCGTGGTCGCAATCGATAGGTGCCATCGCACTAATTCAAATTATTGATGGCATTGTGGTTTCCTGTAGTTAAAAAAAGCTGTGAGGCCTCGTAGAGGAAACTCTCGGCTGTGAAGTACATTTATTTTGTTAAAAAGGGGATGTCGAAATGATGAAATTTCGTAAAATGGTCAGATTTCATATTCAGGAACTAGGAAAGTCGAGAATTCTTTCGTTTCAACTTGGCGGTCCATCTTCGATGACTTTAAGAAGGCACCTCACTATAGAGTTATGAAGAGACCCATTTTTCTTTCTTCAATTGCATTTTTCGAAAGCTGTAACTTTCAATAATTTTCTCTGAGAATTTCACATGAGAATCTTTAAGAATGACGGAGATATAGGTATTTATTCGACCCAACGAGAATAGCTTGCAGGCAAATCCGAATTGCTGAAAAAGATGCTGCAACTGCTACCAAGGGTGTGTTATATAGCCCCGGAATAGACGACTAAAGGGAAAATGAAGATGTTCGGTTCAATATGATAGATAATAGTTCTATTCGTTTTTCTTTGACGGCTGTTTCAAAGTCTGTGGCCACTGTATCTTGAAGTTTGTCCCATTGACTCGAAATTTTCAGAGGATCATCTTGAATACATTCATCAGTCTCTGGCGATCTCACTTTTTTGAATTTTGAATTTCCTTTCATATAACGCTATATAGAAGGTTACAAACCGTACAAAAAATTTTATTCTTATCTTCAAATGACCACAATGTGGTCAATGAATTTATTTTTCTAAAATTTCGATCCATGGGGAGAGCATTGACTATTAAATTTTAAGAAAATCTTCGTATTTTACGTTCCGGATATAACTGAGCTCTGAGATTTCTAGATCACCGCAGAGCGTGACAGTACCTATAGCTGCATGCAGTACGCCACCGGTCGCCATTCGCTCAATTTTTTATTATTATAATCTAAAAAAATACACAAAGCATATTAGTTACTGGACTAAACGATGGCCAAAGCCGATTATTAAAAAAAAATCCGTTCTTGAGAAAAAAATTCCTGAAGTTCGACCTGTTTCCGGCCTGTCTACACCGAGGTGTCCCCTTATACTATTCGTCAGGCATAATGAGCTTTGAAAACCTAGAAGCTTCTAGGTTCTGATAACAACAAAGAATCAATGGCGTTATTTGGTCAATTTTTAATTTCAACGTTTTCGAACATATTTTCAAATCGTTCGCGTCAGTACATAGAAAAAGAGATATACGACTTTACGATTTGAAAAATGGCAAACGCTCGCGTAATGCAAAGGCTGCAGAGTTCCCGAAGCCTGTATAATACATCGAACGATGATCATTGCGACGTTTTTTTAGACAGAATAGAATAGAATGTGGTATGAATCATAAAGTAACGAACATACGAAGCAAAAATAACAATAATAAAATTAATGATACGAGTAATACAACAAATATTGGTCTGTAGGTTAAGCATAAGTGAGTCAAAAGAATGGGAAGTGACTAGGTGGCCACAGCTGACGAACCACACATGTGCTATAATGACACATTTTGTAGAATGAATTGCACATCAATCCCATGATAAGTATCTTGTTTTATCCGACCGGTCATCGAGGATTCAATACATAATTCGCCTCAGAAATGCTGTTTTATTCATGGCTTAATTAAGGCGATGTCGAACCTGTACTCGTGCACTTCCGTCGAATTGGAAAATCATACCACGGGAAAAATATTTTTAAGAACGAATTTTCGTTCAGGGAAACATTTTGATTTGGATTTGCGAATAGCGGATGATCAAAAAATTTGAAAAAACAAGGAACATTCGTTACGATAAATATAATTCTCGCGGCATAATTTTACAATTCGTAGGAAAGGCACGAATACAACATCGCCTTGAAGTTAGGGAAAATTTTAAATTAGCACGAGTATAACTTCTTCACTGTTGTGAATTGTCTCAATCGCGAATTATCCTGTCTTACCTAACAATGAGCCGCATGTATGATATTTCACACCGTTCCAGGTATACGAAAAAATTGTGAGAATCTGTACATAAAAATATGTGATACAACGAAAAAGCAGCGTTTGTTTCTTAATATAAATATAGCTGTCGGTATTATGGATGAATACAATACAGTTCGTAATCATTGATTCATGTTGATTCTAATTATGAAAACCAATACGACAGTACGGAATACATATACGGATTGTCAAATGCTGGTCGCAATCCGATCCCTGAATTGCCCGAGAAATTACCATACGTTACTGAATCATCAGCAAAATATATTCGCTAGCTTTTGATTTCTAATCGTTCACCTCGCACGCATATTTGCATTACAATATAAGAGGCCATATGCATTGAGGTATTATTATCCAGAGTGACTGATACTGAAATCTGGCACCAAAAATCTGTTTTCTGAGAATTCCAGCTTTTTTCGGGTAACTTTCTTATATAATCTTCCACGTGTATCAGAGGCACGATTCCTCATCCATAGACTAATCGTATTCGTTAAATTATTTTCTGTCACCAGTTGTTGTTGGCAATTATTTCGTAAAAAAATTCATCGAGTATTTACCATCGCAAAAAAAATTTGAACAAGATAAATATTTTCTTCCCCAAATTGGTTGTTTCAAGAGTGTTGAAAAAAATTTGTTCGATGGTCGAAAAAATTCCCTAAGTGATCACGAAATTCAATGAGATTTACAGGTTTTTCTAGCCAGTAGACACTTTGTTATCGATATATGTATTTCGATACGCATATTATCTATTTTTAACAGAAAGTCACGATTTAGAGTCGACAATGAGCTCTGTAGTTGTATCCATTCATGGTGAACTAAAAACAACGCTGAGTCCTGAACGGCATATCATTATATACCGATAATGATTCTTTCGTAACTGTAACCTTGTATTACGGTACACATGACTCAGAAAAAGTACTGTACTACCTCAATTGCCTAGTGTACTAATACTAAACTACTGCACAGCCCATGTTGAAATTTCTCACTGTCTTTGTCAATGAAAAGTTAATCATATTGTCGTAAAATTTCGGCAAATTCGAATACCCCACTTTGTGTTTCTTTTCCAGCGTGTGATTTAGTTAGCCACAAATTTTTCGCCTTATATTTTGAAAAAATGTATTAAATGGAAGTAAAAAGGAACAAAAGGAAGTAAATTAATGTTAAAATTGATCAATGGGATAAAATATCAATCTTGTGAAGTTTTTTTCGTATGAAAAAACGGTGAAATTATTGAAATTAAAACCTAAAAATGACGTTTGATGAACAATACAATGAAAATCGATACCCTTTTGTATAATTTATTGTTTCTCTTTTCGTAAGATGGATAGATAGATAATTAGAAGAATTCATTTATTGCACTATAAATCAATTTGGAAAGTTCATTTTCATCCTAATTAGTGTGATGTCATATATTCATTCGACAACGATATATAACTTTTTATAAATGAATATAAACGGATAAAACAGTTTTCTTGTTTGTTTCTTTTTCATATTTATATATATATATGTATGTATATATATATATATAGATAAATATAGAACACTGAATAGTGACTTACCAAGAGCTCCTCTCCGTCGACCTGTCGTTTTACAATAGCACTGCAGCATTCTGACAATTTATTCTGTAGAATGATGGGGTATTTAGTCACAGGAAATCCTGAACTGATAAGTGTTTTGCAGGATAGTAGTAATTGTACGACAATGGAGATCGTTTATAGTTTGCGAGAGAAATCATACGCGATTGGTATTCCCGGGGATGAATCATGTATACGAACATATTTGTAAAAGTTATATACAAATACAATAATGTAATATTAGCTTCACTGAACACAGATAGGGAAACTGTCGAAGGATATAAACACTATAGTGCAAGTACAATGTAAACAAAGATATTATATTATTTCATGTTGTCAAGATGAGTTCTAATCTTGTAATGTGCGAAATCGAGATCAATTGCTCATTAGAACTGCCGGGAAAAATTCAAACTTGGTTCCGATTTCAAACGCGACATTCTAGAATGAATTTACAACGAATACGGATAGTAATTGTAAAAATGCCAAGCTATATACGTGACGGATAAACAGTGAGTTACTACTGTATGTTTTTAAACCACGTGTCCATACGTTTCAATGTTTCAGCCATAAACGCGCGTCACGATTATTAAACGAGGGCATTGAGCTAATTGGAATAACTATAGAAGGCGTGAACGTCAAAGTTTACTCACCTTTTTCAACAAAACTACAACATCGTCCGTACTCCAGTTAGAAATTTTCCTCAACAATATCTCTTTCTGTTCATGAGTCATTTTATGATTTATGATTATTAATAAAAAAAAAACAATCTCGCACTCGTCCTCGATCCTCGTGCGCGCCTCTTGGCTCACTTTTTATCGACGGAATGCGAGACTTTTTTCATCCTCATTCACTACGGGATGCGGTATCCCGATGCCATGTTGCGGACTGTGTAAAGTGGTTTCAGATACCCATTGGCTCATTCCATTGGAATTGCGATGACCTATCTCACTCCTTTCTCTCGAAACTAGCTACTCATTGGTGAATTAAAACCTCCACCTCGGATACTTTACTGTGCTTCCATCTGTCAAGCGAAGTTACAAACTATAGCTCCTCGCTTTTTATTCGTTCAATTCCAATGTAACTCTGACTTTGATTGGCGATTCCTGGATCAGATCTTCCCCTGCGACTAGACCTTGATTCGTTAGTTTTGCATCTCGTGTTGATCGCGCACGTTCGAAGAAAACTCTGACCTCCATGACTGCAGTATCTGAAGTCGCGTAGCGTGAGCCGGTGAATATAGTCGTGTATTTATTCTACTATTGCTGTTTAGGTCTGAGGGAAAAGGTGACAGGATGGCTGTCACAAGTTTGACTACTGCGGACGAGTTCAATGAATACACCAAGTAAGTTATAGAGAAATTAACTCTCCATAGGAAAACGCGATGTTGTGCAACTACACTGATAGTCTAGTTGAAAGCATTGCGTAGATGTTAGTTAAAAAAAGAATCCTCACAAAAGTTCAGAAATCGCATTTTAACCAATTGCTAATCGTACGGATCCTAATTTCACGGATACATATCTGTGCTCAAATATGTCTGGAAATGACAATCTTTTATTTGCATCTCATTACAATAATTAACAACATATTCGTGATAGATTCGGGTTTATCGGTCGGGTAAGGTAACAACGTGAACCATGCCCAGAAACGGATATTTGTATGCTTTGTGAATAAAATGAAATTCCGTCGACCCTATAAATGGCAATAACATTGTTCTCTGTATAAAAGGTCGAACGATTTGACGGTGGTGCACTTCCACGCGTCATGGGCAGCCCAATGTACACAAATAGACGATGTTTTGGAAGAAATGGTTAAATCAATCGACTACAAAGGTGTTAAATTCGGAAGAATAGCCGCGGAAGATGTTCCAGAGGTTTCTTTGAAGTTTGGAATATCTGCCGTACCGACGATCCTACTATTGAGGAACTCCACAGTTACCGACCGAGTAGACGGCGCGAATCCTGCCGAACTATCAAAGAAGATAAAACACCAGATGTCGTCGAAAGATCAGTTGCCCATAGAAATACCTAAACCGAAAGAAGACATCGAGGCTAGATTGAAAAAACTGATCAACCAAGCCTCGTGCATGTTATTCATGAAGGGTAACCCTGCCAATCCACGGTGTGGATTTTCGAGAACGATAATCTCTATCCTAGATGCTTATAAAGCGGATTATCAAACCTTTGACATACTTCAAGATAACGACGTTAGGGAAGGTTTGAAGAAATTCAGCAACTGGCCAACTTATCCTCAGTTATATTTGAACGGCGAACTACTCGGCGGTTTGGATATCATTAGAGAAATGGGCGAAGCCGGTGAACTGGAGGGAATGTTGCCTAAGAAAGTTAGTTTAGAAGAAAGGTGAGCTTGGGCGAATTTCCGATTTATTTTTCCCCCAAAAAATAGGAGAAAAGTTTCGTTCAATTCGCCGGTTAGTCACTCATCTGCTGCCTGTATGCGTATCGCGTCGTGACGATCAAACTAATGATCACGAAGCGAAGGGGAAAACATTTTATGAGCGTATGACGCACCAAAGAACCACACGTTTTACGTTTCGAGACTGTCTCTTGTTTTAACCTAATTTTAGGCGGATGTAGATCAACTCGGTAGATAACGTCTTATTCATTAGACATTACCGCGGGCTCGTAATATATCCGTATGTGTAGGTATATAGTTTGGGACTCATTGTCAGCTGTGGTCACTAAAGGTCTGAGTGTTCATTTCTGGCGATTCTTTCATCGCGATTCAATCAGATTCGCGGCTTTCAACTTATCACGAAGTCAACGAGAGATAGGTATCTCTCGTTTGAACACGAAACGAATAAATGATATTTTACACTCGCGTTCCTTAGGCTTTACTTTTGAAATAGGGATCGCGGTGAATCATCATAACGATCGTATAATATTTGAATAACGAGGTTATTTAAGTTTATTATCAAGTATCAAGTGGACTTTTATAATCAATCGGTATAATGCGTTTTTAATTTATAGAATATTTTACTGATTTCAATCTGTTAATTCTATCGCAAAGATGTGACACGCATGGTCGATCTTTGAGGTTTTGATACGAAGTCTGCAGTACTGAGTTTTGTGAGATCGCCGCAATTTCTAAAACGCAATAAGACGTGATAGCTTTATAATTTATTCAAACCGTTATCAGAATATTAATTGAAATATGCATAAATTTGAAATGTTTGGTATTTGAAATCGGAAGAATTATGTAAGGTGAGAATAGCGACAACCCTGAAATGCGAGAATATTGAGTATATCCATGGATCTAACTTATTTACTAAATTTTTTGTGTGTTTGCAGAAGTTGAAACGGATTGGCAGCGGCTCTTATATTTTCTTACTATTTAAGTTATTAACTAATTCGTAGATGTTAAACTCTAAATCGTGGATTTCATTCATTGTCAAATAACATATTATGTGAATAATAAATGCCATCAGAATCAAAATAAATCTAGGGCTAAATCCGAATTAATTTTCGTACGAAACCTTAGGCAAAAATAATACCTTTATATACTGACTAAAGGAAAGTTCCTCCAAATACCTAATCCCCTTCACACATTATGTGATCATTTATAGAGTTCAAGAAGTCATCGCCAAGGGTAAAATAGTAATCGTTATGAAAGGCACTAAGGTGGATCCAAAATGCGTCTACACTAAGCAAATCATGGAAATCTTCGATGCGATTAAGTAAGTTGATCGTTTATTCACATAAATCATCTAATTCACAAAATGCTTTTGTTTCTACTTGTGAAATCAAAGAACTCTGCTTTGTTTTACCAATGGTTGGATGCATTTACAAATTATCTACAAACCGTACCGTTAGAACCATTGAGCGATGTTACATCCAGGGGCAAATATTGATTTAGGGTATCTTCGTTTAGTGATGAGTTGGATTGGGAAGGAGGAGATGGGGCGTTAATATTGAGTGTATAGAAACCTTCGTCAAACACTTAGTACGCAATTTAATCAGAGTCAAGTGAACCTCATGATTTTCGGCTATGAAAGGATAGCTAATTAAATACCGTGTTCGCGAAATTCGAGTATTTGTCCGCGCTGCAAAGCATATTTGATCTGCTAAGTTAGAAATCTGTATATTCAATTATGTCCGTTTGTTTTTTATTTTTTCTTATTACAATTTGCAATCGAGTTATACCGCAGATATTTTCATGGATTTATAATTGGTTTTCGACAACATTCATCGTTCTATTCGATGGCAACTATAATTTCTTTTGACCGTCTACGCCTCATGAATGACAGAAAATTGAAGGATTTTTCGTTATGTCCAGCGTACCTTACGAAACATTCGACATTCTTCTCGACGAAGAATTGCGAATTGCTTTGAAGTCTTATTCAGATTGGCCCACTTATCCCCACGTATACGTTAACGGGGAGCTTATCGGTGGATTTGAAACGATTAAAGATCTTTACGAAAGCGGTGAACTCATCGACACTTTATACGCTGAACCCTACAAAGAAAACAGGCGAGGATTACCATAGCTACTATAAACGAATATATCTGATTAAATCAACTCAAATATAGAGTCTAATATGTGTCCCCAAAAATGATCAATTATTAGCCCTTTATGACTGCAGTTTCACGTTGCATCCTCCAATAAATGAAATTAACTGATTTGATTGAGTATAACGAGTTGAAATGATTTAAGGTCTTAGCCCTCTTATTAGATATAGGAATTGCGAATGTTTATTATATTATCGAATCTTCATTTCGGCGTAGATATTTTTTATTTTCTGGACCGCAAAATGATAACATTTGCCGAACATATACGTATATCTTCTGTTATAACTGTATACATAATATTTAGATTATTTATTGATCTATCGTATACGTAATTATGTAAGCTATTGAATGAACGAGAATTGTTGGGAAAAATCTACTTATCGTATCGTACCCCGTCGACTTTATTAATCCCAAGAATTAAACTCAATCTAGGATTTTTAAAAAACCATTTTATGAAATCCATTCGTCTGCCATTTATGGCCATATACGGTTACCGTAAATATACTAGTCTAGCGCTAGGCGTGACAGATTTTTTGCAAAATTTATCGCACGTGTTCCAAGCGATCGTGATGTCAAGTTCACATGAAAAAAAAAGAAGAAAAAATCATTTCGCTTTGATTTGTCGTGCAATAATATCAGCCTTGAGTAAAGACTACGAGAAGATCGCCACTTGAGTAAACATAAGTTGTTTGCGAATATCATAAACAGTCGCAAATCACTGATTGCTCTCTGTCATTTTTACATCCGATCGCGAAGGTTACGCGCATTATCGATTACCCGATTACCATTCAATGAGAAACACCTTCGTCGCTGCATATTCAAATAGGTATACAAGTATTTAATGTATATTCAACATGGTATGAGTTTGCCCGTTGGCAATAATTCCAAAACGAGACAAAAAGGCTACAGAAATCAACCCAAGTCGTTATTATTTCAATGTGGAACTGAAAAGAACCGTCGAACTTCGCCAAGAATCAATTTATTCTACCGCTGTAGACTCCATATAGGCAGGAATAAGCTTAGGGTATCAACAGGTGTACAGGAAGAACGCCAAATATGCACATGGTGTTCTTCGGGTAATAATTTATGATCTTGGGTACGCACATGTTGGAATTATCACTGTGAAATAGATAGGGTACATTCCCCAGCCCATAGGTCGAAGAATAGCAAGAAACGCGTCAAGAACTTACAACGTGACTATTTTGACACAGTAGTAGATATATCAGTGCAAGAATTTGAATATCTATATTTTAATAATAATTCGAAGATAACGTGCTCGAGGCCGGATTGAAGTTCCGAACGGTGAAAATTCTGAACTCGTTTGAGACGATTTCGAATTTTTGGAAAAACGTTGAAATCTAGAACAATCAAACTCCGAAAGTCCAGACCCCCCAGAATTTTGGTCTATTTCTCAGGATGTGAAGACAAAAAATAGTTCATTCTAATCCAGACCCTCTTTACGGAAACCCAGTTTGATTACTACAATTGATAACTTCGGTGTCATAAATAATTGAAAATATTTTGAAACTATTCTTCCAGAAAGTATATCTCAAAACAATTAATTGACCACTTATTGGTTTCGGTACGATCAATTCAGCCCGAGTTATTAAACACTGAATCAATGCATGCGTGAGATTCAAGTTTCAGATCTTTAGCTTTCGGAATTTTCGACCTCCGGTGTTCTTCGTTTCAGGGTTTTTGAAATCGGCTGTGTAGACTTTCGGGGAAATCCCTTTCTAAAAACAGTGGGTCGGATATATTGAAATTCGGAATTTTTACCGTCCGCAACTTTAAAAATTCGGAACCTCAAACCGGCCGCACGTGGTCACATGGGATATTGGTCAACACACGTGCGCCTCGTAAAATTTTTGACTCCATAATTCGCTAACTTTTCGACAGACCTATTATTCTACAAACGGAAACCAATATGAAAGAATATAGATCCGTTTCATCATCGCAAAGAATCAACTCCAACAAGTTACTAGCTCAAATAGTTCTATACATTGACCCTAATTGTAACGCGAAAATATATACAAGGCCTGTAACAATTACGGTCATTATTTATTCAAACAAAAGTGTTATACCCGATTAGAAAAATATAGGCAGGCCAATAATTCGTACACACATATCATCATCAATCGAATCATATGAGATCTCGACCTTCGGTTAACCGGTCATTATACAGGAAGCATGATAGCTGGGTATTCGTGTGAAGAAATATCACCAATAAATTTCGAGATATCAATAAATCCACGAAATCCAGATACCTACGATCATTTCATTACTGAGTGTTTCATAAGCGGACAATCTGGTGTCCGTTTTTTCCCAAGCATCATACGCACCTGCGATACTTTTTCTGAAGGAACCCATATACCTAGCCATTTTCAGAGGATCGAAAAGCAGAAAATCATGCCTTAGGCGGCCACCCTGGTTGGGGCGTTCAAGCAGCAGATGACGTCGTTGAAATCAATACTGGTCCAACGGGGGCCACGGGGAACCCGTTGGCCCAACTGCGTCAGAGATGACGTAGCTGGTCTAGTGCCTATACCGTTACTCGAAATATAAGTGAACAAATTACTATCAGAGATTTGAAAATGAAGTGAAAAATCTCTGACACAGTCAATTTTCGAATCCGTTTTTTTTTGGCCTTTGCGAATTCTTCGTACCCACTTTTAATAGAAAAACGTAGGTCTTACAGCAGTGGCCTTTACTTCCTGGAGGCCAACTGTTGTTCGTGAGTAGGTATGCGATTACGGCGTGAAAACGGTATTGTATATTCGTACGTATGTGTTCCTATAGCTAGTGGCTCTGAACTTACGGCTGCGATCTCTTCTGGTAAAAACTAAAAGTGAAATGGTTAAATTTTTTCATTTTTCAACGCCAAAAACAGCTCCGTCCAATTTGCACGGATAAATTCGCACGGATTGAATCCTTTGTCCAACGAAGGGTTACGCGAAAATAATAACAGGGTAACAGTGCTAAGCCGTAGGGGAAATTCTTTGCCAATTTTTATTCGTAATTTAGTCGGCCATACGACCGGTCTAAAAACCAATTGTTAGACGATGGGACCTATTCACGGAGGCTGCAGCTAGATGTGGGACCGTGTACCTGGGTCCCCACTCAAGGAAACGGTGCTCAACCTATAGCTAGCTCCATTTTACAATCAGTTCTTCTCATACGATGGCGATTTGACCGTTGGCTATCGTCTACTTTCGCGTTCGGTATAATTATCGTGGTCAGATTTTATCGTAGTACTTCGATTTCCCGTTGCCGTTATCAAAATACTACACCATATGTATGTAGCATTGGCTGGGAATAGTTTCAATTTTAAATTCTACGTCATGCCTCGATACAGGGTGATCTCAGATTTTCAGTTCCCAAGAAATATCGCCTATATTACTGCAAGCAACAAATGTATCCCCTGGCACATCGGCCCTGGGGAAATACTTAGGTACGGATCCATTGTAGTAGCTTTTCTTTAGTCTTTGAGAGAGTCAGGACCGATAGCGAGGACTCGATATCCTTTTCTGTTCATTCATTTGATCGATCGGTTTCCGAGATAGGTAACGTTCATAATTACGCCGAATCAGGATTCCGAATGCCGGTGCAAATTATGCCAATGAAACAGCGGCGTAGGTATGTGTAGATACGAAGTAGCAAGAAAAATGCTTCAGAAGATAAAAGAAACAGAACTGGATGGATCTTCACAATTTTGCGGCGAAGTACGATTTCCTAGAGATTTGGGTAAAAAAATTCCGATTCTACAAATCGGTCACTACGCCAATGGTCGTGCCTCATAACCCATCATTTGGCCTGCTATTTGAAGAGTGTAGGCTGCAAAAGAAGAAAATAGAAGAGAAAACTAGGAATAAAAATAGCCACGCTTCCATAAGACGAAGTACAACGTTGAAGAGAATTATTCTCGGAGTATAACCAATTTTGGAATTCTGTCGTATCTGTATATCAATTTGTAATCCGTTCTTGATCCCGTCTCTCCCGCAACTGTACAACACTTTTGCTTCCCGATGCCCACTAGCAACGAAGACCAACGTGTGGGCAGAATTATTTAATAACTATATCAATTTGGAGCAAGATTCTCTCCTCATCATATGCAGTTCAGTACTGGCATACCGATTCTGAACTTCGAGATGTGCTAATTTTTTCAGCTTTTCCTTACACAGATCCTTCAACGGAAAAATCAAGCTTCTATCTCTGCGGCGATCCATGATCCTCACAAGTAAAAAATGATGGGGTACATAACGGGGGCTTTCATTGACCAGCTGTTCGCGCATCGATTGATATGACTCTGTTTTCTATATCACTGCAATTAAGTTTGTTATAAATTAAGTACAACAAAGTTTATGGAAAAAATTCATAATGAGGAGACTTTAGGCGTGAAAGGCTTTATTCATCAAGCGTTTCACGTATAAACCGAATCGGTCATCGAAGCGTTTCTCGGGAAATGCAAAACGATTACAAAATTATCAGTCATATGGTCATTCGTTGTTGCGAAGACCTCAAATTCGGGGATTTACGGTAGAAGGTTGTTGCACTCGAAAGCCTCAAGTTCTGCAATGCTGGCTGCCTACTAACTGCTGCCGTATCGTAGTAAATCTCGTAATACGTATAACAAACGCTGCGCCTCCAGTGGCGGTTGTCAGAGCGCGGTGTATAGGACTTGAAGGCGACGCGGGCTCATTCAGACTCGATCTGTCGAGCATGCTGTGCGGTAGTATCGTGTAGCTATCCAATCACTTGTTCGGCGTAATCAGATTCTGCGTTATTATATTAATTTATTAATTTACAATTAAGTAACGGGGGGAAATTGATTGAATAAAATAACGACATGTCAGTCTGATTATAAAGAGTGAACTTTTTTTTTTCTCAGTTGTGTCTAGTGAATTAGTTTGAAATTTGTGATTTTTATAAACGTTCCATTTCAATAAACTTCGAGTTGAATTTTGTACACTTGAAAAAACACACGCGAGAGGTGAGTTTGAGTTTGAATCTTTTACCATTCGGACCATTTCCAGCCATCCTAGAGGCTCTCAACTCTTCGATCGTTTATCCTTCACCAGTTTGCCTGTCGTCACGTTTATAACGTCCGATAATTCATAGTTCAATTATAATAATTATCGTCTATAAGCCTCAGGTCGTAAATGATGATTATTCTCAATTACGGACAGACCGCACTGTTTTAAATCAACTTTCATATTCCGAGTAAAACCTGGCTTTCACATCAGGCATAAGCCACCACGTGTTTCTATTGATTTTCGCGCGCGCCATCCCGAATCCAAAGCCGAGGGAGAAACTCTGGCCTACGCCTTGGGGATGAAAGTGGGTGTTGCTTCTGCGCTGCTGTATAAAATGCCTTTTCAAATACTTGTATTATACACGAAACGCAGATATTTCGTTATTCCAAATTTCGTTGATCTATATTTTACGGATGTGCCTAATTGTTCTAATCTTTCGCTTGGCCATATCACCGGTGGACCTTGTCACCAATCATCATGGTCTATACCAACAGATAAGATGACTGATGGCGCTAATTGTATGGTTTACAGAATTTTAACGAAAACATGATAATTATGGGTACGGCAAACTGCGCGCGGTCACATAGCATTCCGAATTTTAGAATATGGAAGAAATGGAAAATATTGTTTCTGATTTTTGTTAGGGAAAAATTTGGAACAAAAAAAAATATGTATATAAATCGACACGCTACATGCGTGCATCAGAAAAATGTATATGAGGAAATATTACGAGCCACGTGAAAAACTGATATTAGAATTGTAAATTGATGTTCGAAATAAGTTCAATATGTTCACGTAGCAACGGGTGAACGGACTCTGTTGTGCCAAGATCAATAAGGGATGATGCAATATTCAAATAACGGTCTGTAGTATAGTTACAGCTAACGTAAGGGAGGTGCTTTTTTTTTCTTTTCGGATAAAACAAAAAAAAACGAGCGGTTTTGCATTTGGCCCGATTGAAAAAAAAATTTTGCACACTTCTGCGGGATTACCGATCACGAAAAACAACGATTCCAAATTCAGAGACGAGAAATTGAGCTGTAACTCGGTCATTCTCAAAAAAATTCTCATGCAATTTACTGATAATTAGTAAAAATGGCTATCGCCGTAATTGCAGGTGAATAATTAGGAGCGGAGTGAGAGAACCCGTTCTGTTACTCCGAAAACTCTAATTTATGACAAATATGATTCGATAATTGATTAAACAGCCAAAAAATGTACCAGAAATTTATACGATATGTATATGTCGGCGTGAAACTTGAAACTTGCTCCGGTACTGATTGAGTTAGCTTGCGGTTCGAACTAGACGGTGAATAACCCATGATTCTATACGGCAAACGCCCTTTCGTCTTAGGGTGGTGACTGAAAGGGTAGATAAAGTCTACGTCAGCCGAAGCATAAAAAGTGCTGCGTATATCTATCCAGTCGTATAGAGAACTGTGTGATCTTGTAAGCCCGTAGTAGGAGAATAAGAATCTGTCCAAATAGCGTGTGCGTATATGGGATATCGTTATGCGAGTATGGGGGCAAGGGACGGGCGATGGATTGTTATGTAAAAAAAATTCTTGCCTCAATTAATCACGAATTGTCAATTACGTGGAACACGGTGCTAGCTCATTGAAGAATTGACGAATAAACAGATTCAGCGTAGCGATCGTTTCGAGGCTAGAATTACAAAGGTTTGCTTATACTTGACTTTGAGACAAACCGAGAATAAGAAACTCGAGATTTTTTTACCCGAGACGAGGAACTTGCTCTAGTTTTACTCTGCAGTCCCAACATCCATCTAGGATCGTTGCCTCTCGACATGAAGATGCTAACCCTTTTTATGGGGATAGTAAAATGAATAAATTTCATCTCATTTCAAGGAGGAAAAAACTTGGCTTTATAAATTCAATACTACTTCCTCAAGGATTGTGATACTCCACAATCGGTTTAGGTCTTCGATTTCTTATGGTTAGATGATTCTATTACACGTACAGGTACATCTGGGAATCGTCAGAAATTTTTTTTCGCGATTTTTACCTCGCCAGAATCGACCTCGTTGACGTAGGTACTACCTACTGTGTTCTGCCAGCTACATACGATCGCGAAGCTACAGAGCAAAAACTCGTTTTGAAGCTGTTTGTAATTTATTTTCCGGTTTCTGCATCACCCATTTCAGTAATCTGAAATTAGTTACTGGCATTTGCGATTCCGTTTTTTTTTACGCCAGATGATTTTCTTTCCTGTATATTAGCACGTGGGTGGATGACATTCTGCATCTGAATTATAAAAAGTATATTCTTTGCTTCGGGAGATGGACCAACGAATAATTACCAAGGCTAACGCTTGATTCGTCTATCGATACGTTCCGATAGATCTGAATACGTTTATCTATAATGATATTGTGTGAAATCATTTGGTGATAATAGCAACTGTTACGAAATATTAAATAATAATTCCGTATTATGAAAGACCAATAGATAAAGGTTTATCTCGGGTTGAATTGCGAAATTTTCATGATACCCACGCGACTGAGAAAAATTTTGACGTATTCGAGGCGAAGTTGTTAGTCAATTTATTTCCTTCAAGTAAATTTCCAACTACCAGAAATTAAAGAACACTTAGAATAACGAAACAATTTATTTACCTCAGATAAAATTTTCCATTAGGTTAAAATACGTTAATAGATAATCATTAACTTTTTATCAATGAGAAATTGTCGGTCTCACATGCGTGAGATACCTACTTCGTAAATTTTTCTAGCCAATTACCTCTTGGAATTATCTCAAGCACCGCGAGGGCTTGTAAGTTTTCAATATGACAAAGCAGATTTGAAACGCCAATCGTTTTTCAGTCCAAAAGTCATGCTTTCATACCTGCAGGCATCATTGCGCGATTGTATGAATATGCATCTAGTCATATCTCCGAAGGCACACTGGACCATATTATGTGTCAAGTATACGCGTCACAGTACGGATGTTTAATGAAGAGATAATTAATTATTAATCATGAAGTCTGAGTGAAAATGCAATCATCATAATTACTGGGAGTATACGAGTCGTGTAACGTATCACATGCGATCAAGCTTTATCGTGACATATTGGCTGTCAAAGCTCAATGCAGCATGAAATTATACGAGAATTAATTCATCGCCTCATTATACTCGTCAAGCACATAATTCATAGACCAGCTTCTCAATCTCTCTACAATGTAAATAATTCCAGCGATTTTCAAGCAGAAAATGTATGCAGGTATTTTCCATTGTATTTAGTTGAAGATAGAAGCGATGTGGCGAATTTTTGAAAGAATATATCGAGACCGCGGAAATCCCAAGGGCTGCAATCAACTGCTCATTAGAGGGTCTTTTATACTTCAATCACTCTTTCTGTAATCTTGCTGACTTACTTGCCGTCCAATTTTCTTTGCTAGAAATCAAGAAAAAGAATCAGTTAAAGCTGCACTCGCGATATAGGAAGTCAACTTTGCTCTTAACCCGAGGAAGCTGGTGTTGCCTCTTTTATCCTCTTCTCTATATATGAGTTATACAGCATCCCAATCCTATTAGCACCCTTTTACAGACTTCGCTGTTTGACCGTCAGATTTATAACTCGAAATCGTAAAGCCTTGCACGGATAAAATTGGCAAATAGTCTTAACAATTTTACAGATGTCAGTGGATATTTTCCGCGATCAATACAAAGAGCTAGTGGTCTCGGGATAAGAGAGATAGAAATTTCCCAGAGTTTCCGAACCCGGAAATCACGGAATCTCACGATTCTCGACCTTTCTTTTTTATCTCGTTAAAAACTAAAATCGGGATGTAGTGCGAAGATAGGTTAAAGGGCGAAGAAACATGCGCCGGTTCTCCCGAACACGAAGGTATATATACCGGGGCTGCTTTCATTCTATGAACTTCTGGATAAATTGATGTTTCTTGTTTTATCTCACGTATAAACGCCCCATCCTTTCTCCAGGAACCAGAGAACTCTCTACTGACTGAGAAATCCATTATTCAGTTCGTTCAAATTGGGGCGGGTTCGAAAGCTAGGCTTTTATCTAACACGGGTAAATACCAATGAGACAATGCGTCTGTATTCGCGTACCCTTGATTATCATACGTGAGCAGAGCGATACCTTGGAGAAGATTTAGCACCAGGCATCAAGTCATCTTAACAAACAACTGAAACCATAGTCATTTCACACGTAGGCGAAGAATTGGCTGTTGTTCGAAGATCGATGAGAAAAGTTATCCGATTATCACCTCGCGATACTAATTCCGTGATAATGAGATATAAAATTGTTGCAAGGCTCAATGCATCTGACAAGCTTCTCGCTCGGATTAAACGTTTAACTGTAACGACCCCTTGGTGGTAATTGATTATACTCCTATTCAACTCTGTGAGGAGATTTCTCAACGTATCATGTCTCAACCACACCATAAACTAACTGCTTCTGATTGTTCCCCGAGTGTTTACCCTCACGTTATAATATGCTGTATCTACTGTAACTGAAAGCTGACGTAATTTATGGACGTCGTGCTGACTTGGAAATGACGTGATAAGTTTTGCTAACGTGTTTCACCTCCCGATTGTTCCAGAGATGTCGAAATCCGGAAGTATAAAGGACGGGGAAAAGGGTCCTTACGACCCGGTACCAACTTCTGGCGATGGAGGCGGTGACGAGATCAAGCTCGAGGCAAAAATGTCTCTTTTGAACGGTGTCACAGTTATCGTCGGATCAATCATCGGATCTGGCATATTTGTCAGCCCAACTGGAGTACTTGAATACACTGGAAGTGTTAACGCAAGTTTGCTGGTTTGGACAGCTTCTGGTCTATTCTCAATGGTGAGTCTTCACAACGGGATTTAAGTCCTGATAAGCTCCTCTTTCTCCGCTTTTACCAAGCCCATACCTTCCGGCCAGGATAAATGCGTCACATTTCCAACTTTCAGCCTTGGAACCAGCCATTTATCAGATTATAAAAATACTACGGTCACCTGCGTACAGCTACATGTTTCCGAATCGTTTGCTCTGATTTTCGGATAAGATTAAAGTCGTGAAAATAAATCAGAACTGATGATATTGCTACGAATATACGGAATACACAACAGTCACAGAAATAATCTAGAATCGTTTGATTTTTTCGATAACAAATATGCCTCGCGCATCAATATTGCTTGTGGTCGTCACCTTGGGGATTGGGCATTCTCGTTAACTCTGTGCTTAAACACGTGTTCCCAAACAGAAAGACACTCTATCGATCAACTTCCCCCAGAAGATTAAGTGCGGATTTATTATTTGTCAAAGATAAAATTCTGACATCTGCAACGGACGCGGTTGACCGGAATGCGATGACTGATAATGAGCTCAGCATTCATGAATCAGAAAATGATTTGATAAAACTCGGAGGATTCGTTCCTAACGTTTTACAAATCTCTCGCCATTTCCATACAGATGCAATGAACTTCAGTTAAAAAATCCTTTTCAGGTCGGAGCGTACTGCTACGCTGAGCTCGGATGCATGATCAGAAAATCCGGAGCTGATTATGCATACATTATGGAGACTTTCGGTCCATTTATGGCTTTCGTCAGATTATGGATTGAATGTATGATCGTCAGACCATGCAGCCAGGCAATAGTCGCCCTCACCTTCAGCGTCTACGTCCTGAAACCAATGTTCCCGGATTGCAATCCACCAACGGATGCGACCCGCATGCTAGCCATATGCTGCATCTGTAAGTATTGAAACTTCATATTCTACAGCGTTAATTACAGGTGTTTGTTAGTTAAAGATCAGTGTCTGCTTTCTTAGCTCGATTCCCTTCTAGTGTTCAGAAAATTTGGACTCCAGATTCGTATCTGTGCTTATTGGGGGTTTGTCTTTGTTTTCAAGACTTTTTCAGCTTCTGATGGGTATGTACAGTGTTCGAGTCCTACTCACAGACAGTGATCACTGCATCATCCCCTTTAGTATTGATCTGGTCTTGAAATAACTCCATACGTATATTTTCACCACCGATTTGTAGACCTGTTTCAATATTGTCGTACCATTCAATATAGAACTCTGTGATTATCCGCCACGAATACGTCATGAGTCTGACGTCGTAGGATCACAGATTTACTATAAACAGTTACACCCCTCTGTTGTTCTAAACTGAGTCTTTTCCTCCGGAGGCGTAATAGAAAGCGAGTGTCTGGTATACGTGACTTTAACAAACTGGAATTGCTGAAAATACAGTAGAATCGTATCTCTCACGTGAAGAATCGATTTCTGGATAGAAAGAAAACCGTGAGAATGATCGTCGTGTTTTTATTCTCATTCCAGTAACGTTCAGAGTCATTCGTTCTTTGTTGTAAACTCTTTAATTATTTTTAGAAACAAAGTATTGGAAATTCTCCAACTTGATATTTACGGTCTTTTATCCGACGCGACGCTTGCGTTTTTTTTGTATGTACTTGGATTTCCGGCAAAAACATCACAGCTGTGTCTCTTACGCTCACAGAAACCTCAAATTCTGAAATGTTTAAATAAAAATATTGACGTTCAATAAATCGAACCCTACAGAACCCGATTTTCTTCATTTTCAACCCAAACTTCATCTCTCCACCGATCCGGAAAGAAAGTTCAATAAATCATTTTGATTCTATAAATAAGTACCTAATTTCCAGTCGTTCCATTAATTCCGTTGATACTTTTCAAAATTGACATAGATTTTATCGGCAAATATTACTCACGTTTGATGGGGATATCGTAAACGAATCCTTTGGCATTGCGTAGTATGAAATCATTACACGTTCGTTTGATAAGCGTGGCGCCGAAAAGGTAGTGAAGAAAAAAAAAAATAGATTGTCACAAATCTGGGTAGAGTTGATCTACACAGTGGGAACCCTATTGGAGAATGGATGGACCAAAAAATTCCTAGTCCCCCTCAGTACCAAATTCTACCAAGTTCTTTTAAGATTTTTCTCTGCAGCCTTTAGGGGGCTTTTGAATTTATTACTGTACTTGCGGCGAGGGTAAAGTATAAATTATTTACCGAATCCTTACGAACCCCTAGGCAATGATGAATTTTCTGACTGGCTCTTGATAGCTAGAATTGATTTGCAGTGAACAAATACTCGAGGCGTCCTTCTCAAGTGCATTTTTACCGAGTTGGAACTTTTTCATCAAGTAGAAGAGCTTTCTAGATTCTACTTAAGAATCGGAACCAAGGAAGAGACCATGTAGTGGTTCTCAAAAGGAACTCGGAGCACTTTTCTAATTGCTTTTTACCCCGCACATAGACCCATCATCATTACAATTTTCCATGTCCTGACATAGGCCTCCAAATGAGTACTTGTTCTGCAAGGGCGTGAGTAAGCGTTCAAAAAATTTTCTTTGTTAAGCATTTCTTGAAAGTCAGTAACTAAAATTGAATCCATGTGTCGAATAACATTTCGAAAAGGAACCACTTTGCGCCAATGACAGTTCAAAGAATAACAGTGTCGCTGTATTCCAAATAGTGGTCATTCAGGTGTAATTATATAGGTATATCAATTTCTGCTGTGGACACTTTTAGTTAGGTAAAGACAAGGGCTTGCATCAAGTGAAATACTGATACCGAACCGCGAAGATCTACCCCTACGTAGAGTTTAACAAATCGTCATCATTGTCCATGACGTTTTACTCGATGTAGCCACTCAGAGTTCATTCACCCGTTAGCTTTCCGCTTTGGCATCAAGCCCGTCTAGCTATAGAGACTTTAAGCTCTCATAGGTTTGGTTCGATAAGGTTGAGGTTGAGTTAGACCCATCTAGCAAGTACCTAGAAGAAATCTATCGAAAAGTAGATAATGCTTGAGTCATGTCGATATCAGAGGCTCGTGACAAGCCACCCCTCAGAATTACGTTATACCTGCGTTAGCGATTTTTCCCGCCACTATGAGATCTCAAGGATCACATGTATCTACATTGAACAAGATGTGTACACACATACACTCATTTCCCA
This sequence comes from Tenthredo distinguenda, assembly GCA_947538915.1. NCBI lineage: Eukaryota > Metazoa > Arthropoda > Insecta > Hymenoptera > Tenthredinidae > Tenthredo > Tenthredo distinguenda. The sequence continues at coordinate 15,201,954 of OX384532.1, forward strand.
CCAGCCCTCTGTCCAAGATAAGGAGAAACATATCGTCTCGTTCGATCAGGGATATTGTGAAATGTAAATCGAAGTTTACTGCGAAGTCTGAAAGTACGAAACGAGAACTATATTGGGATCAAGAGATATATTGGATAGAAGCTGGAGAAGAACCTCGACCTATGCAGGATATACTTAAGTCGAATGAATTTCGGTGTTCAAAGTGAAAAATAAAAAAGAAAAACACCAATTCGAATATTGCCAATCGAAAAATACGGACAGATACAAAAGCTCCCTCGATGTACAACGTTTTGTTTTTTTCGTTATCATTCTACAGACCGGTAACACGATTTTTCTCATCTCCAGATGTTCTCTATTGCGTTGGCTGTAAGAAACTGTGTAAAGTGAGTGTGATACGACAAAGAACGTTTACACAAACTTCAATTTAGGGGGATATGTATGTCGCCTAGCGTGGGTGCAGGAAGTCATGCAAGTCATTGCTGATTAGTTTATCGAAAAACAAATGTTTATTCTTTAATTCAACCTCCATGGAATTTCGAAAGGGGAAATAATCGCGGAGTTACGATAATCAGAAGTTATTTTCATCTGATGTAGCTGAAACTTTGCCCACATCCGCTCCCTGATATACGGCTTTGTCCCGGACGAGAAATTCCTACCTGTTTCAGAGAAGAACTTTTCATCAAGTTTATTTTTCCGACTTTTATAAACCCTAGCAGCTTGAAATAAATACAAAGTAGGATCCATTTTAGAACGAAACAGTTGGCAATAATTTTCACGACTTCCCTGACCCGAGTTGGGTATTCAAAATTTAGGGTCGTTAGGGTTAAGAAATGATCCCATTTAGCAAGTGATAATGGGTCTTCGAAGATAATATATTGAGATATATTTCTTCTTATTCAATATTGAACTGTAACAGTGAAAGTCTGGTTCGCCGGTTGGTTAAAAATTCTTTATTTACCAACGAACACGCGTACCTACACATGTGTCTTCCAATATAGTGTTAAATTTAATAACATTTTAGTTACGGGAACGTGAGTCCCCCTGATAAAATCGAGGTATCGTTCTCGTATGCGTTTATATCGACAAACGAAGTGTTGGCACGTTTAAATCAATGACGTCTGGCCCGTTACCCATTAACGAGCAATCAAATTCAGCCTTGATCGGCTTCCCTGACGCGGTGGTTCTTCTACGAAAAAGCAACATCGTCGCGATCGTCTGACGCAATATTAACCAGAATCTCGCGAGACGGCGTTCCGCGTCGCCGTCTCCATCTGCGTCCTCGTCCTCGTCCTCGCCTTCCTCCTTTTCACCACAATGAGCATAGATGATGCCAACCAACCGTCCAATATCTTGTTGGGTACCGCTTGTTGTCAGATTATTAAATTAGTTTAGATTACAGTCGTTCCCAGATTGCCACCAGTTACATTCTTATACCAGTTGAATACACGCGGCATATGTATCATCACCGAGATATAAACCACTCGGGCAATCCCCCCGAAATTTTAATTAACTTTCAAACTACCTCCTACCAAGTTATCTTAATTACATACAATGATTTGTCTCGCTACTTTCAAGATCATTATTCTCACGAACAATTGTCACAATTAAAACCCAAGGGATTGGGACAAATAATGTCTTCGAGGATGGTGAGAAAAAAGACAAGAAAGGTATTCAATTATCATATTAACTCGATTCAACATTTCGAATTCTGTTCCTAATTTGGAAAGAGGTAGGAGCTGAGATGTCGAACATCGGTGTACCATTGGTGACTTCGTTTTTCTCCCTATCCTGCTTCGGGTTCCTTTTTATTTCGAAGTAGAGCACAGCAAGGCATCTCTGGAAAAAAAATCTGCCTGCTAGTATTGATTGTCTTGGCTTAAGTGCACTCCTCTCTCATAGCCGTTCTGAATTTCAATTTTTATTCTGAGAGAGGTTTCTACTCCGGTGAAAAACTTGACTTCCACGTACGTACAACCTACCTTCGTCAAATTGATGGTATCCCTTGGTTTCCTCGGTTATAACCAGACATCCATGCGGCAGAAAATTCTCCTCAAACGATATGTTAACGTGAAAATCGTAATAAATCATAGAAAAATATATATATTCAATCATATTACGTTTAAATATGTGATATGGATATTTACGAGCAAGTAATTCCAATGGGATTACCTAGGAACACCTCATTTCCCACACGTCGTGTGATAAGGACGAGGAATCCCCCTTCTCAGACTTGCAACTAGTTTTCTATATCAGACGAGAAAAGCCACAATATGGGTTCCCATTTTGCAATAATTGCACCGGATGTTGGCGAGTAATCTCGGAGTAGTTCCGGACGAGTTACAGCCATGACCGTTCATTCATTCACCTCCGAACCCTCCAAGGTCTTCCCAGCGGTACAACTTCAGATTTACTTGATTGACAAAAATTCGCGTGTTCAAATCGTGGAGTTTAGATCGATTTTTGACTAATTGCGGGAATTCGGAGTTGCATTTTTTATACCATTTCCTAGGCTTCGTAAAGTTCCGGTCGACTCGGATAATCTATACCGATTGAATTACACCAAGTAGAAAAGGCAGCGCAGAAGAAAATTATCGCGGAAGCCGGGTATGTACAGGGCAACTATAACCGAGGACACGTATCGGGTTCTGCGGTGAGTTTTACCTCACTCTCGGTGTATAACCGAGTCTTCCCTTTCCTGGGAATACGAGACACATGGTTAAAACACGTACCTAAAGGAAGGTTTGCATCAGCCGGACATGTTTGCACTTCAATACAATTTAATGCATCCGATCTCATTAATTCGGTTAATGACGTGTGCTGTCTTTAACGTCAACTCCGTGAACGACTCTATCATAAAATAAGGGATTCAGGACTGTGAAATCCTGTCTTTCACTTGATTGAAAAGATCAGTAAACCTCTGCGAAACAATAGGCTGCAGGGTAATTCAAATCCAATTTATGCTTCGCGCGACCCTTCATACCGTGATATACCTTTGTCTAAATTTTTTCTTCTTGAGGCTGTCGACGAACGAGTTTCTTTTCCCAAAAGGTTCGCAAAAGTTGGATCAGAATATTAATATCTAAAAGCCGAAACCCTGTGTTCAAAAATTTCGTTTTATGCCGAAGCTTATTTTTTTTCATGGGAAATCCCGGTCGTGATATGGATTATAAGAACCGTTGAATCATTTCTTATCATGTAGATTATGCATTACCGCTTATACACGATTCGCGAAACGTTATGATAACTTGGAAAGTCAACAGATGAAATCGAACGGACAAGCGGGATCGTGCTTCTCGTATCGGAGGCGGTACTTATGTCATGAACTAATAAATTATCACCAAATATTATGGAATTTTTTTTTCCTTGGTTTGTCTCAGTACCGATTACTCGGACATTATAGGAATTGGTATTTTCCCAGATGTGGCTTCTGAGAAAATGGAAGTACGGAGTAAAAGATCGATTGAAAATTTTTGCACAAGTTGATTCCCAGAGGAGAGCAAATTCAGCTTCCCCAGAATCTTGCACAATGGATTGTGGTCTCCAGATACCTCCTTATAAGTAGTGCAAGACTCCAGCGCGTATTTCATTGCGGTTTTCTTGAAAATTTTTAACACTGATTATCTCCGTCGATTCCATAATTGGTATTCGGAAGATGTGTTATTTCGCGAACAGAGGGAAAAACCGAGTTTCGCGAACACCTCTCGCAACGGTTAACGAAGCATATGGATTCCGATCATTAATTGACATAGGCTACAGACGAATTGAACTTGAAGCTATAATTTAGAGGTTTGAATTTGTGAGGCTCAGTATATGAATTAGCAATTGAATGAGTTAGCCAGTTGCCTGATTGTTTTCCATGTTTCTTCTCAGTCTTATTCTTCGATTTTTATTCTCCCTGTTTCTTCGTTTCTACAATACGTTACACTGGCCCATCGGTAATCTAACATTAACCAGAATGTGAGTCAACCTATCCTTTGCTGTAATTGTATAGCAGGTAATCGCGAGAATCACGTTACAGACACAAGTTGATATTTCTGAATCAAGGAAGCTCCGTTTTTCCGAGAAATAAATTAATTTACAACACGATCAGGTTCTTGCGATGGACCAAAGATTAAATTGGCTTGATTATAGCACTCTGACATTACCGGACGCCAGAAGCTACAAACCTAGTCGACATGAGGCGTGTTGGAATCAATTAGAAGAGGCTCACCAGCAGTTCAGCCTCCAAAAAATCATTAAAAAAAAAAAAAAACAGCAAAATTTTATACACTTTCAATGTCGACTAATACACACGGTATCTAATGGCATACGTAGCTGGGTTGCACACATGAATGAAGTAGAAATACGGAAATTTTTTTGTGATCAGAAGTTCATCATAGACTAAAATTCCTCGGCAACTAAAAATATTCTCAGAATCAGAGTCGATATTCGCCTCTTATGTAAGCGAAACCATAATCGGAAATTAGCCGAAGCAACATGGTTGCGGGTTCTGAATAGTTTATTTAAATCATTCTCTCATATCGCTGGTTTGTTAGCCTTCCCAAAACACGTGGGAAATTTTGTCAAGCGTTCAAGGTTTTGGTGTAGGACTCACACGTTGACTATCTCCTATCGGTTTACCTTGCATATCAAAAAGTATGCCCAAGGTATTCACGTGTGTAGTGAATAAATGTAAATTTCAGGTATATATAGGACGTAGACTAGATTAGAACACTCGACGCAAAGACAATGCGATAGATATCGACGTTAGAAAATTACGCGAATCTAACTCAAAGACAATTCTTCGTTCCGTAAAGTTCTATACGTCCCAAATATATATAGGCGGACAGGCAATTAAGAGTTTAACTCGCAGATTCAATCTCCCTGAGAATGACAAGGTTTTGTGATGCTGAAGTGGAAAGATAATGAAACATTACTTTTCGATTTTTCACACCCCTTAAAATCCCGTGTCGAGATAAGGAAAGATCTCATCCCCTGGGAACCCGGCTCGTCCGAGATGTTCAAGGTCCAAGAGGATCGCACTCGTACGAGTTGAAAATGTATCAAGAAATATAAACTACTGGACATCGATCAAAGAGCAAATATCAAGTTATCCTCTAGCTTTATACATATCTTTGCGTTCAAATATTCGATGCTTATTGTCAGCATTGTTTGCCAATGCAAACTTGGTATTACAGTTATTGCAGTCCCCTATACAAGAACCAATAATTGGTATCTGGAAACATCCAGGTCAACGGTATAAGGTCTGGTTAGCGAAACGAAAAAATTGCAATAGTTTTTGCTATAAGATTGCGCACGGACGCGAGTGAATGTAGCGACTTATAATTTAGCGTACTTTCACCTCAGTTGAGGAATTCTTTTATTATCGGACAATTGGATCGAAAGGTGTAGCGAATATTTCGCAAATTCAAATCATACAGGATGTGAACATTATCCACGCTACAGTCCACGGCGCAGTTCATATTTCGGCGAATATCAAGTCGTGCAACAAGTTTCGGTGAACAGCCTTGAAAACGTGCCGATTGAAAAGCACATTTGTCACAGCGAGTAGTCACTGCTCACTGTGAGGCAATATAATAAAGAGAGAGGAATCCCACTCGGCGAGTAGGTTACGATCCATTCTTTGACCATCAAATGATCGTTCCGTAAAAATCTTCAGCTATACAGCTTATAAATAAATTTTAAATAATTATATCTGATAATTCCGTAACTTTACGAATACTTCTGCTCATCGTTATACTTCTATGTTTGTGTATATGAACGGGTAGCGAAATCATCTAAGTACCACTCAAGGGCTTAGGTATCCATCCTTTAAGCTTCGATTTTCCCAGCCTGCACGCTTGAGAAAGGATTGAGAAGGGATTGTGTGTATTTGGCCATCTGGCTAGAATATTTTTTCATCATCATTTTTCTCAAGTCATTCGCGTCTAAAGTGGAAAGACGCCTTTTTTCAATATTACAAATTGAAACTTGCACTTGGCAATATTTTGAGATTAGAACATCTAACGCTATAGGTAAATGACTCATTGAAACTGACATCAGGCTCGAACTTCGATATCTCATAAGCCACTTCCTTCAATTTTGGCTTTGGAAATCCAAGCTTGAGATATCAACCTGGTATAAGATGAATTTTTGCACGTAAAAGAATAAACAAGTTTTCGCAATAAATATGTATCAAATATTTCGGAATATTAGGACAGAATCGGGGTAGAAACATTCGTTACGTTTCGCAACATCAATACCTTGTATTAACCACCTCCCACGATCACCGTTCCCCACATGGGTACATAAATGCCTACCTACTTATAATCCCGGCAGGTATTTGATCTGAACCGTAAACATAATCGCTTGTTACCTCATGTCACCTGGTTTGATTAAAGACAAGTTATTGATCTTTCCTCCAGGTGTTCTGGCTTTCATAAACTGCTGGAATGTTAAATGGGCAACCAGAGTCCAGGACGTATTTACCTACGCGAAGCTTCTGGCTTTATTCATCATCATCATAGCCGGATTCTGGCAGCTCTGCAATGGTAACGTATCAATTTTTCTACAGCTTTATCCCTTCGTTTTAGTCCACATATCTATCGCGATAATCATACTTTGAGGTCATTCAATCAGAGCTTATTCGTTGATCGCGATTTAGGCTAGGTAATCTGAGCAGTGAAAGTGTCGAGCACTTGACCATATCTAAAGCAAATTGAACAAAAAAAAAAAAATGAAAAAAATTTCACCGTGTTCCAATGTTCTGGTTTAGTTATATAACATAATTAAAACTGAGCTGATCCTGACCCCTTGGATTTAATTAATTGAAAAATAATCTATAGGTCATCGCCACGTGGTGAATGACAGGCGAAAAATAAAGTTGGGAAAGAATTGTCTAGCTTTTCGAAAGTACCGCAATGACTATTGAGTGTACCGGGTTTTACGGAGCAGTTTTAACTTTTAATAGAGTCGAAACGAGGTCCTCAAAGAACTATACTTGACCGGAGGTCACCTAACATTTAATTAATCACGACCGGTCAATTGCGTCTGGTTGTGCCGTTCTTTTGGCTATTACAGGAAGACTTTATTTCCAATTGACAATATGGTTATATACCACGTCCGCGGCAAATTCGCAAATATTTCACTTTGTGTTTCGCCGCCGTCAAGCCATTTCCAACACGAAATTTCATTCGTTGAGTCAAGCTGGGCTATAGGCAGGTCTTAAAAATAGGAAGAGCACATGAATTACGTTCATGCATGTCCACACACTCCCTTAATAAAAACTTACAAAGAGCTCGGATTAAAGTATAAATAGCAACAAAGGTAATGGGTTTAAGATGTATATATCTTCATGAACGTGTCTCGAGCATGCAGGGTCTCCGCAAATGATAAGCATTCATTGATTCTTTGGGATGATAATGAAGCGAAAACAGGATGTCAGTCTTATTATATGAATGCAAGTGGTAGCGCTCTACGAACACGAATCCGAAAGCTCGAGAACGTGAATTTTTCTCAATCGTTGCAGCGATTAAGAAAATCTCATTTTCTCCCTCACAACTCCGGTGTTATCGACTAAACGCTGCGGTTTTCTGTCTATGAAAAGTGAAGCCGAAGAAACCGAGAATATATACGATTTCAAAAAGTTATCCAAGAAGTAGGCATCTTATCACAGTGCGCGGGTTTCGTGATACAATTATTACAAATCGATGCGAAACTGCAATATTGTCACGAAGGACAGCAGCTGGTCTTTAGATGATTATAAAAAATATAGAATAATTAAAGACTTAATTTTTAATTGTATCATCGCAGTAGCAATTTTCTGGGCAAATCATTTCCAGTTATTTCGGACCCGCTTTCACGAGATACTATTTCGACTCATTGTCAAATTCCCATTCTGACTTCACTTTCGTGCAGTATCAAATGTTACGATGTCAAGTCACCGTGTACCGAATGGATACACACACCTAGATATATGCTCAGCTCGCGTGTCTGACCACAGCATTTATTGGTACGTGACAAAGATCGTCTGACCATAGTTTCGAAATTAAAATTGGGACAGATTCTAGTAGTTGAAAAAAGATAAGCATCTATGGGCTGAACAAAGCCCTAATTATTATTCTTTTTTGTCTATATACCGTTAGGTTGCGTCACGTATTCCACATTCCTACCTTTCACCGCGAATCTACAATTCCCTCATTTGATGGTTGAAATTGAATAATGAATGTCCTGAGAAATTGTATTTTTTTTTCCTTCATTGGTTTAAATTTTGAATGAAAATTTCATCGCTCATCGAATTTATCTATTTTTACTACCACCTCGCGGTGTGAACGTGGCTTTAAACTCGAACGCATATAGTACAGTAGCGATTCTGTGTCAAAGGACCTCCTACGCTCATAAACACCGCGATATCCGACAGGACAGGCAAGGGCAGACGAGGCCTCTTCTTCTCTCAGCGCCTCTTACCGGACGAACCAATTTGCCCAATCAAAAAGGTGGTTAAATATGTATATACTTAATACGCGTTAGTCGCATGAAAAGAATCGTGAAATTGGACCAATCAACCGACTAAATGGTTCCTTAGTCGCAGCTCTCCTGGTCAGATTTTTACGTGAGAACACGTCGCGAGATTACCATATGACCAATTGCATAGGTGAGCCTCAATTAATACGTCGTAAATACTACTTCATGCAACAAACACAACGTTAATTACGCTATAATACGAATAGTGTGACAACAGCCTGACATGTGTTAATGCAACATTTGCCAATGCGACGAAAGCAGCTCTTATCACTCGCTGTTAAGATTCTGCATCATGGGACATATCAAGTGTCGTACACACTGAAAAATAAAGAAAAAAAATGCTCTGGTATCCGAGGCAATAATGTTCTTGTTTGATAGTAACAAGCGTTATGGCAAAGTTAAAGTATTTTTAATTAAACAAATGGCGTACCTACTTTCACTGGAAAACCTACATCGCTGTCATTTCCTCGTACGACTCGGGCCAATGAAGTATTGCTTACTCATCAATTATATAGCTGGCCGAAGCAGAACAGATTCACTAATATGGCCAAATTGCTCTCTCTTTATGCATATAAAATTTTCATGTCTAGCTAATCGAACTTTACTTCGGTATAGACGGAAGAATATCGTTCCTGCGAAATAGCAATACTAGTATAGTCCCAGGAAATGTACATTCAGTTGTGTTATTGGAGCGGTTGCAGTAGCAGGTGATAAAAGGAAAGGCTGTTGATATAAAAACAGTAGTAAAGTCCATTTTTTTTCTACTAACAATAAGATATCTCCGTATTGTTATTAGAGAAGCGATGGTTATATGCCTTTTTGGCACACTAAAACCAAAAAGGCATATAGTTTTCTCAAAGTTTACCTTTCACTTTGAAAACATGAAAAAGCATTGAAAGTAAAAAAAAAAATCATTCTTCTAAAAACCAAAATTTTATTGTGATTCATTAGACGCAATATCCTTAAAGCAGATAGGAAAGTCTTAGACGAATACGAGAAAGCTGCAAAATGAAAATGAATTCAGATGTGTACCGATAAATAAATTTCAACTATGTCGAAGTATGGAAGTTGGATTGTTGTATAAATAATAATGAAATGTTAGATTCTGGATCGACTTTATTTATTTTCTCTTTGGATCAATGGTCTTTTAAATCGATAATTCTGGTCAGAATCGGTAAAGTTCTCGTTCAGTGTATCAGACTGAACGAAGAGCGGCTATAGTATCTCGTCGGAATCTCCAGGCTTGCTGGGACTGCGCGATTTGTAATTAACACCTCCTGGAATCCTCATCATCTCGGGGAGATAATTTATGCTTGACCCACTATACGTAGCACGTAGAATAGGAGTGGAATTTTTATATTGGGGTATAATCGTAAGTTGGATCTGATGAGCTGTGATAAATTGACGACTTTTAGGGGCTATAGTTCCGAAATGAGGTATTCGATCTTAAAGATGTTGAAAGTTATTTCCGATTATATATTTATCAACAAAATAGCGCCACGTGAAAATAAATAGGTTTCACCGTTTCCAAAATTCATCTGGTTTACTCCGTGATTAAGAATTCGACGATGCTACCATTTGATCCTGAAACAACGGGCTCACAGCTACTAGACTCAAACGACAAATTTTTTTATTTATTACTCTATATGAATGCCAAATCATAATTTGAATAATAATCTTTCAGGAAACACACAATACTTCACCTTCGACAATACTAAAACAGAAGTGTCGTCAATAGCTTTGAGTTTCTACTCGGGACTCTTTGCTTACAACGGATGGAATTATCTGAACTTTATCATCGAAGAGCTAAAAGATCCAGTTAGGTAAGCATTTTCAACCCTCGGTAACATCGGCGAACAAACAAAATATAAAAGAGAAAAGTACTGATTTGTAACCACTCGGTATACGCATACCTATAATCTGATCTGATTGTGAGATAGAGTTTCGGAAACCTCAGAAATGCCTCTTGGTCTTCGGTCAGCCAGACAGCTGTCGTCAGCACTAAAATCGAATCAATCACTTATGATTTTATCAGAAGGTAGAAACTACTCTTCACGGTACACGTCCAATTAATTATGAATTAATATCGTTGCTCAAAAATCATATTATACATTTGGGGTACTTGATAGGCAAACTATTGATTGGTTTCACAAATTGGTACCCACAAATCTTCCTACCATGGCTATGGATAAAACGGTACATAAACCAAATGAGAAATACTCTCAAAGGTTTTCTGACACAAGCAGAGTACCACAAGCTCATACGATTTGTTGCGAAATTAGAAACACGCTCAAAAATCCAATTAATTAAATTTTCTGAAGAGTTACGAAAAGCCTTTCGGGAGAAATTAATCGTTAAAAAACCTTAATATGCTTGATGTGCAAGTGATGCCTCACTCGTAGAACAGTGCTGATATATCGCGAGAGGCACCGCTGCAAGTGTTACACATATTTAACAATTATTTAACCGTTAGTTAATTTAAAAAAAAAAAAACTTTTGAAAACTTTGCTTTGAACGTTTACTCCGAACATTTGCTTCTTTGAGTTTGTCTGAGCTTGCTTGAAAAAGTTCGCTTCCGGTAAATAATTCGACTTATAACGAATTGGAGCTGAAAAATCGCGAACTAACTTTTTGCACCAACAAACCAGTCGCATTCTGAAATTATTTTTTATATCCATACAGTTACGCATTTTTTAAGCATAGCATAGGGAAGTGCAATCCAATTTTCTATTCCACCGTATGCGTTTGCGAAATTGAAAATCGGAAAACAATTCTCGTACGATGATTCATCTTTTCATTGAAGGAATTTACCGAAGGCAATTGGGATCTCCTGTACTCTAGTGACAGTCGTCTACGTGCTTGCCAATGTTGCTTTTTACACAACACTCAGCCCTCTCGAAGTACTTGGCAGTCAAGCTGTCGCTGTTGTAAGTAGGAGAACAACCATCGCGTTTTATATCAAGCCGTGAAAAATTGATTATTATTTTTTAACTGTAATTCTGGCAATTGTATGTACTGCTTTCAGACGTTCGCCAATCGGCTCTTTGGCGTTATGGCTTGGATAATTCCCGTCTTCGTGGCACTGTCCACCTTCGGTGCGGTAAATGGTATTCTACTAACATCATCTAGGTTGTTCTACGCAGGAGCCTGCGAAGGCCAGATGCCGGAAATTTTGACCATGATTCAAATCTCCAGGCTCACTCCCACCCCAGCTGTCTTGTGCATGGTAAAAAATCCACCGAATTGCCAAATACGAAGTACAAGTATCCGCGATATCTAGTTCCCAACTTTACATGTTTCAGGCACTATTGTCGATGCTGTACCTCTTCTCGTCCAACATCTTCGCTCTCATAAATTACGTTGGATTCGCCACTTGGGTAAATATTTAATCGGTCTTTGCTGAAATTATGTACTATATACTCAAGAGATGAAAATTAGCCTGACTTATTAATTTCTACCTGTTCCAACTACAGCGATATAAACCATACTGCAAATGCCCTATGGGCTATTAACAACTAACTACGTTTTCCTAATTTTCAGCTGAGCATAGGTGTGTCGGTCCTTTGTCTGCCTTGGCTTAGGTGGGCCCAGCCGAATCTTCCAAGGCCAATAAAAGTCAACCTGATCTTTCCTATCGTGTACATAATCGCAACGCTCTTCGTCACGGTGGTTCCCATGTACGCACAGCCGGTGGAGACAGGTAAGGAACGATTAATGTGTCCTTGCAGCGAGCTGGAAAGCCAAATTGCAAAAGTATATCCATCTAGGCAGATTTACAGACTATAATAAAGCCCGCGAATTTGTTAAATGTCAGTACTGATACCAAATATCGCTGTCAGTGTCAGTTGATTGCGATAATGAGCTTGCAGACTTTAAACCCGTCTGTGCCATATGCTCAATGTTTACTTCAACCAATCCGTCGTTGATATATTGAATAATAACGCGAAGGCAATGATATAGTAACAATTCAATGAAACATTTACGCAGAGATTATACGGATGATGATGATTGATTATAAGTAGAGAAGCCACGGAGAGCCGAAGTACGCAGTCGACCGAATCGTTGTATGAGTCAAATAATTAACCTTTCACAATTATTTGTTGAACTACAATTTGAGAGAGATATTTTCAGCTATGGAACTCGAACTCGAAAAATATTTACGTTTGTGATTAATATATCGGGCATTTCAATCCAACCCGTATCGATCATTCTAGGAAGTGCAAAATGTTTCTGCGAATCTTTTGAATCATCGATAATCATCGATCGATGTTGGAAATCAGTTTCTTTGGGACCTGCAGTTATTCTAAAACTTTTTTCTAGTAGAAATATAAATTTGGAAGTTCAGACGAGTCATCGACTTTGGAATAAATAGTCACACAAGATTTTATTCTTCTCTCAGGTTACGGTTGCCTGATGATCTTCTCCTCGGTGCCTGTTTACTTTACATTTATCGCCTGGAGAAACAAACCCAAGTGCTTCCAGAAGTCAGTAGGTGAGTAGTGAAAGACAAAATTTGGTAAAAGAGTGAAAATGAAAGAACAAATAAATCAAAACGAGACGAGATAAACAGCTGCACATGTAGCATCACGCATAAACAGCAATGATGATCGTTGATTACAGATCACCACGATAGCATAGAAACATCGAATTATTACACTTTATCAGAATTACTTTATCCAACACCTACATTGTTTTTAAATGAAGACGTAATTTTTCATGACTTATATAGTAATGATAGATATATGTCGTACACTCGAGATATACAAATACCTATACTCTTGTTATAATTTTAATTTCCTTTATTTTGTGGTTCTTCACTTTTTCTCGTAGGATTCGTCACCCAAAGTATGCAGAAGCTGATGATGGTTGTCCGACCAAAGACAAAGGTTCATAACACACAATACATAATTGTTAATTATTATCTTACTCCTTTCATTTAATTTCATCATCTCAAGCATGTGTCGATTTTGCCTAGCTGCGAATCTTATCCTGACTATCTTCTCGCATGCCTTCTGACTTTTATTATAGTAACATTCAACGAGACGCGTAGGTATTCGCTCGTATAAGCTATGAATACTAATTTCTCTGAAACCAAAGTAGTTCATTGCGAACAACACAGATTTAAATTCTCAACGTCAGAATTTCTGCTTTGAAGAAATGACCATTTTTTTCACGTACATCTCGCGATCTGTCAGTCGAATACTGGGGAATAATCGGATGAAAGCTAATAATAATCTACTCAGAAACATTCGAATAATTTTTTTATTCGATTCAATCTACCAAAAAAGCTTCGGCGCGCCCTTATGTAATCATGAAAAATATGGAATCTCCCGAAGGACTCATCAGCGCATTTGCGTGCTGATATAGGGACGGGGCGCGAAATTATTTGATTAGGTTCGGTGAAATGGGTCCATGATTGAATTTTCCAATTTTCATTTCTCATCAACAATTTATAGCAACGAAACTGCTTTGTATCATACGCGATCGACACATATAAGTATTACGAGGGTAAATCTTTCGCGTAAACATCTACTAAACGAATTATCGTACATCGGGAATTTGCACTTCCTTCTAGTACCGCTCAGGCTATTAATTTGTGGTTCTTCGAATAGTAGACTAGGAATATAACTCAAACGCGGTAAGGATATGAATTCACGTTGAATCCGGGACAGTTTCCATTGCAAATTTGTCTGAAATTCTTTCTTTTTTAATGTATGCTTTGATTTTGCCTGCTGAATCATTATACACGCACCACAGCACACTAACAAAGCTATATACGCACCTAAAAATATCGCCAAAGGTCTTGAAATAAAATATTAATTTTTCTATTAAAAATTTGCAAGTGACCCAAGTTGTTCTGTTCTGAATTCCTACATGGTTCCCAAGGTTCACGTGGGTTGCATGGGCTTCTCCCGACTCATACGTAGAAATTAAGAACAAGACGACCTGGGATCGCCATTGGAATAATTTCAAAAGTTATACAGGGTAAAGTCGACGAAGATGAACCAAATACAAAAACTCCTGAAATTGTACATTATCTACATCCGGTGTTATCCAAAAGCTGAAAGGATATTTCAGTCAGAAAGTTAGAGCATTTCGTGAATTTGAGGAGTTTCGAAATTCCAATTGAGGGTCCGAGAATAATTTATTCAAAAAGGTGTTTAATGGTGAAGTTTTATTTTCTGAAAGCGAACAAGGAGACGGAGAAATTGTATAGGCTGGTTTTACATTTCGGAGCTATGAGAAAGGCTAGAAAATTTTTGTTGAAATTTGGTGGCCCATCTTCGAAGATTTCATCCTGTTACAATTTATACAAATGTCTATTAACCGTGAATGAAAATTTTTTCAGTAAGTGCCACAAGATTTCTGCAGAAGATAATGCTGGTAGTCGGCAAATCGAAACCCGCTCAGGTTTAATGGCCTCCAATGAAATAAAATGAAAATCTAGCACGTTAGCATCATGAGATGGCAACGGTAATGGAAAAAAATGGTCCCCAAGTGCAACGCGCAGCCACATTGGAATTGGGTGCCATACCACGGTCAACCATTGCAAAACTAATGATCTGAGCCGTAAAAATAATACATTTTATACATTCCAAAAACTTTCTTTCTTGTTCTCCATTTTCTTGTTGTTTTTTTCAATCTTTGTCTTTTCTTTTCAATTTTATTTCAATAGTTTTCTCTTGTCCTCGGTCACAGTGTCTGGTAAATTATCATTGTCACTTACCTGTGTATGTTCATAAATGATAAAGTTACGTAATTATACATTATTATAATATAATAGGAGTCATTTTATATAATTTTACTTTCGCTACAGCATGATATAATAATTATTTCACGGTTGACCCGGTGTATAAATACATACATACATACATAAATACACCTGTACCTATATCTACATACGTGCTACGTTTTGAATAATATTTAAAAATGTGAAATTAGCCATAATTAATTGAAATGCAACAGTTTTATCGATAAACGGAAGGATATGTTATATAAATATATACCTATATACAGTGTATCAAGTTAGTCGACGCATCTTTCTCATGCTCATGTTGCTTAAATCTATATATATATATATGGGTGTGTTTTGCGTACATGCTAACTAAGTGATCAGTTCACGCTTTGGTCATATGCATAAAAGCTTGAACTAATATTTGCTTTTAATGTATAAGTTATTTTATAAATTATTTTATTCACGTTAAGTACAAAACGTATTTGGCTTGTACCTATATTTGTCTTGAATAGATTACTTGTACTATTCGTTCACTAATTCTTCCAATTGCTGGGGAACGAATATGTTAACAAAGAATCTGATGAGTTGAAGATATTAAAAAAGAAAAGAAAAAAACAATAATAATTCAACGTGAAGAATGAAGCATACTGCGCGTTATATAGATTAAGAAAACTACGACAATAGCGTAAATTGTAATAGGCAACGACTCGAACATTGCATAATTTAATTAATTTTTAATTGTAACATAATCATATCCAGATTTTTCGTTGTTGATATTACACTGATTTTGCTCACTCCAGTTATAGATCTAAAATAACTTACAATTTTACGTTTCATTGTACTACCTATACCTACCTGCGTCATCAATCTCATGCATTCTTTCGTTACTGTGATTGTATATTAATGATAACAGTTTTGTTCGCGTTCGACCGATTTAAAAATGGAATGGTTATAAACGAGAGAGAGAGAGAGGAAAAAAAAGAGACAAAAAAAGAAATGATTATCATATACATTTAAATATATAATATTAACATAATTAAGTACAAGGGTGTATAAATCGTTGTTGACTTGGAAAATAATATATTTATAAAGGGACTCTTTCCTTTTTTTTGAATTGGTGAGAACGCGTTACATCGTATGCACATATCTTATGTAGACGAATCTTAGGACCAAAACTTTGTACACAGGGTGAGTACGAGTGTTCTAGGTAGCACTTTGGCTGTCCTAGTGATATTATTACGAACTCATATTATGGAGTCCTGGTATTATTATTTATAATTGAAAGCTCATTAGACATTTCTGAGTAGGACTTTAATTTAACACCATATATATTATTGTATAGTTTAGCATTTTTAAGGATTTAGATTTTTCAGACTAATATTGAGCAATTGATTGTTAATTAATATGGTGGGAATGACGCATAGTTCGATGTAAACTTATGAGCGTATACCTATTTTTTAATTAGGTAATGATAATTATGTACATTTTGATTAACTCAAATGTGACAATAAGCCATCGACTGACTATAAAAGAGGAAACAAAATACATGCCGCATTTTATGTCTTATTTTATTGTTCACCTGCACGGATATATTTTGATGACTGTACTATTGAAAGAGCATGAATAAGTATTTCGGAATAGCTGTGTACAAGATCGAAATGAAAATTGTATTGTTTAGTATTAATGGTACTACAGCTTAGGATCTGAACAAAAATAAAACACATGACAGTATTTCAAAGAAACAAAACTTAGTTTTTTTATTACTTTTAGTATATAAACATCTACCTATGTAAGGCGAAAATACAAACCGTATGAATGTCTAATCTAATTATATACGCAATGAAACTTGTGGTCCAGCTCATTTTGCCATAGTATTCCGTTTTAGCAGTTCGGGACGTTCACTTACATAAAAAGTTGCGTCTCTTCACCATGGCTATACAGTTACTGATAACGCATTTCACGTCCGTATACAACAATCTCTTCCAACAACCGCAAAAAATCCAACCGCGAACAGTTATCGATATCAACTTTTAGTCAATGATACAGATAAAAGAGTCGACGGTCGACAGCTACTATCTTGAGTTTTTGTGTACTTACCCCAGATTCGAAAATTTAAACATTCCAAACATTTCGTGGCCAAATGATTTCTGAAAATTTCGAAATGGTTTCGAAATGGTTCTTCAGCGATTACAGAGGTTTCAAAATTTCAATTCCGGTTCTCACCGCCAAGTCTTTAGGGCAGGGTGTGCTCGGCTCTCAATTTTACTGACTAGTCCGGTCGAACATATAGATATACTTGCCTACCTGGACGAAACGCTGGGATTCCACATTTGCTGAGAAGGCTCGTTCCCTTCGCGAGATTTCTCAAGATCGTAGGCATTTTAACACAGGCGTATGGGCTAGGAATCTACTAGTCGCAAATTTCAGCCGAATCATTTTTCATTGCTATAAGTGCTGAGCTTTGGACTGTGAGGGCCCATTACTCAGCACTTTTAAATCCAAAGGGCATTCCGGATCGGACCAGCCATATTTTGGATTGTTTTGAACTTGTATTTTTGAAAAATCAACTGACATTTTTTAACGCGAAATTTATATATACCGGGTGATTCAGTCTGATAGAGTCGTAGTTTCAGGATAGATTGTTTATGAAAATGTGAGAGTAAATGTGCTTTACAAAAAATTCAAGGGACTGATGGTCTCCGGGTTACAGAAGGTCTTATGTGACTAAGGCAGGGCTGGCTCGGAATGCAAACTGCAATGCCCGTAGCGACGCAAGCTCTTGACGAGGCAATCCTGGGTATAGCTGGGTACAGGGTATGAGCACCTGTTGTGGGGTCAGTGGTCCTCGTGGCATCAAAGGCATCAATGGGGGTTGCGTTACCGAGATACGACTGTGGCGTGCATCTCAATAGAAATACTTTGAGCATAGAAAAGTTGTCGTAAAATAGACGTATGCATACCTACTCATTAACCAAAAAAGATTTTTCTTGTACAATTATTGGGTAATTCATTGGATAATAGTAATCTTATAACACTCGTCCTTCTGTTTTAGATGAATGAACTTTCATCAGAGTCCAACATCTCCGTGCAGCAAGGATTCTTTTCTAATTGCAGCAAACGAATATGCTCATATATTGGACTGAGGGGTCGTAATATTAGTTATATTAGGTATTAGGTATATTATAGTAATACAAATGTGGTTTATATTACAATAAATTGTATGTTAGGAAGCGAATAAGAAAGAGCAAATAAACATACTTCACCACTTGCGATGCGTACAAATTTATTGGTAAGAAATAATTACAAATTATACATAAAAAACTTTGACAATGCGAATAACATTGTATCGACACTGCAATAAATTTTTAGAAATGCAATAATGAATTGCTTCTTTATTTTCCACTTTCCTGTTCCTGACACCCTATATTAGGATACATAATAAACCTCCTCAGCATGCATACGTGTCTTCATGCACGTCTCTATATATTCATTTATACTAGCGTTTTTCGGAGTTGGAAAAATTTTAAGTCGAAAATTTTTGCTCCTGGTATCAGGAGAACATCTGACCCGAGGAGGTGTGCCGAAATTTTGGACATGTGTATAGATATAGGCATGCATACGTGTCTTCATGCACGTCTCTATATATTCATTTATACTAGCGTTTTTCGGAGTTGGAAAAATTTTAAGTCGAAAATTTTTGCTCCTGGTATCAGGAGAACATCTGACCCGAGGAGGTGTGCCGAAATTTCGGACATGTGTATAGATATAGGCATGCATACGTGTCTTCATGCACGTCTCTATATATTCATTTGTACTAGCGTTTTTCGGAGTTGGAAAAATTTTAAGTCGAAAATTTTTGCTCCTGGTATCAGGGGAACATCTGACCCGAGGAGGTGTGCCGAAATTTCGGACATGTGTATAGATATAGGCATGCATACGTGTCTTCATGCACGTCTCTATATATTCATTTATACTAGCGTTTTTCGGAGTTGGAAAAATTTTAAGTCGAAAATTTTTGCTCCTGGTATCAGGAGAACATCTGACCCGAGGAGGTGTGCCGAAATTTCGGACATGTGTATAGATATAGGCATGCATACGTGTCTTCATGTACGTCTCTATATATTCATTTATACTAGCGTTTTTCGGAGTTGGAAAAATTTTAAGTCGAAAATTTTTGCTCCTGGTATCAGGAGAACATCTGACCCGAGGAGGTGTGCCGAAATTTCGGACATGTGTATAGATATAGGCATGCATACGTGTCTTCATGCACGTCTCTATATATTCATTTATACTAGCGTTTTTCGGAGTTGGAAAAATTTTAAGTCGAAAATTTTTGCTCCTGGTATCAGGAGAACATCTGACCCGAGGAGGTGTGCCGAAATTTCGGACATGTGTATAGATATAGGCATGCATACGTGTCTTCATGCACGTCTCTATATATTCATTTATACTAGCGTTTTTCGGAGTTGGAAAAATTTTAGGTCGAAAATTTCTGCTCCTGGTATCAGGAGAACATCTGACCCGAGGAGGTGTGCCGAAATTTCGGACATGTAGATATAGGCATGCATACGTGTCTTCATGCACGTCTCTATATATTCATTTATACTAGCGTTTTTCGGAGTTGGAAAAATTTTAAGTCGAAAATTTTTGCTCCTGGTATCAGGGGAACATCTGACCCGAGGAGGTGTGCCGAAATTTCGGACATGTGTATAGATATAGGCATGCATACGTGTCTTCATGCACGTCTCTATATATTCATTTATACTAGCGTTTTTCGGAGTTGGAAAAATTTTAAGTCGAAAATTTTTGCTCCTGGTATCAGGAGAACATCTGACTCGAGGAGGTGTGCCGAAATTTCGGACATGTGTATAGATATAGGCATGCACACGTGTCTTCATGCACGTCTCTATATATTCATTTATACTAGCGTTTTTCGGAGTTGGAAAAATTTTAAGTCGAAAATTTTTGCTCCTGGTATCAGGAGAACATCTGACCCGAGGAGGTGTGCCGAAATTTCGGACATGTGTATAGATATAGGCATGCATACGTGTCTTCATGTACGTCTCTATATATTCATTTATACTAGCGTTTTTCGGAGTTGGAAAAATTTTAAGTCGAAAATTTTTGCTCCTGGTATCAGGAGAACATCTGACCCGAGGAGGTGTGCCGAAATTTCGGACATGTGTATAGATATAGGCATGCATACGTGTCTTCATGCACGTCTCTATATATTCATTTATACTAGCGTTTTTCGGAGTTGGAAAAATTTTAAGTCGAAAATTTTTGCTCCTGGTATCAGGAGAACATCTGACTCGAGGAGGTGTGCCGAAATTTCGGACATGTGTATAGATATAGGCATGCATACGTGTCTTCATGCACGTCTCTATATATTCATTTATACTAGCGTTTTTCGGAGTTGGAAAAATTTTAGGTCGAAAATTTCTGCTCCTGGTATCAGGAGAACATCTGACCCGAGGAGGTGTGCCGAAATTTCGGACATGTAGATATAGGCATGCATACGTGTCTTCATGCACGTCTCTATATATTCATTTATACTAGCGTTTTTCGGAGTTGGAAAAATTTTAAGTCGAAAATTTTTGCTCCTGGTATCAGGGGAACATCTGACCCGAGGAGGTGTGCCGAAATTTCGGACATGTGTATAGATATAGGCATGCATACGTGTCTTCATGCACGTCTCTATATATTCATTTATACTAGCGTTTTTCGGAGTTGGAAAAATTTTAAGTCGAAAATTTTTGCTCCTGGTATCAGGAGAACATCTGACTCGAGGAGGTGTGCCGAAATTTCGGACATGTGTATAGATATAGGCATGCACACGTGTCTTCATGCACGTCTCTATATATTCATTTATACTAGCGTTTTTCGGAGTTGGACAAATTTTAAGTCGAAAATTTTTGCTCCTGGTATCTGGAGAACATCTGACTCAAGTAGGTGTGCTAAAATTTTCAGTGGAAAAAAGTCACAGTGTTCAAGCATGCGTATGTCGGTAGCTACCGCTTGGTTGATACCTAGAACAGAGAGTCGCCGGAAAGGGAAAGTGGAAAATAACGGAGCAATTGATTATTGGTACATCTGGCATTTTATTCAGGCAGAATCAATACAATATTACGAATTGCAAAAATTGGGTACAATTCACAATTGTTTCTTAAAAATAAATATTTCACATATTAGAATGGATCGAGTCTCTTCATTTGCTTTCTGGCAAATAAGTTGTCATAATCTAAACTACATTCGCATTACAGTGACAAGCTAGCTAATATAATTTTACAAAGTCTGAGTTATATAAAACCCGTTCGTTGCAATTGGAACCGAATCCTTGATAGTCGGAGATGCCAGGATTTTGCAGTCTGCATTCAACTGTAACAGAAGGGCAGGATTTTGCAGTCCGCATTCAACTGTAACACAAGGACAAGTTTTTTAATATCAATATCATTCAATGAATTTCTTCAAAAACTCGATAAGAAGGATCTTTCTTCGTCAATGAGTATATTGTTCATTTTGCGACAACTCTTCTGCGTTCGGAGTACTTCTGTTAGGATGCCCGTCGCAACTCAGAGTCGTATCTCGTTAACGCAGCCACTATGTGAACCTTTAAACGCCAGAAAGGCCACTGACCCCACGACGCATTGTTACCCTCGGTCAGTGCCCTTACTTGCCAGGCTAGTCGGGTGCACGGGGTGCGAAATGATATCGCCATCTCGCATTAGGTTTTCAGAGATTTCGCAAATGAATAATATTGTACGGCTGCTAGATAATCAGACATGATTTCAACTGGAGATTGCATACGATTCGATAATGTTTACCAGGATTTCAAAATATTTCATTCTAATTTTATCAAGATTCAGTTACCGCGAATTATTATATATGTCATATCTTCCAAATCAGTCAGAAGATATTGAATAAAATCCGTATATATTTTAGCTATCAGAATCTGGACTTTCAATAATTTTGGAAAAAAACCAGAGGCTTGGTAGAATCCTATAGTGATCACTTCTTTTCTGTTTGTATAGGGAGATAGAAATGGAGGTAATATAATGAATAATGGCATTTGTAGTTTTCAAACATGTTCATTCATTGGATACACTGACATGAGTAAAAGTGTGGGCAGTATCAGAAAAATTCTGTATGCCACCACTCTACATACAAATCATTGCACTTGCATATAGTTATATCTCTACTGACATTGTGATATGAACTAGAACGTTGCATTACACATGAATATATACACATGTACATATATGTAACATATGTAGATATTTATTTATTAGTGCATAAACATGTAGTACATACGTCTTGAAATATATAATACATGTGTATATATACGGATGTAAAATAGACTACGTGAAAAACGCAGTGATAATAAAATCTATTTGGTTTCATCAACGTAAAGGAACAAAACCTGAGAATATGACTGAAGCCACGAAACGCGACAACCAAAGTTTTCAATTTTTTCCGCTCAAGTAAAATACACGCGCGCACATATCATGTGTATAAAAATTATAATGATCGAGGAAAAGAGAACTTACAACTGCTAAAGGATGCACAGACGTAATAAATAATGAAAAACAATGAGTTGAGTACAGAGGAAGCAAAGAAAATTGAAAATTTTGTCATTTCTTTATTTTTCTTTCGGCCGGACGACACTAGGTATACGCGAAAAGATTGCCTCGGTCAATTTTCAGGAGCCTCTGGTGCTTTTGCTTTCACCATTATAGGCAGCCTGGTAACAATAACTGATAAACGAGACAATCTTATCTCTATTTGAGAATCTTCATCTTTGTGATTACAGGGCTGGTACATTTAATGGAATCCAGACCTCTTCCGGGTATTTCGAGCCCAAAAACAGCACGATTCATAGTTACTTCCGAAAGAATACGATACAATACGTGCATCAATGATTTACTACCATATTTATGACGACTGGTAATCAGCGAATTCGGATAACAACATGAAAAAAAAAAGATAGCAAATTTCAATAAAACTTGTTGACTTTTTCGGGTTTTCCATATGCGTACCATCCCTGGATTGGGTAAGATTTGTCTTTTGACGTACGATACAATTCGAAAATAAATAACTACATATTCAAACGTGGATGTTTACATGTTGAGTAGTGATGAGGATTCGTCAATTTATACGACTACCTAATCTACTCTCTTTCTTATGTACAGAAGCTTTTATTTTTATTTTTCTTCATTTATATTAGCCTGCATTAAAAAAAAAATTTTTTTACTTAATATTTCAATGCAGATGATCTTTCGCTAATACTTAATCAAACGACATTGCACCTAATCTAAGAAAGATTCACACAGAGACAGACAGACAGACAGGTGGACAAACAGACATGGAAGTGGAATGATATTCGGTATAGACCCGAGAATAATTAATCTGACAATTTGAGATTAGAAAAAATGACTTTCCTAAATTAAAGTGATAAAACAAAATAATGTAGTATCTACAATAGCTATATGTATATCGCATTATCTATTTTTTTTGTTTTTTTATTTTTTGTGCGGTATGAAAAGCTATACCATTGTATTTGTATATAATTGTACGTACATATATACATACATATTGTAAGTGTTGATAAAATTGTAGATATTCGAAAATTAATATTGGCGACAAAAAAAAAGTAATAAAAAAAATAAAAATTTGCGAACATCTTCAGAGATTCCTAATCCTTGTCTTCTCTTTAATAAACATCTATGAACCTTAATATTATAGCTTGAATTGAAATTGTTCAATCAAGTTTCCACGTTCGAAATATTTCAAAAGTAGAAATGATAAATTTGAGCAAGAGACATACATTCAATTCGTGGTATATGATTTTTTTTTTTTGTTTGTTTTCTTCAAATTTTCTTATTTACTCGATTACTTCTTACGTTAGACACTAATTTTTCGTGCTTATTAGATACAATTTCAACATATCTAAGACTCGGGAGTTTAATTCTCAAAATCAATACTAACAACTCACGATCTATAGAAGATTTTGGAAAATTCGAAAAAACTTATCAATATACATATATCCAATTAAATTGAATAAGAGTTTGAATTACGAATCGCATTAGGTAAAGGCATCCGTTTTGCGATAAAGAAATTTCGTTTAACCGATTCGGAGTGAAGAATAATTAGCCTAGATATTAACGAATAATAAAAAATATGCATTTGTGTAAATAGTATTAACAGAAAATAAAATTAAAATTCAATTATAAATTGCAATTGTTTTTTTTTTTTGTTTTTTTTTTCGTTTTTTTGAGTAAATGCGTCAATTGCATATTATAGATAATTATCATCTTTCATCCACGAAAGAAACTGTTAATCGATATATAATAATTAAATTAATTGATATTTAAATTAAGTTAAATTATTATTAGACATATACATTGTTATATCACTAAACATATAAATCTTGTGCGCAGAGTATCTCAATAGTATTTGAGGCCGGGAGAAGAAACTATGAAAAATAATGGGAGAAAATATTTTTCAAATGTAAAAAAAAGAAGCGTAATCCTATATACCTTTGAGATATCCTGCTTGTTATATAATTCGATTCATTAGTGTTGTTGTTGTATAATACAATTCTTTAATCACTACTTAGACGTAGATACCTTGCCACACACGCCACTTTTATTTTCGTCCAGCGCGTAAGAATAAAATTGTAAAGTACACTAAATGAAAAATTCGTTTCCTTATGTCAGTCATTGTTAATTATCTCACATGTAGGAAGTGTATTTATGAAATGTCTATGATATTTGTGTATTTTTGGTATCCTATTTCATTTATATTAATCCACTTCGATTCCTAGTACCTCATTGCCCCATGAACAACTCAATCATTTCACATATTACATCAAATTACGATAAGTTTCTAGTTAATAAGTATTAGAAAAATTGGTGTACCGTGTGTGGGATTCTAAGAAATTCTATAAACGATATAAATGTAGATCTTTCATTGGTAAATTAACGACCAATTCATTGAGTTCAGATTTATGTCTAGATAACGACGAATTATTGAAAATGGTAGAGTGCAGACTGTGCCAACACAATATAAACACCGAGTTGAAACATGAAATTAGGAAATTGTTTCAACAAAGTATAGTAATATCGAAAGGTAGTTTTTAAATCACACCATAGAACTTCTTCACCATAAGTAGGTAGTTTGTAGGGATTAAAATTCCAATTTATAATTACTCTTAAGTAAAATAAATCACGCAAAGATAAACAATTAATCTAAATATCACGACCTTTCATTATTTATATCCCCCAGCAAGTATCAGCGGTAGGCAATGGTGTTACGTATTATTATCTACTATAATTCTTATTACAGTAAGATACATTACTATACGCTATCATGCTACACTGTTCTCATTTCAAGGGCTGATGCACAGGGTGGAGCTTATAAAACATCACAAGTTTATATCTGATAAACTACCAAATACAGAGAAAAGGGCTTTGGCTTAAATAAATCTTGATCCGATGATCTCCTTTTCTTCTTTAACTTGGCAGAAAAAATATCTGAAAGCAATTGCTCTGAAAAAAAAATAAGAATCATGTATAATCCCTTTGGAAACCATGGAAGATTCGTTTGAAGCCTTTTTCTCTGTCTCTGATATGGTTTATGATGCTTCATATGGCTTAAACCGTATACAATAGAACTCCGATTTTCAGGACCACGGAATTGGCTTTTTATATAGCTAGTCTTTAAAGTTGCATTATGTTGTTGGAAACGTTGACCGAATTGTGAGAAAGTTGGATTGAAACTTGAAAGAAGGTTGCATTCATAATTCGAGGAAAATTTCGTTAGTCTCATATAAAAGTCCCGAGTTCTTCCATAAAGAATTACAAAAAATTTATACCAAGCAATTTTTGTTCCGCGTTTAAAACAGCTTTCGACATTACGAATGAACCCACAATTCGACAAATGCTTAGCAGTCGCATAAAATACAAGATAATCACTGCGCAATCCCTTTTCACTCGCGGCTCCGAAAATCCGAGCTTTACATAAAAGAACCCCTACATCAGGCCAATGTTAATTGTTCTCTTCGTGTTCGAGAACACTTATTTTTAGTCAGTTTCAAGGGGATCAGTCCACCTTCAAAAAATGGTTGTTTTTCAAGGACCTGTGTGTACCAAAAGAATTTCTTTAAACAATCCAATTTTTATTTCAGCAGTCTTTCCGAGTGCAGTCAGGTGAATTCCAGCATTTATAAACGATTGCATCTCATAGTTACATGCACTCGAAGTGAAAGCAGTTTCCACAAGTTTTCATATTCAACTACCGAACAGATTTCACAATTCTGAGCTTCCATTTGTTCAGAAAACAATCACCGATTATCCGATTTGAAATTTATTGGACACAAGAAACAGATTGTCCAAGTCATTCTTGCAGTTTAGAGAAAGAACATCTGTTCGTTTCCTGATCAAGTAGAGCCCGAAAAACTTAAAATCGAACCAGTAGTGGACCTGAGTCCTTATGATGACTGGTGAGGTAAAGAATTTTTTCGGAACACAACGATCGTTGAAAACTATCCCGTTTCAGGGTGTATACGGTCCTGTGATTTGAACTAGGCCCTGTCTATTGCGAGGCTGCGCATACATACCTATATCTGTAATGATAATGGTACGATGATTTTAGGAAGACGCAAACGATGCTGAGATTCTTAATTTGAGAAATCGTTGAATTCGATAAAACGAAACGCCTTGTTACGTGTGGCGATTCAGATGGTGTTCGTAGTTATTATTGAATCATAATTATATATATAAGTACTAAATTCTCTCGGCCGTCACGCTTGAGGCATCCACGTCTTTCTAACTCAGCGTACACGCATGGTACTTTGCTTGTACATGATATAGTAATTCCACCTGTAAACGACCTGAGAATGATTTTTTTTTTGTTTTTTTTTTCATCATCTTTGTTTGAAAAAACTCTACGGAATTCTACGCTTAGTGATTAATTCCTCCTGCTGTATATTATCCTTAAATGACTAATTTGAGTTTTCAGACCTTTGATTACTTGAACTAAGTAAAACGTATTATAAACGCGGTAGCAGCTACTTGATCATATTCATTCACGACGTTGTAACGTCGAATCTACATTCAAATGAGACAATGTATAAATCTTGATTCAGGTCGCTGCTTGTACGATTGGCTTGGTTTGTAGAGTCGTTATACTACGGTTATATAATAAAACAAAAAAAAAAAGAAAGAAAAAACAAATCCTTATCAAAAAATGGACTTTCTGTCATTTTTGGCAGCGAAGGCAAAAAAAAAACGAGAAACAAAAATAAATTATCCTGCCTCGCGAATGCCACGTCTCGCATCGTGTTTGCGGACGTTGGACGAAAGTAACAATTTTACTCTTTGTAACATTAGAAACTTTTATTTTTGTCAGTTTCAATTTTTTTCTGTTTTTTTTCTTTCTTTTGTTTTTATTCTTTTTTGTTTTTTTTTCGCGTCAGCTGGCGTTAAGTGGTTCCTCTTCATTTACGACGTTCATTTATTATTATTATTATTATTATTATTATTATTATTATTGTTATTATTATTTTTTTTTTTTTTGGCCGTTGACACGTGAAATTGGCATTTCAAATGATCGTAGAGAGGGGCGCATCTCGCCCACCCTTAAAGACTTGCGACCTTTTAGTGTCACGATTATACTCGGTGACGTATTTCCCTCGAAAAGTTAGGGGCAGCAGCGCGTGTATCGGCGACCCGAAGGCGTCGATTTTTCTAACATATCCGAATTCATCCGGGATCAGCTTGCTGGCATCTCCGAGCTCTGGCTTTGCGATAACTCCAGAAGATAACACTCGGAGACCGGTATTTCGCGTGTTCTGGCACTCTGCTTCTTCTGAAATAATCAAACGTTACTTATTTTTATTGCCTTTTGTTTTATTTTTTCTTCTTTTGTCCTCATTTCATTTACTCTCTGCCAAATAATGGAAGAGTCGCAGGTTTTATGGAAAGCTTGGAGAGGCGAGAAGCGTCTCTACCTTGAAACGTAATACTCAACAGTTCGATATCATCCTTACCTTTCTTCGAAACGGAAAGCAGCCCCTGTTCTCGTTGCTAGGTGGCGAATGATTGATCAGCAGATCAGGAGTCGGGGAGTTGTCTGGTCCCATGACGTTCAACTCTTTGAAACACTCGGTTTCTATCATCTGTGAAAAGAGAGCGGTCATCCTAAATGAGATTATGATAAGAACGAGACGTTGTACTCAGGATAAGAAATATTCACGCTGCCAAAGATCTATGAGACGAAGGGCCTCTACCTCCGAGTTGGCAAAGATTAAAGAAGTTCTATAAACCTATGCGAAACGATTTTTTTATTCGTTCTATTTGAAAATACACTCGAGGTAAAATAATCGAGTCTCGATTGACGTCAGTGGTTCTATATTGCACGATTGCGGTTTTGAGATTACGAATAGAGAGACTCACTCATAACTCGCATCAGGTTTTCTTTCAACCAACGAGTTACTTCTATAAAATATACAGCATAATATACATTGGTTTTCCTACCTCGCTTTGCCAGGGAATAGACACACTCCCGGTGTTGAACTTGCTGTAAAAAGTGTCGTCGGTTGCGTCCAAGTTGACCCCCTTGACTGTGGAGAACTGCTCGATGTCCAGAACGTCTTTCGCGTATACAGCATGCGGCTGAAATTTTTTTAATACGTATCAAAGCTGGGAAATTTGAGTTTTCCGTGAAGCTGAAGCTTTTTAAAACGGAAATTTTGAGACCCGGAAATTCTAGTGCAATCAGAAATGTGAATTCATGCATGAAATACTAGAAACTAATTTTGCAAGTAATTAAAAAAACGTGACTCAAGAGAGTGGTTGAAGTTCGACGAGATTCCGAATTGTTTAATACTTGGCCGAAAAGCTCGGTACCTGAAGGAGTACCAGGCGAAGAAAGTCAATGAAAATTTTCGGCGCGATTGCTCAGAAATGAATATTTCTTTGAAAACGCATTTGTCTCTTCTTCTCTTCGCGTATTCGTCGAAAGGATATGGTGAAAATCGATCGGCTTCTTCGAAACTTATTTTCTATCTACACTTCCGTTTATACGTTAAATACTTACATCAGGTATAAAAGGCGGTTCCCACATCCCAGCCTCGACTCTTTTCCAATTCAGACATTGGAAGAAGCTGTGAAGCTTGACCTCCTTGGAACCGTGTCTTCCGCACTTAGAACCCAACCGCGATTTCGGGCTTTTCTTCAATAGTTGTTGGCACAGGCTTTTTGCCTCTTCGGTAAACTTGTGAGAGTACTTCTCCTGGTCTTCCTTGACCCTTCGGTCCACCTCTTCCCGCTTGACCTTCTCCTTACGTGCCCTGAACGGCGCTTGTCCTTCGATCATTTCATAAAGAAGACATCCGAAGCTGAACCAATCGGGTGAAAAGGTGTACTTTTCATTATCAATAACTTCCGGTGCCATGTAACCGACTGTTCCAACTCTTCCCTTGACCATATCACCCTCCATAATCTCAACCGCGAGTCCCAAATCGGATATCCTTACGTGGCCGTGATCGTCTAGAAGTATGTTCTCGGGTTTACAATCGCGATAGACTATACCCTGAAGATGTAGATGGTCAAGACCACAGACAACTTCGGCGGCATAAAATCTTGCTCGATTAATATCAAATCCTGGATCGCCCCCCATGTTATAGATGTGAAATTTAAGATCGCCACCATTCATTATAGTCAATACGAGACAGAGAGCATCTTTGGTCTCGTAAGCATAAGCCAATGAAACAACAAACTTTGAGTTAATTTTTTGTAGAATATTTTTCTCTATCAATACCATGGCTTCTCCCTTCCGTTTTTTGATCCGTTTTTTCTCCAGTTTTTTACAAGCGTACATTTTCCCGGTAGCTCTGACCTGACAGGCGCAAACTTCGCCGAAACCTCCTTTACCCAGGACTCTGTACATGCGAAAAGTCTTGTAAGTAACCGGCTGACTTTCCAACCATTTCCATTGTAGGTATCGATAGAAGTAGAAGCTCGTAAGAAAAGCGGAGAACGGTTCACCAGCCAAAAAACCTTTTACTGTCTGCGATATCTCAACGAACAATTCTTTGTTTCCTAAACTCAATCTTTCCTCGCATTGCGTTATCAACGCGTCATTCAATACATCGACAACGTCCGATGCCTCATGCTTTAAATACTGTTCGAACAGTTCTTTTCCAAGTTCTAATCGGTTCTCGTCCATTTCTATTTCGTATTTTTCGATAGCGTCCAAGAAAAGATTGTAACGGTGAAAGGATGGCTTTTTGTCTTGACAGAACTGACGAAACAACAGTCTGCCAATTGGTTGTTGATCCACGACGTAGCTGTACTTGATATCTGTAATTCAAAAAAAAATTTATTTATTGCTTTTTTTATCCAATAATTTTTCTCCCTTCTTCATAATTATCTGCTATACAGGTAATCTCGGCACGTTCTGCCTTACCGTTCGTATGATACATCGTACACATATTAGTTTTACGTGCGAGTAGTTTATTCGCAAAGCTTGAAGACCCTTATAGCATCGTTATAATGTAAATACATTTTTTTTCATTTTTATTGTCTGTCTCTTCAGATCCAGAGACATGAAAACTGAATTTTTACGGTTAGATGTAAGAAACGTCTGGCATGATTCTGCGCAAGTTCAGATACGAGAGTATGATTTTGCACAATCGCTACGTGTATGCGCAGAAAATCAATGAGGTAATTTCCGATAAATTGTCAGAGGTAGGTATATTACAGCGAACCTAACTTTTTACTTTGTTAAAACATTATACGAACATTATACAACTTATAAGTTGTTCCCGTTATTATTACGGCGTATTTTATTCAGGGTGGAAGCCTGCCTTCGATTTTACAATTGACCAACTTTCTTTCAGTTACTTCGCACTGACTGAAATCGCCGCTTTTCTCTGGCTTTTGAAATACTTATGGTATATAGGAATGGGAGAAAATTTAAAATCTTGTACAATACAACGTTCTTGCAATTCTGAATAATTTTACATCGCCCCATTTCATCGAAACAAAACCGTTCCGATCGGTTCAAAAAATGTTTAGACCCATTTTTCAGGATCGTAAGAATAACGAAGCTTTCTTATTATCCGAACTTTTCTTTTCATTGCAAGTAATTCCAGAGATACATCGATATAAATGCTACAAGCATTGATTTTTTAAAGACCCGAAAATTGGCATAAGTCTCGTCGATTTCTTTTTTTTTTAAACTTCAAATGCGACTTAAAATTCTCGTTCACTTATATAAATGATGCAGAAAAATTTTAATTTCCCATACAACAATTTTGTTTCGTTTTTCCTTACCTGATCAAATAATTCCCAGTCTCCTGCAAATTTCACAGAATTATCCAAAATTTTCGAAGTCTTGCATCGGAAAACACACCAGACAATTTTTCTATACATAGTATTCGGAGAACTTGAATGTGCTTCATACTAGTCAACCTGAGTGTATGAATAATTTGTGCGAATATAAAGATGTGAGCAAAATAATTACGCGTTTTCTATGAATTAATATATATATATATAATGAAATGGTCACAATAAAACATACGATAAATTATTCGGCCATTATTATTTATTGAATAAAAGTTAAAGTATAACAAATATGATAAATTAATATGAATATAACGTGCATGTCTAATATCATTGCTATAGTACGAATTCAGTAGGTATAAAAAATGAATAAAAATGAAGAACATCCAAGATAAAATACTACGCAGCTCTGCAAAATTGCACACTAAATAAATTTCGAATTATTTAACTGCTAAGTGGTAAAACCAGTGACCGAAATATCTGGCTTCGTTCAACAACGCGATGCTATACCTACCTGATAAAATTGCACACGTTTCTAGTTATAATCAGATACATATACCAATGTATGTATTTATTATAATTTTTATCACGCTATATACCATCGTGGATATTAAAATAGGAGGGTAATGGAAGGAGCGAACGATGTTCCTATAAATATCTACACTATATAATACCCATGACTACAGTAATAATTCGCGTATGTAATTAACCGGTTAAAGCAGCTGTTCGTAGATTAATAAAATAATTAATTATTTGATATTTAAACATGATTTTATAGAAAATTATAATTCCATGATTTCCTAAACTAAGAATCGATACTTTTCATGTGATCGGAGCCAAAAGTAATAAACCAGAAGTCAGATGTAAGTGTTTCAGCACAAGGAGAACTCGGCTTATTTGAATTAGACTCATAACTTTTGAATTTTGTCCAAACAAATGGCAATACGGTATATAACAAAACGCGAAGAATTTTAAATTTAAATTTATTTAAACTTTCCTCATGCGACGCACTTATTCGCCGAAATTATTATCCAGGTTTTTCCCAATTCTTCTCCAGCGGCAGATATGACGCTTTAGATTTTAATGAATCATTCCATTGAAAATGATCTTTGTTTCGGAGTAAAAATATTCTTGGTCCTCCAAGAAAATTATTTTCAAGAAAAGAAAAAGGATAGGTTCTGAACTTTGAAAGTCCCGGATGGTGAAAATTTCGAATTTGAATATTACCGATTCACAATTTTCAGAAAGGGCATTTTCCCGAAAGTCTACATAGCCGATTTCAAACACTCCGAAACCGATGGTCCATAATTCCGAAAACTGAAGATCTGAAAGGTCAAACCTCCGAAACTCGAGATCCACGTATCTATTCATTCAGTGTTTAATAACTCGGACTGTATTGATCGTATAGAAACCAATAAGTGGTCAAATGAATCGTCTTGAGATTAACTTTTTGTAAAAAAAAGGTTTCAAAATCCTATCAATGATTTATGATATCGAAGATATCGATTGAAATAGATAAAATGGATTGCCGTAAAGAGGATCTCGAATAGACTGAACTATTTTCTGTCTTCGCACCCCGAGTAATGGACCAAAATTTTCGGATTTTCGGGCTTTCATGGGTATGGACTTTCGGGGTTTAAATTTTCTAAACTTCAACGTTTCTGAAAATTCTAAATCGCCTGAAACGAATTCGGAACTTCAACTTGGCTTAAAAACTAGCTGACTCATATCGTATTGGGCAACGTAAAGATTATCTCTTTACTCCAAGCGAACGACATTCTTTCTGTACACAATACGTATAGTTTGAAATAATACTAACGTAAGACTATAAACAATAAAATTATCATCATTTCTCCCAGTGTTTCGTTACGCGGTAACCCATCACTCAACATATTTGAGCCAAACATTGACTAGCTAACTCTATACCGCGCGCGATTCGCTTCGTCTTAAGTTAGAGTAGGACATAGATACATAGTCACAGCCGCCGTAAAGTCAGACAGACAGTCAGACAGTCAGCCAGTCAGACGGAAAGATAGACAGACACACGAACCGGACGGACGAACGGACGGCCACCTGTGTTCTACTCGCGTGTCACGCACGCATTTACGCTTTCATTGTGAATGGACGTTGACTGCGCGGGTTTCAAGGCCTTCGTACAGTACAACATACATACCTGGTACAGCTATAGGTATCCTTATAGCGCGCGGGAGATCTCCGTGCGAAAAGATCGCGCGAGATCGAGCGTATCGAATAGAATAGAACGGATCTGTTGAGACGGGGTTGTATCGCGCAAAGTACGATACGTGATCGTGGCATTAAGGTGAAAGGTGAGAGGTGAGGGAAGAGAGGAGATAGGGATTTCATTCGTGCGAATTAAAATCGGCTCTTTCACAATCAGAGAGGCACTGGATATAAACAGCGAGATTTTTGGTGCCAGATATTGGGAATTAAGAGTAACGTATATTTGATGAAAACTTATTAAATTTTGCGATTTTACCGCAGGCGATGCGTGAAAGTTTTTTTTCAGAAAGACGTCAACAGCGACTAGACGTAAATTCATAATTTGGGAAACCGCGTTGCGATATTAAATTTTTGAATCAAAAAATGTATCTCCGAGGGCGGATATTTCGTTGACAAAAACGGATACGAGATATACGTTGCCTGGTAACACCCCTACAGTTCATCTAGCTGAGGACTTTCGTACCCGAAAATCGTGCTTTGCATTAGTACTTTTATAATCCAGCATTGTCCAAAAATTGCTAAATTGATAGTGACTTCGGTCTCTCTCTCTGAATTCAAACGAGTCATTTTCATCACCACTGTCCTGAGGAAACTCCTCGATTAAAATTTTTTGTGCAGTCCAGATTCAAACGCATCAAGTATTTCATAGTTTCTCTCATTTTCTGGCTTATTGCTAGTATTAATGTGTATGCAAAAATCCATTTTTCCGAATATTCAAATACCCAATGAAACAATATAATATTAAGAGATGTTCACGCGGGTAAATGAATTTTTTTCGCGATTTGCAACAACACAGCATATCTATTTCTATGTATAGAAGGAATGGAAAAAATTGGAAAGGTTACGCAGACAGGGGTGAACTTCATGAAAAATATTTTATTTTCGAAAACAAGTTTCTTTCAACAATTTTCAGCTGACAGCTATCCACTTTGCCACGGTCTCCCCTATATCAGACGATATTTACGCAGGTCGATGACATGTTTTAAATATTTAGACTATCATACATGTATAATGGTAACATATCTTCATTCTTAGGGAAAGAGTTTGTTTATTTAATTTTTTTTTGTCTTCTGTGTTCCATGTCAGGAAAAGCACTTGAATTGTCAACTATGAGTTTTCAATTTCGGATAGATATATTTTTAGTTATTTCTTTATACCGCAGTCCTCATATACCGACATTTGTATATATAGTCAAGGGAATGAGGGTAAAGCGTAAAGAATGAAACATCTGGTAAGTAAAAAGCACATGTATAGGAGCTGAGTGAATTATATTCAAACACTTATGGCCCCTCCGTGTATATGATGTAAGCGGTAAGAGGAATGATCCGCGATGATGACGTCTTTGGATCTTCTTTTCGTGAGAGAATGTCAATTCAGGACCAAGACCGTAATGAATTATCTTTAATTACGGTCCAGAATGATCCGGAGGCTGACTGAGACTGCGGCTAAGTCTATAAGGCACATGCGTTATCACTAGTCATAAGAAAAGGGAACGAAAATTCGCACATTATGCTGATCGTTTTCACGGTTCAAATTAGCGCCAAAAATATGAAAAATCATGTGATCGAGGATCACATAAACTGCAGAAAATACAGATTATATTTTGGAAGGGGTTAAAACGAAAAAGTGTATAAAGGTGAAAAAATTCGAAATTTCGAAAGAATAAATTTCAGATTTTTCTTTAGTTTTTTTTTTTTTGTTTTTTCGCGTTTATGTTAGATTTTTTGTTGTTGTAAGCACCTAGAAGCAGAAGGTCGTATCCGCCAACATACAAACCTTTTGCATCAAAGTTTTCAAATTTTAAATTCGGAATTATTTATGCGTTTTCATCATTTCAAAGCGAATTATGGCGTGAATAAAAATTATACGATCTTTACGTCACAAAAGTCTTTTTTTCGATGCTTATGCCATCAGGCACGCGATGTATGTATATTTTTTCATGCGCATAGAAGCGAAAGTGGCAAATATGAGGTCGATTTTCTTGAAAATTAAATAGATTTAGAAATACTCGTAACTCAGAAATACTCGTCCCACATACATACACATGTGAGAATACGCTAATCAAATATTAACCCATGGTAAACCGCTTTAATTGACCAAACCCAACGGACTCGTACATACCTAGGTGCATACCGCAGCCTATAAGTGTATTCCTGTTGTCTGTTTACATTTAACATTAGTAATATCAATACAAGTTTCTACGACCTATTGAATTTTCATCAAATTAAAGGTAATTTATTAACAAGTCTCGTATAGAGCTTTACCCGCGAGAAGTAACACGGCGACAGAGACAAATATTTATCAGTATGATTGTGTAAAACGCGAATGTGAAACCGATACGAACACCCAATCAATATTTGAATTGAAATCACCTATATATTCATATGCCGATACATACTATATCTGAAGCTTTAGGTGCTTGTACTACGTATTATACGCACTTCATTGCCTGTATGCAGTTTTATATCAATACATGTGCTAGGTGTGTATATTCATTTTACCAATATACTTCGCGGTGATTTCGGGTATAAGATACATGATATTAGGTTTTTTTTTCTTCTCCTTTTTTTTCGAAATAAAGTAAAGATTGAATTCCTGTGAAAACACGCCAAGAATCTCCCCAATGTAAAGTTCGATAGCGGAAGAATGCCAGGTATAAGATAGACGAAATTGAAAGATACTTAGGGGTGGTTATCGAGTTTTCGAAATTCCATAAAGTAGATTTTAGGTGGATTGAAATATTTTTAAAAAACTTTGATATATAGATATTTTTTTTTCACTGTTTCCGGATCACAGATTCATTCTATTCTAGGTATCCTATTTTTCTTTTTCTTCAAAGAACCCGAGTTTCACCCCGAGTGGTCAACTTTCGGGAAAATAGCTAGAGAACTAAAATATTGGAGTTTTACGGGACCCAAAATAAATAAGGAATTTTCGAGGAAGCCCGGGTTTGCCGAATAAATTGCTCCATGTAATTTCGAGAGAGTCTTATCGCTGAACGTAAAACGATCTTATATACCTATGCCTAGCTATATGTATATCGCGACGCACTAGATTTCTACCTTTTTTACATAGGTTACATATCTTTTCTTTTTATTACAACCCAAAAGACTGTTATACATAAATTATTAATAATCTCACTGTATCGAGATACGTGCAACGGAACTTCTTACGATGAAGAATACAAAAGAACAAGAAGAAAAACCGCGGCTCGAAACTATATCAATTTATTTCAGGTAATTCTATCAATTCTTATGCCAATTTTAATGGTTTTTTTAAAACAAATTTCAATTTCTTCGCGTAAATACTTATAGGATAGGAATAAAAATTATATTACCTTTCGATGAAAAGAAAAGAAAAAAAAAAATATGGCAAACGGTGGTATAATGTCATTCAACACGCGACGTATCTAATAATTCGATACGTTGTACATACCTATGAGTGGAGAACTGATCGTATATGACAAGGAACTACATGGAGCTAAGTTTAGTCGTCTAATTACCACCCGCGTAACTTACGGCACATTCTTAGATATATCTATATCTAGTACAGCATGTAATGTATGTTTATTTACAGATGTACGACGCGATACGTAGGTAACTAACACGCGGTATTCTTATCTACGTTCTTAAACAAATTGGAGAAGAAAACATTGAATCTAAAAACTCGGAGGTTTCGAGCTTTTTGTTCAATAGAGTAAAAGCAGTTGAAGCAAGGATTTTAAATCAACTGTTGTTTTAATTTCACATTTACATTTCGTTCCTAATTATTTATTAGTCAAACTTTTATCAGATTGAGAGACAACCTTTTTATTTGCTAATAGTATGTTGATTTTATTTCTGCGAGTATAAATTTCAAAATTATAAAGCGAAAGGACGTGACATGGAAATTTGAAAAATATTTCCGTAGTTTAAGAAAATAAAAAATTTTTTTTTAATGATATCGGCAACGATGAAATATTTTTCTACACGCGGAGGCTAGAAGTATATTAGATTGAGTAATCACGCTGAGATAATTTGATGTATATGAAATATTGTTTTAAAAATAAAACATTACGTGTATACATATATAATATATATATACCACGCGCATACATAATTTACGGAAAAATAAAAATCATCGCCACATGTCTATTAATCAGAGTATCAAAATATTCTATACCAACTCTATATTATACATGTATTATATTATTTATATACAATATATAAGTACCGAGTATTATATTGTAAGTATAATATATATTAATAATAATAAAAGTAATAATAAGTCTTATATTATTTATATATATATGAGTACTGAGTGATAAGTATAATATGCGATAATTCCTACGCATGTAATTATTCTTATCATTTTTACAATACAAGGCCAGCCCTAGAGCGAACAGATTTTTTTTCTTTTTTTTCATACGCGTTTCCTGCGTGATAATTACTCTGTTAATTACAGAATTTTAAATTAGTATCTTAAATCACTGAGACAGTATGAAATTTTTAATATTTTCTCAACGAAAATAATACGGAATTAAATTATGTATAATGAATTTTTTTTTTCTATTATTAAATATTTTTCCTCATTCCCTTGTGAATATGGTTACACTATTAATTGACTAATATACGATAGGTATAAGATTGTAATCATATATCACGGTCCTACCCTCTGGAAATGAAGGCTATACCCTACCCATACAATGAAATTGTACATTCATTATATATAATCAGTAGATTGGTCGGGTCTTCGTTCTGACGTAATTTTACGATGATATTTAATTAACCGGGTACGTACTTTCCTTAACAAGTTGCCATTTCGTTTCCTATATATAACCACAGCGAACGCGGCGCGTAAACGCGAGCGTGTTGTGTGTTTCGTTTTGTTTTGTTTTGTTATTATTTTGTTGTGTTGTATTTTGTACATATGTATTATATGTAACACGTGACACCCGGGTCATGCATGTGACCACGCCCAGCTTTGACATATATACATGTAATGTTATCGACAAGTTTCAAGAGAACCGATAAACGTGAACGAACAAAATTTAACAGAAATTAATTGACGAACAGAAATACACTTCGGCGACTAATTAAACTAAAAAATATGTATCAAAGT
This sequence comes from Tenthredo distinguenda, assembly GCA_947538915.1. Classification (NCBI taxonomy): domain Eukaryota; kingdom Metazoa; phylum Arthropoda; class Insecta; order Hymenoptera; family Tenthredinidae; genus Tenthredo; species Tenthredo distinguenda. Next base: position 15,240,879 of record OX384532.1, read on the forward strand.
ATCTTCACTTCTATATACGATATCGAAAAGATTTGCACGATGTATTTTTCCATTCGAATTAAATGATAACATTTTATTTTCATTACTCAGAAAATTGCCTGAAATTTGTACCTCTACAACCGGACTTTCTTTTTCAGTCGCTAATTTTAATTTTAATTTCAATTTTAATTTCAATTTTAATTTCAATTTTATTTATAATTTTAGTATATACATACCCAATGTGTTCTTGAAATCGATGCATTGGGAAATGTGTGGAAACTGCAAAATCTTCCGCCATTTTTTACTTTTTCCCTTGTTGCTGTCACCACCGCCTGAAATAATCGTAAAATGATATTCAATTTCCCAGAAAACATTTTTTTCTCTTATTTTATTTAGTTTTATCGTGAAAAGTTATTATAATAGATGAAATCGCCTGTGCAGTCTAGCTATGCGGTACTTTAACTTGTCATTTTCTAACATATAGTGTAACCGCCTACTCATATATTTCGACATTATTTGATTTTTGCTTGTTCTACTTTATCCTATTTTATTTATTTATTTATTCCATTTTTTCTTAGCCAAATTAATTCAGTTTATACGCAAATCTTGTCTTCAAGGACGAAAGAATGAAAAGGTTGACGACAAAAAAAATGATTTCATTATATTATATAATTATTATGTTATAACTGTGTATAGATTATGCAGTGGAAACCTTTGGAATTAAAAATTGATCGATTTTTATTTTATTTTTAAAACAAATTGTAAATCATTTCTTCTTTTTTTTTCCGAATTTAAAAATCTTAACTTGTCATCCCGATGAGATGTCTAGGTATATAATGAAAGGGAAGAGATAATTAATGTCAATGTTAATGAACTCCGAATTTGTTAACCGCAGAATTCATGAATTTTTCACGCTGAATTTCTAAGACCGCTTTTTTGTTTTTTTTTCAATCTCGTAACGTAGAAAAGTATAATTAAAAAAAAAAAGAATAAGAAAAAAGGAGAAACAATGTAGGTGTAGTAAATTTGTCAATTTATTTATTAACGAAAAACCGTATTATAGATATCAAGTAAAATTGAAAAACCGAAAAGATGAGTCGACTATATATAGGTATAGTGAAGCAAAATTTCTACTTCAATGCTGATTTAGAAACTAATTTGTTACGTGGCTCATTAAGAGATCATGTATCAGACCCTGGCGGTCCTAGTTTTGATTAAAGTGGTCCATGTAACCAGCATCCTTGATTAAACTGGACGGTAGATATAGTTATAGGTATTGGCATATGTATATATTCGTATCAACAAGATTTCTTAGCCTTTCGAAATAAATAAGAGAATAAAAAGTATATAAATGTATGAATGTATGTTATGTTATATCATATGTAACTACATATATAATATAAAGAACAAGGCCTCAATTCTGCAGATGAATCAATTAAATTTGATTTAAATTTCCGAGCTATACGTACGTGTTTCAATTTCAACCGTTATAATAAACCAATATTACACCTCATCAAAGTATAAATTTTCAATTTTATTATTCCTCGTGGGAGGACACTGACTGATCAACTATTTAATCAATACAAAAATTTATCAACATAAATCTAAGTTTTAATTTATTTTTATTTACTCTTTCGAGACTCAGAAGAGACATAAAAAAAAAGACGAAGAAATACAAAATTCATTTTCGTCGGAAGAAAAGATTTTTGCAATATAAACTTGGTAATTTATTTTCTCCGTTCATTCATCTCTCGATTCGAAACATCTTCAGCTCTTTTAAATTTTGCGAAAATTCATGTATTATATATATATATATATATTCATTTATACAAATTATTCAAAATTACACGCGTAGGTAAATAAGAGAGGAGACTCGAGCCGTGTGTGTATGTATAATAATTTGTATCACGTAATCTTAAGAAATCGCGACCATGAATAGCATTAGCAAAGGAAGGATGCGTTTAGAATCCTCCATGCCAAAGTGAAACTTATTATAAATCAATTCGCCTGATGACAACAAGAAGTCCTGCACATATCTCGACGAGAAGTGTGATACGACAGTGTCTGAAGAAAAAAAATTCGAAAAAAAAATCCACGATCAGAATTATAAGAAGAATTTTATAAATTGAGTTCAATTTTAATGAGAAATGATTTTTTTCCTTTTTTTTTCTTCTTGCGCTCGAAAAAAAAAAATATATATATATATACATATATATATTCAACTATAATTCTATGAAGAAACGAAGCGAAAATATATCATCAAGCGTAGAACAAAAATTGAAAATAAGACGGTTTCCCGTAGGTATTGTATGGTTTACGTAAAGACGACCACGGACATCCGTTTTTATTACTGCGCGATAACAATCGCCAGGACCTACTTCTCTACTATACGAACAGGCGATATGGTATAGACAATAGTTTACTTCGCGGTGTATTATTAACAAAGAGAAAGTATTAATTAATGAAAATCATAAGTCGGACAGCACCACCACCATAGACGCTACGCCACGCTGATTGCCGTATGTTAAGTTAAGTAAGTGGTCAAACTTTCGAACCCGAAATACTATTTTGAACTATTTATATCCTTTTGTACCTACTACGGCTTTTATTGTTCACTGCGAATTGACATACGAGCTTTTTCATCGAATTGTAAAATCGTGTAACAAAAAAGAAAAGAAAAAATTATGGATTTGAAATAAACGAAGAACGTATGATAAAAAAATGTGAGAAAATTTTGTTTTTTCTTCGAAGCTTTTTTTTTTTGTTGTTTTTTTTTCCTAATTTTTTTTTAGATCACCCGCTCGTCGTTAAATCCAAATGTAAACGATTCCCAGAAGGAAAATTCGTTCTGACGAATATTCTTCGCGCGGTATGAGTTTCCAATTTTCGATGTAAAAGCCGGTAAAAGCACTTAAGAGGATTGATTCCTTTTTTCTCCTTTTCACATTTTTCGATGATCAATCGTTCATTATCAAGTGTTCAGTTGTGAAATGGATGATATTGTATAGTTGATGATAAAAATCGTAAATAGAATCACGTATGATATAAGAGATAAATAGGAACAGCTGATAATAAACAATGCCGTTTAATTCCCACATAATTATTACGCAACATTAACGATGATAATAAATCGATAAATTTGTGAAATTTGTGAAATTATGAATGTAGATTTTCTCCCAGAATTATTATCACTATTTTAAATCGTGATAAAAAATAAAAATAGAAATAAAAATGAATAAATAAATAAATATGTATTAATATTGACCTTCTCTGGCTTTGAGGTAAACGGTGTTGGCTACGATGTTCTCCAACTCCATCAATTCCAGCTTGATTGAGTTTACTTGTCCGAATGACGGGAAATGAAAGATCCTCGTATTTTTCTACTACCCTATCGGGCCTAAGCAGCCCTGATCCCATCTGCAGTACTAAACACCACGTGTAAATCACCCCTTCCAAGGAAGGCCGAGGATATTTTATAACGATGCTCTTCTTTTAACTCGATGTATTTTAATATTACCCGTATTAGATAAACTCGACTATTTAATTTGATCGAACAATCTTACGACACTCTTCGAATCTTATGTGTAATTTTAAATTATATCTTCTTCAAAGATCTTTTTATAATTTATTAACTTCGTCGAATCAATTCTAATTCATTATTTCGATGTAAATAGTATTTGCTTACACTCTGATGCAGGGTGGGAAATTTCAATCGAATTAATTACGAAGAGATACGGCAATATGTATTATTTTTATTCATTCATCGGACACTGTTTTGTTTTGTTTTTTTGTTTTTTTCTATTTCTTTTATCGCGCTTCTCATAATCGCAATATCGTAGACAGTATTTCCTTTCACGTTCTGTAACGTGATGAAGATAATATTTATGCAGAAAGGAACAACCGTTATTTCATTATACGATATTATTAATTCTCTGTCTGTGATTTTGTCTCGCCTCAGACCCGCCGGTAATTTAGATACGATAAATAAATAGTAAACACGTACACGGCTTTGTTAGGTATGAAAGTAAAATTCTCTTTTCTTGTAGATTCGAATAATATTAGAATTGAGATGTTAATTAATGAGTCTCGGCTACTATATACCGATGATAAAACGTTCGATGAGGAAAGAGACTCATCGACGTGAGATTACGATTGATATCGGGTTGTTGAATGGAACGAAACCTTTATTGATTCAGATAGTGTAAACAGAGTCTGAACGTTTAAAAAACAAGTCGATGAGACGGTTTTTAATGATCCGTAAATTTGGATAGTTTAATTTTTTATCCACGTAATCCACTATATCCGTATAGTACTGCGTAAATTGTATACATATATATTATAATGTAATGAGAAAATAAGCGATATTCTACCGTGTCGTTTATTAAACCAAAGCTAACGATTGTCGCGTCGGTATTAGCGTGAGAAAAACTGAGTTTATTTAAACCGTGTATAGCTAGGTACGTTTAAACGTTTAAATATATAGGAATAATATTTCATGAGACACCCTATATATCCATACAGGCACCGCGGTAGCCAAGAAGCGCAATGGCCGACACGGGGCAAACTAGATTCGATTTTCTGTGTAATATCTCACTAAATTCACTTCTTTCACATGCGTTAAACTGGCTAGTAACACAACCGATTATTCGTTCGGACCTTTTCAGCTACGGGAAGGGCCTAGCTAGTTATTTTATACCTTTTATAGTTGATTTTTAAAAACGGGGTTGCCCCGAAACTTAAGAATCTACTTGCTAGGCCCGTGCTGTGCGCGAGTAGGGGATCAAACCACACTACCACACTTCTGACTCTAGCATGGTGTGCCTGGTCTACCGTGTCGGAGAGAGACGGACAGACGGACTGACGCGGGGCGAGCGACGCGTAAGTAGGGAGGGGAGGTTTCGCTGAGAGCGACAGGACTGTCATCTGTCGGATTGTTTGATAACTGTTTAGCGGAGAATGGCCGTTTGTTTAGCGGCTCCTTTGAAACATTGCATTTATAGATCGAATTTTTGTTTACCAAGGATCAATATTTTTCAATTCATTTAGGCTAGCTAGTTATCGAACTAATGTTCGGATTTTCTTTTGAACTTTACACCGTTACGTCTGCGACTTTTAACATTGCGCTTAATGCGAATGATATACAAATTATCGTGTCATGTTTAGAATACAACTCTTCTTTCCTCTTTGATTTAAGGTCATTATTCGATCTCAACGAATACTCATAAGTTACGTAATACTTATAAATGTTTATCTTCATTTCGAATCATTCCTTCTTCAAGTGTCTATGAGGGCTTATGAACTAGCAATTTTTTAATATCGTGTTCCTCAGCTGAAAGCTTGCATAAACCTTGAAGATGTCTTATCTCTCTCTCAATCATTGAAAAAGAAAAAAAAAAATACGCCTTTCACGATATTGTCTGTTTTAAAAATCTGCGATCCGACACAGTTAAGCAACACTATACCCATATTCGTACGTAAGTTAAGTTTGTAAATGTCCCGCGACAAAAAAAAGACTCGTACACACCCCCAGGGAACGTCGAGAAATGAAATTATCCTAAGAAAAGAGGTGTGCAAGTTATAAAGTGAAGAGACCCTGCAGAGTTGTTTTCTTTTAAACCCGAACCCTGCGCTAAGTTTAATTATTTTATTTTTTGTTTGATGAAGATTTAAACATTAATGTATTTTCATCATTTTTTATTTATTTTCTTTCTTCATCTCCTCAAGATGGGAAAAACCCGCTGGAAAACTCACGACGACATGTATCGCGTTGTATTGTATTTTTTATAGAAAATAAAAAGGCGGAAACTATTCTCGTAAAACCTGCTTTACCCGCGCCGCTTAAACACCTTTGCTTCTTGGTGCATCAATTAATAACTTCTCGCGGTATTCTATATATTCTTGTGCAAATTTCAAGGATCTTTCCTCGCTCCCTCTCTCGTCCAGGTTTTTCAAGACAACCATCGCTCGATGACGCAGACCTTTGCTAGAACCAGAAATCAGTGACTCTTACAGCCCAGTCATTGGCGAGGCATCTTTGGAATGCACTATAGACCGCTTTTCACTAATTGCCTGTGATAATCGCGCATTTCTTTGCCTGCCTGAGTCGGTGGCGCCTCCAGCTTAGATATTATATACCACGATGTCGACGACTCTATAGCAGATTGTTCTTAATAAATTTAACCACGTTAAACACTCGCAATTTTTAACGGTATGGGTGTTTGTATGTGACTGACAAACAGCTATATGTCATACTTATGTTCTATCCTCGAGTGTATATATTAAAGAAACACTGGCGATGCAGAGATTTGGATCCAACTAAGCATTTTTGGTTTAAAGCTTGGTCCGGTATTAATAAAAATCAATTTTTTACCACCGCCAACCAAAATTCGATACTCCTATGTCGAAATGTCTCAGAAGTCGTCGTCGATTGTCTATAATCAAAGGAATTATAAATCTGCGAAGAAGCTAAAAAATTGAGAACGCGATGAGTTTTGATAAATTGAATGAAAAAGGAATTACTACACCCTTTTATTTGAGGGCGATTTCGGAGGAATAATAACAAAATTGCCTCATGCTTGGGTTTTGGATTTTTCTAAAGAGCAGGAGGTGGTCATTGTAATCGGAATTTTGGGCTGTCGGTGTTTCATTGTTAGTAACAAATTATAACGTTCCGAAAAGTGGATGGTTCTTTTGTATTTTTACCCCTTTCATGGGCGCACATAAAGGCTGAATGCGACAATTTTTATTCAAATACTGTGGTACACGAAGAACACACGAGAATAGTAGCTCAGATTTTGAATGAGGTTGCAATGATATAGTCCAAAGTTCCGAAATAAAAATGAAAAACATGGGAAAATTAATCGACCACGCTGCTCCATTGTTCTAGATCCAAGTATTTCGCGCATATGCAAATACTCGAACGTTTACTCAGATCAAGCTTCAAAAGCTTCGGAGTAGTCGAGGTCTATTGTATAAGAAAACGTCAAATTAATCTGGTCTGAACATCGTACCTCAAGTAATAAAAACTATGTTTAAAGCTTCGGCCGATGCGATTCTTCGCATAAATTATAAAAATGATACATCATAAATTATGAAAATTATGCAAAAATCAGCGAATGTCTTTCGTCGGTAACACGTTTGGCGATAAGGGTTAATTCCACACGGTATTCCCGTCAAGTAACGTGTGTCGAGGTTCGGGATTGAACATACATGGTCTAATGATTGAAAGTCAACACGGAGAGCCGTAAATCCGTAATGCCTACACGGGCTAGCGGCTAGTTCAGCTCCTGGTCCACACATGGTTCTGACTTGAGTTTCGCCCTATCTTACACATTACAGAGTTTCATATGTAAATTCCCAAGGAAAATATCCAGAGTAAATTTGTTCGTCTAGATACCAGAGATATAGGCGATTGCATAGATACACACGTCGGTCACTGGAGACGTAAATCTTCGTGCCTGCTGCAATGAGTCATTTTATCACAATGATCATGATTGTTACATATGCGGTATGTTAGGAATGGGCCGAGCGTCGAGAGATGAACAAAACGGTCCGTTGTCCGTCCGTCTGTTCGGTATTTCTACTACGCCTGACTCGGGAGTAATAAATTACGAGATATGTTCGATGTATTTGGTCGATGACCAGCTGTTAAGATCATCCGACACACATGAATTAATCCCGATCGATTTAAAGTTGGATTTTAATTGCCAGACGGATACAGACGCATTCGGCCGAATCAAGAAGCGCACAAGTATACCTATACTCGTATATAAACATGCGTGGGTGTATACAATACATTGTATATCGATTTTGAGTAGCCCTAAGCGATGACAATTAAGATTTCCGAGTATGTAATTAATACAGAGGGTCGCAACGCGTGTACCTACGTCGAAGGTAAAAATGTTCTTGTAGAAAGTGGGTAGATACTAGCGAAACGAATCACTGCGGGCAACGTGGTTGGCATATGATACTGTGACCGTGGTAAAAAAATTATTTATTACCAAGCAGCTATTGCGCAGTGTAGTATATACAGCGAGTCTTGAACCTTTCGACCTAATTATATTGACAACTCGCTGATATAATCATAGTGTATATTGTATAATAAAGCTTCTCTGGTTTTTTAGAAATGGGGAAAAAATTAGGCGAGAAAATCGCCCAATTTTGTCTGTTTATTGCTTAGAATTATTATACCAGTGACGTCGTCGGGCTTCGTCCCTTTTTTCCTATGTACTTCGTAAGAATATGGTGACTTACTATGACGTTGATTAACAGACGTCCTGCACCAGCCACATATGTATAACTTATTGTGTGTACGTGACCCTGGCTTGCTGTGCATTACCATCGTTATCTGCGAGCGTGTCTACTCGTCTGACTGACCTTTGGATGCTGGCAGGTCGCGATGTTGGAATGCCAAGGAAAAAGCCGACCGAAGAGTAAGAAGAATAGGAAAAAATCAGCCCGAGACTCGATTCTCTAGTCAAGTTTTGAGACCCTTGATAAAAACACTCGTCACTTGCGTTCAAGGATGGAAAAAATAACGAAATTGAGTTGGTCGACCGAAACGTCGAAACATTTCCGACTGGGCTCATAATCCGAGATGATTTTCTTTAGCCGCGTTGACCTCGTTCGTTTTCGTAATTTTGCGAGGGCAAAAGATTCGATCTTACCAAAAGATATGGAATTGGTATTTCTGATTGAGGAATTCAAATCTATTCGAATCGAAGGTAAGAAGATTGAAGTCGAAGATGGGGTGAGGCGGGGTGAAAACGCGTCTCCGCTCTTTAACTGTGTTGGAAAATCTTTTTCCCGTTAGAATACTCCGTTGTACATAAAAATCTCTTGAATGTTTCACTCGGCGATAGAGCTATAAGTAAGATTTCAAGATTGAACTCCGAGATGAGTATGGGCTACGTGACGAGTTAAAAGGTCAGAGATGAACGGGATCGAAAAAAGACGATTAAGAAGCTGCGGAGAGTGAATGAAAAAAAAAACAAAAAAAAGAATTAAAAAATTGGAAGAAAAAAAAAAAAAAAAAAGGTCATGAATGCATCGATTGAACAGTATTATACACTGTGTTGAACGCCACATGTTTTATACAGCGACTAACAAGGCTAGTGTAACTCTGTCAACGGCAATGATACCTCAGCTTCTTTTTTGTATTTCATCTCTCCCCATAGCATCGCAATGACGCGTTGTTCAATTGCGAAGTAAAGAAACAGACGCAAACCAACTAAGGAAGCCAGTAGTATTAAGAGGGTTAAGAACTAACCAGAACACAGATCGTACGTCAGTTGCTGTAAGTGCGTCGGACGTGATAGACTATTCGATCAAAATTTGTACACGCATGTATAAACTTAGAATCTAAAAGGCCAGCAGCCGTATCAGATCAAGAGTATCGCAAGCACGCGGACTAGAGATCAGAGAGACGTTTAGGAGGCTTCGACCGACGCTTTGCGGCTTTCAAGTTTCAAGTACCACCCAGACATTGAGCGACGTACGAAAATAAGAATTTTCAGATTAGAGGCTAGCACGGGTTATAACAGTTTCGTTTCAATTCAACTCTTTATCTCATCGCGTTTACAGATGTTTCAATTTCGCATACTGTAAACACTACGGATTGATTCTCGATAAATTTCGATATTATTTGTCTGATTATTTATTGCAACGTAAATCATCCCCGTTAACCGAGTATTGCGTTTCATTTCGTCGAATGAACGTAACGAGCACTTTGAATTCTTCTATTTAATTAACTCCGGTGAATACGGGAGAATCTTCGATACCAAAAGTACGAAAGGGATCGATCAATAATATGTGCAAATTATATACAGTCTTAATTATTTGCTTTATTTTACTCGATGCAATTTGTTTCGCTGAAATTAGCAATGGCACGGTTACGCACAATCGTTTAAGAAAGGCACAGATGGTAAGGAAATTGAAGAGAGACTTTAAGAAATTGAAAAAACAAGAGGGTGCTATCAAACTTGTTGATGGACAGGGTGATCACGAAGGTACGTGGACCGATGAACGATTTCATTCTCAGACATATACTAACTATAGAAAAAGATAACAAATGGACGGTGAAACTCGAGGCATTCATCGGTAAAAATAATTCGATCAATTACAGAAGGAAGATCAAGATCATTGTATTTCAGGCTATTCAAGAATCGCGGTTTAAAATTGGAATTAATAAACCGCAGGACTAAATCTCCGTTTGCCATTCGATCTCTGTTTGAATTCGAATCTGGGTCATTGCGAAAAAGCAATAAGAAAGAAAGAAATGCGGCAATCGGTTCATTACAATTGGCACAAAGTCTTCTCATTCATTTCCATTGTTCTTTACGCGTTCAAATGATTGAATTCATCCTATTTTTTCTCTTCTTTTTTTTTTCTTTACCGTCACGCGATACGGTATGCCTATATTCGCAAAAGTTTTGAGACCACAGAGTTGAGAAATACAAGATTTGAAGGCAATGGCCGGAGCTGTGTGAAATTGACTGTCATATCAACTGATATGATATACGTGAGAGTTCTAGATTAGAATAATGCCATAACGCGCCAATCTTTCTCACACATACTACAATTTTGCATATATCCATATCTCGCATGTATAGGACCGAATCGTTCACATATGACGAAAACGATCGCTTCATACTTCTACTCATAAACAAGGCGACTATACAGAAAACGAAAACTTCATTTGATTCAGTTTCACACAATATATTCGCAACGTTCAAACCGAATAATTCGACTAATTGTAAATTTGCAGTTATTGAATCGATAGTGTCCAAGATATGGGGTCCATTCATATGCATAGAGCCAAGAACATCGTATTTGAAAATGCCCCATGTGTCATAATTTTGAAGTTTATTAGTTGAAACTTTTCTGGTTGATATTTGGTTCCGATTCGAGGAGATTGGGTATAGTTTCTTCGAAATCGTAGATCCTCTTTTCTCGCAATACTTAATGCTTTTGATTTTATAATTATGATTCCAGATATCTGTGAATTATTTTTGCAGATGAAAAAACGGATACTAAAACCGGTTCACTTCACGCTAATTGAAAGAGGCTAAATAAATTTTTGAAGGAAATTCAAATCAATCGATCTGAAATTTTAAAGCGAGGGATATTTCGAAAAAGTCTGAATGTAGTTTTAAGAAAACAGTGCTTTTGTGAAGACTGACAGAGTGTGGGCTACAGATGTTAAAAGCAGTTGAGGAAATGCTTTGAAATAATAAAAAAGTCATCAGATCATCAAATCACTTCACCAGGAGCTGCGGAACTGTTTGAAGTTAAATATGTATCACGCGGAAGAAAAATTTCAATTTTTCTCTTCAGCGATTTTGGTGGAGAAAATCTCCATAGGCCCCTCTGAAATAATATTTTGTTTACCGTTACGTTGACAATGACTTTTATTCGATCGATGAGATACTTGTAGTCGAAAAAGTTCCTCCAAACTTTTTCTTTTGAATAACGATGTTTCTTTTTACCAGGAAACGTTGAAATTTTACACAATGGAAGATGGGGCAGCATTTGCGACGACGAATGGGATTACATGGAAGCAAATGTCGTTTGCAGACAATTGGGCTTCGAGAGTGCGGTCAAACAGACAACCAATGGTCATTTCGGACAAGCAAGGCGTAAGGATATGTCATACTAGGGTAGTTCTTAGTTCGATCATTTTTGAATTTCATTGTTTCCGTGGGCCAGGACGTCTCCAGATATATACAAAAAATGTAGCCAAAACCCCAGGTTCCTGTCTCAATCCCAAGTACCGCCCCAAAGCCTTAGAATTTTCCCATTTGCATAAAACACGATTTGTGACATTTCGCGGTTAATTTTATTTTCTTCCCACTGCAGTATGGCTCCGAAAAATTTCAAACTTGGTACACTCGTTACCCGTAGTAGTAGGTATTCTATAAAAATTCGACAGATTTTCAACGATATAATTTTCGAAGCCACAGCGCACCAAAAAAAATTTCTTAGTTCCAAATCGTGACAAATAAAATGTTTTCGTTAAAAATCTAAATTTTTCACGCATACCTACTACTGTGAGTAAGAAGTGTGCGAAGTTTCAGATTATTCGAAGCGATAATGCGATAGGAAGTAAAAAATAACCTCCAACTACTAAAAATCGTGTGTTATTTGAATTGAAAAGTTCAAAGGCTTTGGTCCAGCACTTAGCATTGAGATAAAAACCCGGGGTTTTGACTACATTCTTTTTGTATATATTTAGAGGCGTTCTGGCCCATGGGAGCATCGAAATTTGAATATGACCGAATTAAGGGCCACACTAATGTCATACAGTTATTATTCATAATTACTAGTATAGGTAAGGTACACGGCATCTGAATATTCTTTATTTTTCATTTTTCATTTTTTAATAACCAGCTGAGAGCTCGGCTATGCTGCAGCGACGAGGCAGAGACAGTATGACGTGAATAAACGTGACACACTTATGCGGAAATAATGATTACATCATCAAAGACGGTGAAATAAAAATCGTTGAAACCTTGTATAATGAATGATGTCATAAATGATCGTTAGATATTAGATTCGGGATTGAAATACGGAGAAAATATTAAGGCGATCGGGTCTTTTCGACGAGCCTGGAATGCAATCTGTTTTTTTAATCGAAACGTAATACAAAAAATTGGGAAGATGCTAATTTCGATATGATGTTCCTCTTCTATCAAATAGAATTTTAACTTTCATGGTATTCAATCCCATGATTCCTCGCGCTGTTACGACACGTGGATATGCCTGGTGTCTAAATCCAGACTTTATTGACTCCAGAAAATTTTCAAACTCTTTTCTATTTCCGAACGCAAACAATCTCGTACTATTCTCTGCAAACGAACAGCGAGCAAGTGCCAGCCAGCGGTCAGACTCTGTTAAACATAAATCATAGTTGAGAAATTTCGGGCTTTTTTTTATCCCGATAAATAATCCACGCGAATAACAGGGTCCTGAAATTACATTCGGTTCATAGCCCTTCGTATTCAATCTCTCGTGTAGAATAGCGATTATTATTATATTCTCATTCTGCATATTAAGAGGAACCTACCTCACTCGAACTCTGAAGGTTTTCACTGTTCCTTGGGAAGTGGGGAGCGTCAGCAAATAACTAGATCGAGAAGCTTTTTGGTACATTGATCAATGACTTCAAGGTCTTGACAGAGACATCTTTTTTTCTTTTTTTTTTCGCTATAAAAAGAGGCTGAGTGAATTGAGGTAGAAGCATTTGGGGGAACTTCTGCTTCCAATACTGACACATTTAATCCTATTCGGTGATATTACTTTTAAAATTGTTCAAACAGTTGATACAACCATGTAACTAGACCTGCTGGCTAATTGATATCTTCAATCTACACGCTGCACGCTTTTTGTACATTTTATGAAGCACTAGGTAGTAATCGTGATAATTATAACCGAGAAACAGATGTTTTTCTTCTTTGCCCTTTGCAAGGCTCCTCGTACAGTCAGGACGTCCTATACTTGGAGATCTACGAGTTATGGAAAAAATAGAATCTCATTGCGAGATACGATTCGGAAAAGTTCAAATCTTTGATATTTATTGTTAATTCTAATAGGCTGACCGATCGGATTTATAAATATAAAATTGTAGTAGACTGTATGTATATGTAATAGCGAGTATTACGAGGCGTGATGCAAAATCTGAAACGTAACGACGTTTGAGTTAAAACCGTAAATTTACGAAATTGTGTATTAAGCGAAAAGAACTGAACAGCGATTAATAGTTTCATGAAAGTTATGTGTAGCAATAATTTATAGAGCCGTAATAGTTCCGAATGAAAAAAAAGTAGAAGAAGAAAAAGAATTTAGAACGATACGAAAGTGATAAACTCAAGTGAAGAGCACTTCGGGACCTTTTCGTTTATGGATAATAGATCATACTTTCAATCGCTGTAAAAGTCGAGATAGATTGAGTGGCTGAAGTTGATTCTAGAGCTTTAGGGAGTGTAAAAATCGGTATTTTTTATCTCTAGTATTGAAAGAAGAAAAAACCATAGGCGAAAAAATGTACTCAAAATTTGAAATTAATACTGCAAAAGCTACTGTGAAATAGAACATTAACTTTCGGTCGCGAAGTGAAAAAGATAATTGTAAAAGATACCCCTAGCTTACGAAGAACCATCGTTCGTATATAACGGAAGGGAGCTTCATACCTACATTTTTCATCGCGAGAAGCATCGGTTTAAAAGAAAAATTCTCGAATCAATTTTCAAGCATGTTCTATCACCCGCAAATAAAATAAAGGATGGATTTTGTATCCGCGATCTTCGACCAGCTTTGAATCAAGTTTTTGAATCGAATCCACGCACTTGTTGATCCCGCGCAGATGAGCTCTTCGCAAACTTAAGCAACTTCGAGTTCGTACCATTTTTGTAAATTGAAATTGAAAAAATCGGGTTGATCTTGCTCCAGGACGTTTTTGGATGGATAACATCTACTGCGATGGTACAGAGGACGAGCTGGCCATGTGTCGATTCGATGGCTGGGGTCAATCAAACTGTGAAGGAAGTGAGGCTGCCGGCGTCGTCTGCATGCACGACGAAGAGACCACGACGCCGGCGTCTCCCATCGCGAAGCCACCAAAGCTAAGGATCAAAGATGTTCACCGTCAAGGAATGGCAATCAGATTGGCTGGCGGACGAATACCTAGCGAAGGTCGTGTGGAAGTTAAGCTGGGGACTGGTGGTAAGTAGGTGGAAACGACAGGCTGGCATCATCTTTGACGGATAAGCTTATCGCGTAAGGCGAGAGGTCCCAGGGAGCATGAGCAATGGGTTGTGCCAATATCGGTGTAAATTTACGTGGCAAAAATGTAAAATCGTATTTCCTAGAATGGGGCGTCGTCTGCGGTGATAGTTGGTCTTTATTCGAAGCTGGTGTTGTCTGCAAACAGCTGGGTCTTGGCTATGCGTCGGATGCTATACAGACAAACTTTTTTGGCGGTAATCGGATGCCAATGAGCATAAGTGGGATCAAATGTCACGGTGATGAGCCAAACCTGGCTCATTGCCTCCATGACGAAGTCCTTGAATGCCCAGGTAAATTGGCCGAGGGCTTCGACGAAGAATCGAATGCCTCAATTCTGAATTTTCTCAGCAATTTCTAACGCTTTACATTCTGTAAATTTTAATTAACGAAACAAAAAAGAAAAAACAACGAATTTTATACGCTCAAGGAATCGCTGAGAACGTAGCCAGCGTTATCTGCCTACAAAAAATGGCAGATCTTGTCTTCGATCATCTCGAATTGATGAGAACTGCTCATCTCGAAGACCGCCAACTGTATTGGCTACAATGTGCCATGGAAGAAAATTGCGTCGCTTCTCAGGCCTACAAGATCCAAAAGGAGTCAGACAATTGGCATCTAGAAACTAGGCGTCTTCTCAGATTTACCGCGAGAATTCTTAATGCAGGAACCGCCGATTTTCGTCCTGCGGTACCGAAGCATCTTTGGGAGTGGCACATGTGTCATATGTAAGTCATGCCAGATCGTAAACGAATCCGTCTTAGTTCTCATATCGTCGAATTTCATCGATTTTTCTTCCCTCTTCGGTTTGATCGAATCAGGCACTATCATTCGATGGAAGTATTCGCTACATTCGATATAATCGATTCGAGTGGGAACAGAGTTGCGGAAGGTCACAAGGCGTCGTTCTGCCTCGAAGACAATCAGTGTCTTCCAGGAGTAGAGCCAAGGTTGGTATCTCCGAAGCATGAAATTTAATTTATGTATAATACACTATAATAAGCACAACGGAGGCGAAGCCTCTTGCCTCAATGTTATCCGTACTTTGACAAGTGCTAAACTAATATTGGGTCTAATAATAACATCAGCGTCTCTTCGCCCTCCGAACAAGCCGCTTTGCTACGCTATTTTTAGACGTCCTAAAAAATTTAAGACACCTTACCTTGTCCTCCCTCCGTTTATAAGTAATCGATGTAGAATCTGATATCGGTATTCTCACTTTTTACTTCAGATATAAATGCGAAAAGTACGGTGATCAGGGCATTTCGGTAAACTGTACCGATATCTACAGGCATAACATCGACTGCCAATGGGTTGATATTTCTGAACTTGAACCTGGCCAATATACTATGAAGGTAAGACTTTAATTCATCGATTTATCACACGGTATCATTTTCCACGAACGAGCTTCGAATTCGCATTTTATCTGCCCTAAATTCACAGGTCGCAGTTAACCCGGAGTTTAAGGTGGGCGAGATGACATTTGATAACAACGCAGCATCCTGTCAACTCCTGTACACCGAAACCTTCGCGACAGTTCATAACTGTACATTGGAACGCCCTTAGTAATTTGTTACTCGAGTATTATTTTCCCATCAGAATTTATGCTGCATTTCAGATAAAAAATCGCTTAGTCATTAAGTAAGATCTGTTGTGAAGTGCCAATAAACGACATCTTGAGGGTCAATTTTTTTCGAAACCCATATCTTATCCATCCAAAGTTGCGAAATATATCGTCGATTAGATTTTTGTTTTCCCAACGTTTTCACGTACCATTGGGAATCTAAAAACTTCAACATTCTCGAAGGCGTACGAGAACTCGTAATACAATGGTCAAAGGCCTGCAAAGGAGACGCGGCTTCACTATAAGCGTCATCATCTATAAAAAGCTCGAAGTTTTCCCGAGTTTATAAAATTCAATTTCTCACGAAAGAGTAGAGCTTTAGTTTCGCGGATGCGATTACGTGTCCGCGGGGTAGAACTGAAACGAATTTAAAACTTATAAAACCGAATCTGTCATTGGAAGAGGCTTAATAAATTATAAAAGCATCGATTTGTTATGTCATATAAGATATCGACGATTCATCTATCCTTGATGGATTAGGCAGATATGGAAGACCCTCGCCCACCTTTATCCTAGATTCTCGGGGTCTGGAAGAAGGTTATCCCTGCTACCACACGCACCGGTGACATCGGCCGCAAGAAGTGTTGCGTAATTTGGTATATCACTAAATGTATAATTCGCTTAACGCTTAGCGAATGAAGCTTTGCGAGGCGACGTATGGCTTCGATATTGAGCGCGGTAGTCACGGCCTCTGGACAGTGGGACACCTGCCACCTTTGGAAAAGCCATGAACCGTTGTCAGCTGTTGGCTTGTTACTAACTTGACATGTCAGTCCGTTTCGCGTCACTCGGTCTGACCAAGCCGATGAACTAACGTCATAAATGTAGCCCAGCGCTGTGATAAACTTCTAGTGCGTTACCGTCAACCCGATGGGATTCTCGGTATCTTGTGAGAATCCGCGAATACTATTCGCGATTATCGATAAAATTCTATATTCTGCAGAAATGACGATCGGACTAAACCTTCGCAATTAATTCGGACATAAGTTCCTTGTGCGGACTAACGGGCCGCTAATTCGCGAGTGGATATCACAGATCGGTAGAAATGACATCGCCGAAGAATTCCACGCTTTAATTGATCCTCAAAGCCTCACTTTTCCGATGGGACTTCCCCTAATTCATTCGATCCGAAAACGAATTGAGCCAATCGCTTTGCGGTTTGTATTTCTAATACCCACGTGTTCCTTCTCTTTCAAACCCAAGTCTAAAAGATTGATTGGATCGATTGGATAAAGATAGTTACATGTATCGATCGAAATCCTTTTTTTCTTATACGAAATCGATTCGTCGTGGCTAAATTTTCATTTACGACGAATGGACGAGCCTGAGTACTGTTTTATACTCTGAATTCCTTACCTACCCGGTTCGTATCGACAAAACATCGACTCCACATAAAAGAACAACGCCTCAAACAAAGGGATACGAGCCAAAGTTCAGTACTGTTTGGCTATAACCATGATACACACACCCAGAGACTGTGTACTTTTGTAGTTTTCGATGATCGTTGAAAATGTCGAAGACAGACGTGACCATGGCCGGTGTGCTTTTCATCATCAACTTCTTGAACCTAATGAGCTTTGCTTTTGCAAACAATTACTCAATGTGTGAAAGAAACCGAACACTTTTGGAAGTGAGTGGAGACGCGATCATAAACGGTGAGTTGCAATCATGATTCAGTATCATTTTCAAAGTATGCCTCGAATCTGATAACTATGCGAATTATTCAGAACTACATGCACGTATATAAATTTATCAACAATTTTAATACCATATTTGGCACGTGAATACGAAAAATTGTTATCTTAATTTTTTTCCCCTCTGTGATTTTGGCTTCACCGTAGCGATGATCGGGATTATAGATCATTATGCTGGCTAATGAATATTTAAGAAACCCTGCGATTTGAAAAACAGTATAAGTCGATTCGCGGAATCAACATCGCGGAGAAGAAAATGATTTCACAAATGTTAGTTTCCGAAATTTTGACCTGTCATTAAAACAACGTAGTTTATAAGAGAACGATATAGAATCGTCAGAAACTTGGAGTACGAAAATTTGGAGAAAAATAATTCTTCAATTAACGATTCCGTATTTTATTCGACGGTATTGCGGACGATGCCAACTCAGGTTTAAAAATGCATGAGAAATTTGAACAGTAAATAAAACCCTTTGAAAAAAACAAAAACATTTACCGATGCGGGATGATACTCATAAACACACGTTTTGCAATTAATTCTAAAGTGTTTTGAAAGGTGCCAAACTCGTTCGGTGAATGACGCTTTTCAGATCGACTATTGACGCACCGGTTCTAATGATTCTAGTTTCGCTGTGTACCGTGCTTTGTAAATAATGAGATTACAGATGCCAATCGCATTGGCTGTATTTAGGCTTCTTCCTCCTAATCCTATGATTGCATGTGTTATTTCCGAGGAGGCGTCATTTTAGCAAACTTACGACACCTGAGAAAACTACAATTTTCATACAATTATAGCTTCTCTAAATACCCAGAGGCGTACCTAATATTTATAGCTGACATCTACCAACGTAAAAAAATCTCTATTTCCAAGTACAAAGCAATTACTGGTTATAAATTAAATAAAAAGTTTTCCGATCATGAAAATCTATTCTTCGTATGCAGTTCGCTGCAATACTTCGAAAGCTATTTATCTTAAATGATCCCTCTTGCTAACTGATACCACGAAGGTAAAATATGAATTACAACTGCTTGGCGTCTTCCGCCGAAATATTTTACGATCAGTGCCGTATCTCGAAGTGAATAAATTAGGGAGACGTGAATCTCAAGTGAATTAATTATAGGAAACGAAAGTTTGAACAGATACAGATCGGTAACTATTGGTCAAATATTTTTAGTATTTGCGGATACAAAACATGGGCCAGGCTGTAACATGTCGTCACCGAAGGGATTACAAGAAGTCACAACGGCCCTGTACGTGGTAGAGAAGTTGAACAAGTATAATTATATCCCTGGTCTCACATTAGGTATGTGGAATTCCGTATTGATATTGAGTCCAATTTGAATTTTAATCGCAGAGAGAAGTTACCGTTTAATTTATCTTACTAGGGTTAAAGATTCGCGATAGTTGCCAGGATAAAATGGCAGTTTACAAAGAAGCACTAATGGCTGCGGTCGAACAGGACTGCACATCTAACTACGAGCTTGGTCTCCTGATTCCCGAAATATATCGTCCAGCACTGGATCCCTTGGAACAGTTTAGTCTCGTGCCAATTAGCTCGTACAGAGATCTGAATTTCTCGAAACCACTCGTCAGTGTCATGGTTAATTTTTTGAGCACCAAATACGAGTCTGTTGACCTGTTTCTCACGAATTCGGACGATATTTTGAATGATTTTTTGGACATGAGTCGAGACGCAGGGATCTGCTTGAAAAGTTACACGGAAATCGGCGATATGGAAAACTCTAGCCACGTGGTAATTGCCATTGCGGGAGACGAGGAAGAAATAAAAATTTGGATTCAGAATGGCGAAAAAATTATTGGCCCGGATAAAACGTGGGTGGTTTTACCTTTGGACGGATCTCACGTCGACGGTGAGTAAACCAAATTCTGTTGTATGTATGTATGGGTATAAATGTTCATTCTTCGTTATCCAATCAGCGCTGGAAGGATTCTTTTGGAATACAAGTTCCATCAAATTGCAGAGGTGTTTTTCCAACTCCAGCCTGTAGCCTTTACCAACTACTCTCCTGACGGAGTTTCTGTCTTTTATGATCATTTCCACTTAGCTGATCACTGGACCACACTCTTCTTGATTTACTTTTGCAATTAATCTTTCTCTCCGTGTAGCAGATTGTTTGTCTAGTTTCTCATAACTCCTTCACTAGTTTTGTTCACTTGACATGGATCTCGGTAGATTGACTTCAAAGTGCAAGTGATTTTCTGTCAACCAAATCCTATATGTGTTTGAAAGAGAATTTATGTCAGCGGAGAAAAAGAGACTCGAAGCCGCATGAAAAGATGTTTCTTTTTATCCTTGTTGCAGATTTCGTGCCATCTGGTTCTTACATCATAAAAACAGAGCCATTTGCGTTCGACCTAATTCATGAATTCCAAAGTGCAGATACGTTTCTCAAAACCGCAGAAGAATCTGTTATTCACTCGCCGTATCTCTTAAGTATCGGCAAGGCACTGATAGAGATTGCAACTTCCCTTCAAGAGTTGCAGAAGAATACCTGTCCTAACGGTACTAAGTGCATTTTGCCACGTTTCAACGCCCAAAAGAAGTCTTCGTTGACTAATATCGAAGTCTACGAGGCTCTGCATATCTTGCCGAAGTCACACTCTGTTAAATACGTCGTGACGATGATGAAAAGTCACAGAGAAGCAGAGCAAGTAACGAGCTACAAGGTCAATACCATTTCCGGTAAAGTTACGCCGGATTTTCACGTGCCGAAAATGCCTAAACTTTGCGTCAAAAAGTACGTCAATAGTTGTGACAAGTGTTCGAACTTTCATCGAAGATCCGGCAAGAGAAGTCACGCTAGAACGCTAAGCGAACGAGGAATTTTAAAGACAAGCTTATTGATACCAATATTGTTAACTGTGATCGGGTGCGGGACTTTTGCCTGCGCCATCATCATCATTTTCATAATCTATCGCTACGTCGTCGAAGAAGTTCTCGACGGAAATCCAGCACTGACTATAATGTTGATTCTTTCAACTATCTTCATGCTCCAATCCGTAATTCCATTTTGTATGAACGACGACGTGACGAGCGTGGAACATCTCAATTCGCGAAAAATCCTCGTCACCACGTTGTCAGTTGGATTAGCGTTCTCTATAATGCTTTCCAGAGCTTTGTTCCTGGCTTTTTCGGTCGGCGGGATCTTCACGACTCATATTAACGGATACCTCCAAGGACTCATGGTATTGTTCGTATCCGGAGTACAGATAACGATATCGACGATGTTTTATATCCTCAACAAGGACGATTCGGCGAAGATCATTCGCAGCAATAAATTCATCGCTTTACTGAGCTACGACATATTCCTACTCATAAAACTCTTCATAGTCTGTTGCTTCATTGCTCAAATCCAGAGGAATTATCGCGAAGGTAAATGCTTCTTCGGAACAGTTATAGGACTGCTGATCGTATGGGCAGTCTGGATCACTTGCTTCATCCTCGTGGAGCCTGAAACTCGCGATTTCGTCGTATCCTTTGGGGTTATTGCAAGCGCCTACCTAATTATCCTGGGCGTTCTCATACCGAGGACTTACTACATGGTCACTCGTCTCGGACATATGGAGAAAACTTTAGCCGCAAGATTCGAAACCGAAGACTACGGCGTGGAACCAAGATTGAACACCGTGGCTCAACAGGTTAGAGTAGTGCAGAACCCTGAGAAAGAAATTTGGAAGTATCAACTCCGACCAGATGATGCCTCTTTTTTCTAGAATGTAGACTTTCCACGTAATGCTGAATATCCTGCTTGAAAGTGCCGAAGCTATGGCGAAAATGGCGCTTGAATCCTTGTTCCAACAGAATAAATACATATATTGAATGTAGTCTTCAAGATCCACACAGCTAGGAGCAATATTCAATTTTCTGCAATATTTAATTTTCTGCAATGTGATTTTCCTGAATACATTTCCACTCCACGTTTTTGGCTTGCGACTGTCAATGTCCGTGATTTGCAAGACGAAAAAAAAAGCGGTTTTAGTCAACTTGTCGACAAAAGTCAAGTTGAAGTTCCCATGAAAGTATGGCTCTGTTCCTTTAATCCAATTTTATCGCTCTACCACCTTTCCTCGCAGAACAGAAGTTCAATCGATTGTACGGTGATTAGAATTCCGCGAAGAAAGATCTCTCTTATTCTGTTGTAGTTCCCTTATTTGCAGTCTCGTCAGGGGCTATACGATTATACTATTCCTCGAAGCGTCACGCCAGGGATAGTTAGTCTACCAACTCTGGCCTACCACCCTAACTATTACGGATGTTCAAGTCCAAACTCCAGGTTCATAGGTCGAGCCAGAAGCCCGGATAATCGGCAAAGGCCTGGCTATAACAACTACGCTTACAACTCCGAAATGCGAGAAGTTGAGAATTTGCACTCGGTACCCAGAGTTTTCGTCGAAAATACAGAAGTAAGATTGCGAACGGTATATTTCTCATCTTGACTTTTTATTTATGGGATACACCGGTTCATCGGGCGTGCTTTTTTCAGAGCCGACGAAGTCCTATCGGGAGAAGTTCGCAAGAATTGAACGTTGATCAGCCCAGGCGATACAGGGAGTCTCGGATCGTCTTAGAGGACCGAGATTGTACGGAAACCGATATTTACGTAGAGGGAAGATTATCACCGCATCTCAGAGGGCCGAATGAACCGTATCCATCGAGATGCTCGAGCCCGAGACTGGGCCTCACAGAATCTTCAATTCGCGAAGAAGAGGAGGATGATGTAGCGAGAATTACAAAATTTTAAACTGACTACAACATCATACCATTGAAAGAGAGTCATCAACATTAATTGATATCCCTATCAACTTTTACTCATTCGTACCCAATAACGATTATAGAACCGAACAAATTTTAAACTAAAGCTAATCGAAAAACTACCTAGATATTTGGGAATAGATTGAGCTATAGCTTGCGATTAATAATTACCTGTACGATTATCTAGAGATATAATTATGTCTATCTTCACAATTCTACCGATCAAACACACCCATTCGATATTGCATCTCTGGATTATATATTGCCATAGGTTTTGCAATATCTTCTTCGGAATCTAGTCACTCAACGTAGACACAGTGCCGCAACAATCTACACCATAAAAATGACTAAAAGTATCAATGAGACTTGTCCATTGTTTAGTATACAGTCATTGTAAAATTATTTTAATTTCTTGAATAAAAATTAATGTATATATAGCATAACGATCAATCATAATTATTTTTAGGTAGATTTAATGATGGTCATCTCTTACAGCATGCATGCGTTACGATCATAGGTCCCAGAAAGACAATACCTGGGATTCAGAAGGACCAGACCACGTAAATCACATAATAGATTAGGATTAGGGTTAGTTGGTTACAGATTACAACGAGCCACTGAAATTGCATGAAATCCAATTTCAATTGCCATGAATTGGTTCCCAGGTGTTTCATGCTGAGTGACCGAGTGGGCGAGACAGCGTGGGAGTGGGAAAATGAGATGCAATGCTATCGAATCGGAGCGTTCTACACGCAACTGTTGCAGTCTCGCCGATTATTTCACCCGCTCGTCGCATATGGACTAGTAATTCTTTGTTTACGCGAGATACACACATACAAACGTGAATTCTACAGAAAATTTTGCGAATTTTTCCACCTCTGAATTTATGTATCAAAATGAAAACTACCTTATAGAACCTAAGTACAGTATCAGCACTTCAAAATGAGCTACTTATTTTTTCATCTAGTTTCTAATGCCGCTGTGGAATTAAGTTTGTCGCAAAATCCCACCTCTGAACCAAGGTGGGTAGAGCGGAATGACTTGATACTAGGCACCGCTGTCTGAGTGTCAAGGAAACGGCGAAAAGTGTAAAATTATGAGCGGCTTTCTACTAGGATATTATCGAGGGGCTGGTGAATGCTTATCTGGCTTGGTACGAGGAAGGGATGTTAGGGATGGTCATAAATGGAATTGAATAATATTAGCTTATTGTAAAATCCACAACCTTACCCTGATTCTGATAAGCATTGCATAACCATTGATGCGATAACGAAAAAAGCACTCTGGATTGGAATAATAATTTTTTGCTACGCTACGGGTAATTGGGTGATATGAGGAAGGCACTGAGGTAACCAAATCCGATTCTTCTCCCTCCGATATCTCACCAAGCACTGGGAATAAAAATGAAGGGGGAAATACCACCGGCCAATATAAATGGGAAAAAATTTGTTCCGAATACCAGCGTCGCTACCAAACCCCATACCACAAGTCTTGGATTCTTTCCATTATCCCATATACGGGTAATCTACTAAAAATTAATTCCGGTCCACGAGGTCACCATAAATATTGGCAAATGCGTGTGCCTGTACCACGTAGATAAGCTACGGTGTAGCGAAGCATATGGGAAAGATGCAGTGAATCGTGTAACTCGGCATCCGAGTCTACATCATGGTGACCAGGTACTAGGAGGAGGAACACATATTGGCAAGAAGTGCGCAAGTCGGATTTTCAAAAGCTATAAAAGCGATGGTGGTATCTTTGAGAGTACCAGTTGTCATGGGAATTCTGTCCCAAATCAATTTTGGAAGTATAGATTTTACCCAGGATCACCCGATCCGTAGATATTCTTCGATGACGTCTCCATAAGAGATAAAAGATCGCGATCGGTTAGTTCTATAAGCCAGATATCGTTGCAATTGAACGGAAAATAATATAGCTGAAAAATTGTATCAAAATTACATATAGTTTGCATAAGTAAAGTTCAAGACTGACTGAAGTACGTTTAAGGGAATAACACAGTTCAGACGAGAGCCGTCGACACAGCAATCAAGCGAAAGAGTGTAGTCGGATTTTCATCTTTTTTAAAGAAGTGAATTAAACGTTTTTTTATTTATTCTCTCTATCCAATTTCATGTGATTTGATTGATAAGATTTGGCCAAGAATGAGTCTGGAACACCTGCGAAATTCGAGATTCGTTCTCGTCTCAATGGTTTATCTGAGTTTGTTCTTGGATAACATTCTTCTTACGGTGGTTGGTAAGTGTAGGGCAAGAATTCTCATTCTTAATTTAATGTTCACAAGTACCTACATACATTTTGATGGTGCTCATTTCAGTCTATATACCCTGAAAAAAGTTCAAACCCAACTCAATTAGCCCAGCATTGCAAAAACAGAACCAGACAGCTTCACACCTACGTTCCAGCAGACGCTCAAAGTGCAAGGTTCAAATCTGAAGTCTGGCGAAATTATCACCGTCCAATTTCACGAGATTACATTTTCCTCAGGGTCTGACACACGACAACCTTTCCCACTTCTTACCTTTGCGAAACGTTCCAAAAACACTCATCAAGAGACTTTGGGAATCGAAGCTTTTAGCTCTTTTTTCGATCAGTAAAATCGGTTCGGTAATAATTTTCACCGAACTTCGGATATACCGTTTCTTTCAGATACATCACAGTATTTCTTGTGATAGGTCTGAACGAAAATACTCGATAGATAGAAGTGATTGATACGATTAGGAGCCCCCCCGTTCCACTACTGGTTTAGAAAACAGACTAATAACTCGAATTGCAAGAACTTTCATACAATTAACTTGAACGAGAAGTTGCCTGCCGATTTCTTTGCCAACTACAACAGATATGAGGCATTGATCAATTTGTCTAACAGCCTACACATTCCGCTGATTCGACTTGAGTCATTTTTGACCGTTCTCATTTCTTCTGAAACTGAAAAATCTTTTCCAGTACCGATAATTCCTGACTATCTCTACACCTTGGAAGGCAATGCAACTTTTGACGCAGAGACTGACGAAAACGGCCGTGTTGGTTTTCTGCTAAGTTCTAAGGCGTTGGTTCAGCTGGTGTTGAACCCGGTCGTAGGGTCTCTGACAGGGACTCTGGGTTATGCCCGACCTCTTCTTCTGGGTAGCATAAATCTGCTGCTTGCTGCCTTACGTGAGTATAAAAGTGTCGAAATGGATGTGAAGTTTTCCAAGTACAACGACAGAACACATACTGTAACGTAATTATGAATACAGGACTTGGCATGTGTGCTATCCACTAGAGTGGCAATATTTTTTGGACTTTTTTGTTTTTTTTTTGAGCTCGGATGAAAATTCGTTAGTTTCATGCATTTTAAGAGCCCTCTCTAAAATTCAGCTGGATTAAAAATTTTGTAGAGTCGTCCATGAATTTTGAAAATTTCAAAATTAAAAAAAAAATCTATTTTCTTTTCTTTTTATTCTTCAGGTTCTCACTAATTCAATCTTTTCTATGTAGATTGTAGGAACATATTCAAATTGCAAGTCAAAATATTAGTATTTAAATCTCGCTGAATCTTTTCGAAAAAATTCTAATAAACCGTCAATAGTTTTGAGCGATCTTCAAATGTTAATATCAAGACTTGATCTCTTTAACATTTAGACTTGAAATTTTAGTATGTTCCTCTACAATTTATACAGAGAAGATTGAATCAGTGAGAAATTGAAGAATGAAAGAAAACAAACTGTGATTTCATTGAATTTCAAAATTTTCAAAATCCTCGAGTGACCTCTGAAAATTTTTGAAATGAGCTGAACTTCGGAGAGGGCTCTTAAAATGCATAAAACTAAGAAATTTTTACGTGAGCTTGAAAAAAAAAGAGTCGACAAAATATTGCCACCCTAATATCCACTTAATTTAAGAGTTAATCAACGAGCACGTTTGTATTTAATATCAGAGCGAGTAATTATAATTAACTAAGTGCTGGTTAAGTCACCTGCCATGATACACCACGTAAATTCGTAAATAGGCAGTCCACAGGACACGAGAGTATTTAGGTAAGAACATAATCATAATTTTATTTACGTAAACGTGAACCAGTGTCGTGGGAAACTACGGGTGTGTATTTCCGCAAAATTCTGTGATACAGGAACATAAATAAATCATATGGTTGGATAATCTCTCGACAGAACTATCAACAGCCAAATATTCGCAAGTGGCATTCAATGATACTTTAAAAATGATTCTAGTGTTTGCTTTTGGACAATCGTACGAGGTGTTATTTCTGGCAAGAAGCATCCAAGGTGTATCATCAGCGTGTATCGGTGTCTCGGGAATGTCACTGGTGGCGTCGCAGTACTCTGAAGAGGAGGAAAGGTCCAGGGTCATGGGTTTTATCCTGGGTAGCATAGCTCTCGGAGTTCTCTTAGGATATCCTGTCGGTTCCATTCTGTACGACCTCAATGGCAAAACGGCACCATTGCTGGTTGTTTCATCATTCATGATAGTCTTGATATGTGAGTATTTCGCGAAGCGAATCTTCCCGTTTATCGTACCGTATACGATTCGTGAAACGGTGAGCGAAGAGACGAATCATTATCTAATTTGTTCTAGGTCTTCAACTCGTAACGCTAGATTTTCAGACAGTCAAACAGGTACTACAAGCTCGATGTAATTGATGAAGACTAAATCCGCTGTTTGGTACTCGCTTTATACTTTACAGCGAGATCCAAACCCAGCATTCACTCCGAGAATATAAATTTAACGTTAAACCATTTACTAGCAGAAGCCCGAATCCCACACGAATTGGATACACCTATTATCCGACAGAAAGATTCTAATAGTCTCCGGAGCAATCTGGTCTTCAACTTCAGCTATGGCAATTTTAGAACCATGTCTTCCACTATGGTTAATGACACATGTCAAGCCCAAAGTGAGTCGTCACACGCGATACGTGTTGGGAATACAAACTTCGGCTATTTGCAGTTCAACTTTCCTTTGTTCCCACCTAAGTTAATCATTTCGTTCTACAGAAATGGCAGTTGGGGACCGTTTTCATCCCCGATAGCATTGGGTACCTAGTCGGCACAAATTTCTTCGGAATGATTGCCTATCGTTGCGGTCGATACAGAACAGCCATCTGCGCTATGATCTTGGTTGGAATTAGTACCATTTTGGTACCATCGGCTGCCACTATGTCACAATTAGTAATTCCTCACTTAGGAATGGGTTTAGGAATTGGTATCGCTGACGCCGCCCTAGTACCACTATTAGCTACACTGGTTGATCAAGAGGATGGATATGGGCCTGTATATTCCTTGCAACAAGTGGCTGTTAGCTTAGCCTATTCTCTAGGTAAGTCGGTATTCACCTATGCAAAAGTCAAAGGGTAAGTCTGGGTCGTATTATAGTCATAAGTAAAATTCCCTAAAGACGTAAAATATGCAATGAAAAGAACTGTGACTTCTTTCCAAAGAAGTTTACGCGATCGGGTCTCCCTTTTGTTTCGTCTACTGAGTTTTTTCTTCTTACTTGCGTTTTATTTTCTAGGACCTATCATGGGCAGCGAAATGGTGAGGGCTATCGGATTTACTTGGGTAATGTGGGTCATCGGTGGTGTAAACATTGCCTACTGTCCTCTGCTGGCCTACTTGGCACGTAAGGAAAAGAAACCCCTTGCGCAGGAGGAACGGAAGGATTATGACGCAGTTGAAAAACCGAAGGCGAAATACGAGAGGTTTTACGATTCTGACGAAGCTCTGTGAACAACAATCTCGAATTAAACTTAATTAAGGTTCATTCGATTAATCTCTCTGTTTTGAGAGTTCGTCCGAGATTGTTGGAGATCAGGAATTTCACGTCTGCACCGAGTCTGATGTAAGACTGGGCCATGAAAGTTTGGGTTCGTCTGTTTCGCCGCAATGTCACACCCGCCAATATCTATTATCTCTCGACTGCTAATTGTTTTGTTTTTTTGTCTCTTTTGAAAAAGCACCAGTAGTCGAGATTTTTGGTATCTACGAGTTTTCGTGGGTCAAATATACTCGAAGCAATAATTTTCGGAGTTGGGTACATCAGCCTACTCTTGTCTCACATACTTCCAACCTCATATCCAGCTTCACCCCAACTCGTAGATTATAGTGGCGCAAGAGAATGGTATCCCAGTTTATTTCAGCACTCGTTCTTCGGCCGGCATTAATATGCAGTACAATACGTGTGCCATTAAGATCTGCTAGAGCTGGCTCTTGTTTCGCAACGATAAGTGCAAGGTGCGTTCTCAAAGAGTATGAAAAATCCTTGAGGGTGGGTGCTCGCAACTCAAGCCCTTATGGCAAGGAGTGAATGGAATTCTTCAAACTTCAGAGGATGTCGAAGGAGGACGTGAGTACTAGGCGTCAGTTCGAGGGTGACTGAGTCTCACAGCTGGATTTACTGAACAACTCGTTTGTCGTTAGATGAAGCATTACACTAATGACGTGATCATCAGGCTCATTCGCGGCTCGTTCCCGAGTCCCCCATCCACGTATACTCTCGTACACCCACGTACACGGACATGCATATACTTTCGCTATGCTCCCCTTGACCAACGAATTTTCGGTCGGTAGAGAGATCCGAGGATAATTCATGTATAGATTGTAAGCTCGACAAAAACAAGGCTGTTACCATGAAACTAATCTATATCCTAGTTAAACTTGAAATAGCAGCGGCCTTAGAGATGAAAGTCTATCGTACACGGTTGAAATTACAATTCTCTGATAAAAACAAGGGTTGAAGGAAAATAACATTTCACCTCTGATGCATCGAATTCTTCCGAGTCTAGACGGCTATATTTCTGACCAGAGGTTTCAGAATTAGAATTAAATTCGATGAAGGTTATTCGTTAACTGGAAATTATACCATGAGACATTTGTATACCCGTTAAGATGTACGAATGGCACCTCTTTGAACCTGAGTTACAATAAAACAGTTTACCCAAAACCAGCATGAATCTCACCGTATGAAAATCAACAAGTCAAACCGCGAGTAAGATACTTTAACAGGCGAAGAAAGAAACGCATAAATTTCACTTGAAGAGCAAGCAGTCAATTTTGATATGTCCCATATTCAAATTTAAATGTGTCCTATATTACTTTCGTAATGTTTCAAGACTCAATTTTTCACAAGACTTGGCACACTTATAATGAAAAATGGCTCTCATAAACTCGTCTGATTTTTTTGTTATCTCGTAGTTCATGCGATGCTGATCAAAAGCTACCATCATCTTGAGGGGATTGAGAAAGAAGACTTTTTTCAAGTAATTCAATGATAAAATAAACATAAGTTACATTCAGTAACACATCAGTTACGAATAAAGCTAATGGGTTGGTAAACGATTTCTCATTACATACACGACAGGAATAGTTGTTTTATTTTTATCTGAAAATTATTCTTATCTTATTTTCACATCGCTACACCTGATTGGTTTTTCGTGTGATTTTAGATACATGATAAACCTAAATGTAGGTAAATGGTAAAGCGATGTCTAATGATACAAATATAGGTATCTCGGTACAACTGCCAATTCTAATTGTCAGTGCAGTATCTTCTAATATGCTTCTATCCAGAGTTATAAACGAAAGGTGAAATGAGCTAAAAACTTCAATCTTCATGTTATTTGGTAACTACATATGTTCCTGAAATTCAAATCTTTGGAGATGCGAGACATAAATTCACTGCCTTTTGTTAAACCTTATCCAATCTTGTTCCTCTCCGACAAGAAGAAGCTCGGCTTGTGGTATAGGTGCGATTGACTGATTGGTTTGACTTGCGTAAAGCTGAAGTTAATTTACTCTCAGCTTTCACCTATGTTACCGTTGAATCACCAATTGGATAGAAAATGCGCGGAATGCTGATACGTTTTTGGCAAAGTCCGAAATACCTATATGAATTTTTTACTCCCCCTGACGTGTCCGTATGGGCAATCCCAGGTGAGTGAATGATTTAATTCTAAATTGATCCGTGGGTTGAGTTTCACACCATTTCGCAAAAAAATTTATCGGATAGAAGAAAGACACAAAAAAATATTACCAAGTCGTTTTCGAAATGAAAACTAATGTTTTATTATCTACTTTTGCTGAGTATAATATTGCGGAGGTAAATTTATCTTCGAAGTTTTCCTCTCTTCATCATCATTAGCAAGGTTGTCAGTTTATTTCGGAAATTCGTGAGACCATATGAGCGAATATTCATAGAAATCGGTGACGTATGTTACGTAGGAAAATCGCACGACTTATCCATCCAGATATGAATAAGACTGGTTTTATAGTGGTGCCTGATTTCTCGCCTACGTTGTTCATGATGCGCGCCATGGTGAACGAGCTCGAAGATCTCCGGGGAAATCCAAGTCGATTATTATTTAACCAGCCCGACGCCCACCCATTAGCTCTGAGCGCGCTCGCCCGCCTGTTCGTAATTAAGCAGTGGCTCTGCGGCGAGTATATGTATGGTGCATATTATACGCAAAGGCATTGTGGTATCACACGAGCTTACGTCAAGGTATACCGCGAAGAGTGTAAAATTGTCGAGACGAACAGAATGTAGAAAAAGATTGAAGCAACAGTCTAGAAGAACAAATCGAATTTTTGGAGTTAGCTTCTGCAATCGAATAAAAAATAAGCTATTTTCATTTGATTAAGTTTCTACTGGCGG
The DNA here is from genome assembly GCA_947538915.1 of Tenthredo distinguenda. Taxonomy (NCBI): domain Eukaryota; kingdom Metazoa; phylum Arthropoda; class Insecta; order Hymenoptera; family Tenthredinidae; genus Tenthredo; species Tenthredo distinguenda. The sequence goes on from OX384532.1 coordinate 15,272,396, forward strand.
ATCAGTATCACACGTGGTTCCGAGGAAACTTATTGCAGCTTAAGCATTGCAGAAAAGTCCGATCTCGTTATTTTTTATGATCAATTGAATTTCGCTAACTTTGCGCTCGGGTCTTGGGAGATGAGATCTACGCCGACATCGGGTCGCCCGGCCTCAAGCTATTCGCGCTCTAGAAAATCAGAAACTGCACCACAAGTCCGACTGACCCCCCGACCCCGAGTAAAGCCCCGGTCTGGAGCAACGGGGAAGCTTTTGCGGACCGGAGGGGTTGCCTCGACGATGGCCGGGGACAGAACTTCACCATATCGATCTCGCGGACGCCCCCACCAGGTCTTCGCGGACGGCGCCTTTCGCACATCGAGGCGCCGGCGCGCACCGACTTACGCGACGCGGCCCTCGCACCAACGCGGGCCGCAAAATAGCTTGCTTAACCCCCCCGCACCATGCCGTACTGTGCCGTTTCACGACGCAGCGGCAGCAGCAGCGGCAACCCCTATACTCACCATCCCCTACTATATCCTCTGGTACCACCACCAAATATCTCCCTTTACCCCCCGGCCCATAATCCCCCCACGAGCCAGGCCTCAGTCAGCCCCGAGCTTTCGCACGCGTGTCTCCATCCCCGCTGATCTGACTTTTCGCCGACGTGGAGAACGCCGTTCGTATACGGGAACCACGGAGCTTTTCTAATATATATGTAAAACAAACTGCAGGGATTGATCAAGGGATGAAATTTAATGCATTCGGTAACCCGTAGTAATGGTTCATCGTCGCTGTGGTGTTTTTTGGACTCTGATCATCGGGTCTTCGAGGATGATTATGTTGATACCTATTAACCGTTGTCACGTTGATTGGTCCGCGCTAGTGGACGTTAAATAAAAATCATGAGACAAACAACACATTTCCAATAATTTGATCAGATGGTGCTACGTCGACGTGTGACAACTTTATAGTTACTTCAGATCGTGGTAACTTGTTTTATGAATAAGAAATATGAAAATTCAAGACCTTTACATCTATACCTACACTCCGAAGTACATGATACAAAATTTAACGCGACCGAAGTGCAGTTGGACCATTATGTCTATAGACGTAGGGTCAAATCTAAACAGAATCTTATCTAATCTATCGAACAACCTTTAGAACTCCGAAATACCATTCCAAATTCAAAAGGTAGCAGTAATTGTCTGGATCTCGTTTTTTTCTTTTTTGGGATAAAAGTAGAATTAGTTTGGGAAAGTTGCGAACATCTTATATGGCAATCTTATCACTGACCTGTAACGCCAATTAGAAGCTTAGAATTGGAAATGAGCCTTGCGAAATAGAGAGAGATAGCGGAAAAAGAGGTACCGAAATTGATGCCAATCAATCTAATCAATCACCCCCTTATATCCTGACATTCAGCGATTTGGCTGGATATAGGGATAAGTTATTAGGGGTATTTCCAAGACATCCATTGAATTTCTAGGTTCAGACGGTAAGAATTCAATGAACAAGGGGGCCAGCGAACAACCCCTTGGAATTTTTGACAGCCGAGGGTTGATTTAGCCAACGTTATACCGAATTGCCTAAACAGTTTCTATGATTATTGCTGTAATCTGGTCACGTCAAGCATCATAGATTAGCCAATTTACGCGTGTCCATGAATGCAGATGTATTTCTAGTTTACTGCTTGGCGATGAAATAACAATTCGCTGCATCAAGCTGAGCATAAAACGCTTTTAATGCTAGTTTACTCGTTATCACATAGAGCGCCATTCGCTGTTTGAAAAGTCCAAGTACACGCAGTTCTTTCTTTTCTTTTCGACGATTAATTAAATCCAAACTGCTCATAGTTCGAGTTTCTGAACCACAGAGAGTATGGCGAAGCTGATAAAAGCTGCTTAATGTTCAAAATTTCTGCAGGTTCAATGTATAGAGTTTTACAATTTTGTAAACTACGTAATTAGTTTCTCGGAATTTCCATTTTTCAGAATAAAGAAGTGTCCGATACGTACTCATTGGGTATGCATAAAAATGATATGAAAAATTAAGATCGACGAAGCGAGTAGCTTTTTTCGAATACGTTTTCAGTCATAATTCATCGTGGATTACGTAGCCCGGTCGTGTATACTCGTAGACAAATTTATACACAAGGAATAATTCAACAACTGGCTACAGATGAACACGCTCACTTGGTAACCTATTAATTTTACGCGGGTCTAATAGCCATTTTGTCAAATAGGAGGTAAGCCTGCTATTCTGGTAACGGGTTCCATAATTGTGGCAAAGTCGTGAGACTCTGCAACGAGACCGCAGCGTTCGCAAATCCAGAGACTAGAGTCAGGGCTCGGTGAGCTTGCGACGTCCTGACAAAAGGTACCTAGACGTCGATAGATCACAAAACGTCATAGAAATATATAGAAATATTGCATCTTCGCAGGTATTGTCATTTTTGCAAGAAAAAAATAATTATTCTTTCAATTAAGCTGCAAAAGTCAAAAAAGCTCGAGAGTTCTTCAGCTGAAACGAATTCGACTCATTTATTTTCGTTAATCGTATCATACTCGATATTATTGGTGAACACTTCGTGCTGCCAATAGCGTAGGAAATAGAGCATCAAAATTCCAACATTTATCCTGGAATTTTTGAGTCTCTTCGTAACTCGGGATTCTTTTTCGTTAAATTCTTAACATGATCTTTATGACGTATATTAGGTACAGTAGCGTTGAACGAAGCAGTACTTCATACTCAATTCATATTGAAGAAAAGCTTTGAAAAAAAAGCTCGTGACGTTTCAGATGAACAATTCTTTCCCCTAAAAGTCTCGTTTTATGAAAAAAAAGAAAAAAAAGAACAGATAAATAAAGGTATTGTAGTTAATTTACGTTCTGAAACGCGACGGGGCATACAAAGGCCTCGAAAAGGCGGCTGCCTTCTTCTCAAGTGGCTTTTGGTCACAAAGCGCTAAATTTAACGCAGTGTTATTCCAGAAAGAATATAAAAGATACTCGACGTCATACGGCCGGTGGCCACGTGAACCGAGAACTTTAAGAAGAGCACCTTTATACGCTGGCCTGTCAGCTACAGTATCGTATTGACAAATCTTTGAGCCCTGGGCCGTAAAGTGAGATGGATCCCGTATTCTGCATAGAAGCAATGAAAAAAAATATAGGGCCATTGACAATATTGAATACATATAAGTATTTATTAACAACACGTATATTGTCCATAAATTCTTGTTTATTTTATAACGTAGAGTTTTTTCCAGCGCTTCTTGTTTTTCTCGATAGTCAATATTAATAAAGTATATTTCCAATACCGAGTACGCGTCTGTAAAGTTCGTATAATCTTCATTCTTATTGACAAACAAATACCGCGTCAGCTTGCAAGAACTGTTAGTTCATTTTTCGGATTTACCGAATGTGATCCGAGCTCCAGTTTTCTGCTGTATGTTCAGCTCCGCAAATGTCTAATTTAACGTGACTTTAGACACAGATTGCGGCCTAACTTTTTAAGATTCGATCTTACTCTAAAATTCACTCGCTCAAGTTATTTGGAGAATCTAAAAAGTCGCTGTAACATTCGTGAATCAGACACACGTTTTTCATAGATTGGTAAAAATTCGAAATTCTCAGACCTCCTGAACGAACTCTAAATACTTGTCGTCTAGTTTCTATTCAAAAATTCAAGTTCCCGGTAAGATGGCGATAGGGCCTAAAATATTGCCCCCTTGGTATTTTTTATGAGCACAACTGTGAAACCCCTAAGAAGCCCTCACCATATAATACGGCACTAGAAGATGCTGGTCTTTATTTTTATCCTGTCGAGGGGTGAGCGAGTACACACATGTATAGGTGCACTCGAAGTCGATCGAATGTTATCCAGGCATCTAGTGAAATATTTGTGATTATGTGACAAAGATTATGTAATTTATGACTTGACATTGTAATGAGTATATAATGACGTTGAATTATCGGGGAAAGTCGCGCATTATTCGTTTACAGAATTTTATTCGAGATCATACGATGACACTCCAATTTATTTGGAATGTTACTTTTTTTACCTCTAATTATTTTACTTCATTAGCCCATCCCCAACCTTCTGTAAATAAAACCTCCTTCGTTGATATGAATATAGATGCGTTGATGTGAGTGGAAAAAAAATCCATACATGACCATTAAGTATACCAGTTGAATCGAAAGAAATTACGTCAACGAGCAGAATGGCTGTTTTTTCTTCGTTCTTTTTAATGTTTTTCGCTTTTCTTTCCCGTTCACTTATAACATTTAATTTAAGTTTCACTGCAGTCATTGGACGACGTTCGAATTCGAATATATGTGGATGGTTTTGTTTTGTGTAATGTGAGGGCAGGTCAGCCGGTCGAATTCTAACCGATCAATCGGGCGTGCTATAAACCTGGTCAATTTCGCAAAGCTTTCATCGTCAAACCTTTGTTCTTCTCGCAATTATGACTTATTGTCATTTGTCAGGTACGAGGTTTTCAAGCAATTGCTTTCATCGCTCGCCAAATTAAACTTGATCCTCTATACCGCGATTACGGATAAAGGAAGATGGGGCAAAACCGGCCACTTTGCAGTCTTCGGTGAAATGGAGCAAAACCATCCACTCTTCATTCCTGGTCGCAAAAATTTAAAGCAGGAACTTTTAGCGTCGAATTCGAATTGATACAAATGTTCGAATTCTCAAATTTTTAAAATTCGTCCATTATTTGCGATAAAAAAAGCACAAGGCTCCTTGATTTTTTGATTTTGGATGGCAGACGCGATTGTTCAAGATGTGAGATCATTCGACACTGGGATAACTGGCCTCTGAAGTGTCTTCGTAATTTCCTTGGCAGGATCTACTCCCTTGCCAGCGAGAAATGGAACCAGGAAACCTGGAGGACAATATGTGAAGGAAGCGACTCGCGCGATCAAGTTCTAAGTGTCAAACGACCCTAGAGAAGTACGCTGAGATCTGTCTCGTTGTTAACTGCCAAGCATCCCTTGGCACTACTAAGACGTCGACGCACGATGCACATACGACTGATTCAAAGGTGATATGGACTCCGAGGAGATGGACGAAGAGTTGCCAGAGGCAGCCGATCTCGAGGTCATTTTTCACATTGCTGTAAAAAATTCCCTAAAGTCAATCCATGATGAGATCTTCGTATATAGATCCATTGTTAAAATCTTTGAGGTCCGAGTCAGTAATAATTTTGCTCTTCGACTTAGATCAGACTCACGGTAGTGTCTCTATCTGGCCAGCTCAAGCTTCTATTCTTGATTACAGCAAAAAATTGTCGTTTATAGATTCATGGGTTAATTGCACTATTATAAGTACTCTTTTCAATCTGAATATATGGGAGAAAAAGTTGTCGCATTGTCAGTACTATAATCGAGAATAATTACCGGGTAAAGCCTGTCTAATCAACTGGCATTGTGTGCTGAAAAAATGGTAAATGCTGCTGTTCGGAAAGCTGAAATTGCGCGAGAAAATTCACCCTTTCGAGGATAGTTGAGGGTCAGGAGGCAACGACTGTCTCACATGATCGGGTCATTCTTTGAAATTTCCAAACGCCGCTTTTTATCCTGGAGGGTAGCTTAGATCCGGTTGTCTTCTATGAGAGTCACGTATAAAAAAGCTCTTTTTATGTACCACTTCATACATAATAGGTACCGTCAAGGTTCGTGATCACATATCTACTTTTCCGAAAAGTTGATATTGCGAAAATGATCAAAAGGGTAATGGGAAATCAGTAAATGAGCGAAGTGTTATTCCGTGACTTTTGGGTTGCCTTAGAGCTCGTGAGTTTAACCCCGGAGATGGTCGACTGAAATTTTAAGAGTCGAACCATACCAGTCATGATTTTTTGCGAATACAGGTAAACCACAACAACAACCTCGAGAGTTTTCAAGCCATGAAGATCTCCGCAACACCCCGGTGCTCTAAGTCCCCGGAAAGAGAGGAAAGCCCGCTGGTTCAGGGATCCGCTCTTCCCTCCCAGGTGCAAGAGAATGGACATTTGGAAAATCAAGAGAGCATTGTGCCTGAGGAATCAAATCAACCAAAAGTTATCGCAAGCACGAACGATAAGACTGACTCGAAGGATTGCGAAGTCTCTAGACTGTGCCGCAGCAAACGTATTTCCTGTCAAGACACTATTCCGGAATCTGATGAGGATAATCGAGACAATGGGCTGACAATGGAAAACGTTGGAAGGTTAGTGACGTTCGCGAAAACCAGGGAAAAAATTCTCTTGCTCTAAATATTCATTCAATGATTTACTTTTTCACTAATTTGCTGATTTATCACGATACCTGAGAGTCCAAAGGGTGGAACCGATAATTAATCACTGATCGAATTATCAATTTTTGTTATCGAGTAATTTGGTGGATGGCAAACGTCTTTTGAACTTGAATGAAAAAGAGTAGGGTCATACTTTGTCATTTTTATCGATTTTGTAAAAAAAATTTTCTTTCACCTCTCCGATTTTACCCAAACTTATTGTGTAGATAGTATTTGCCTGAAAGCCAGAGTTTCCAAACCTGTATAGCAGAAAGAAATGGTTTGACCGCGTTTTAGAATTCCAGTATTTTGGTAAAAATTGTGAAACAAATTCCTTTTTTTTTTCATAACTCTGCTTTTAATGAAGATAGAAACGAGATCAACAGCTTGTGTGAAATCAGAGACCTTTTACCTATCATAAATCCAGCGGTGACATCTCGTTTTCATCATTCTCGGATTGTCGAGGACTAATAATATGTCAAAAGCAGAAAATAGCGTTTCTCAAATAACTCCAAATCAGCCCAAATTTTTTCACACCAAGTACTTTTGCATCCGAGCTAACATTAGCCTTGAGATCGGGCTCCGAGCTCGGTCTAGCCCGATTCACTCAATCATTTTCCTATTCATAACGAAACTTGAAAAATGTTCAATATCGGAAAGTAGGGTGTCTACACTTTCTTAGATTCCGTCGACCTATATTTCAAGTTATCAACCAAATTATTAGCGATTCTTCATTTTAGTTAGTTCTGAAAATTTCCTGATGCGAATACAGCCAGTCAAATTAAATAATTCCAAATTTTTATCCCCGAACGGTTCAAAGATCTAAATCGAGGAATTGACAAAGAATGACTCTATAACAATCATGTAAGCCGTAAAATTAGTGCAAATGTGAGAGCAATGAGCCAGATGCAGCAGTAAGTAGTTAATGCGAAGTGTTGCTCGAAGGTACTTGGAAGCCAATCCAATCGCCATGGAAATTTGGTTCCGAGATAAAGCGAGTCCGGAACTTCGACATCGAGTACAAAATCCTCTTCCGTCGTCGAAATCCTCCATCACAAATCTTCATCAGGAAGAGAACTTGCTCACTCGAAGCAAAAGGAACAGCGTGACTTCGGATCTATTCCAATCTTGGCTAGCTTCTAGCTCACCGGTCAAAAGGAGCAGAAGTCCGAGCAGGTAAGAATTGAGATCCTGCCGAATTCTACTCTCGGCTGTTCAGTGAGTATCTCGAATTTCTGAGTGGGCGCTTTTGATCAGAGACTTGAAGTTGAAGTTCGCAAGCTCGTGTGGTGGATATAGGGATGTGCGTGAAAAAACTTACGCCTTCATTATTATACGAAGAGGCCAGGTTGAAGTTCCGAATTTTAAAAGTCCCGAACGGTGAAAATTCTGAATTTGAATACGGCCGACTTACAGTTTTTAGAAAGGGTATTTCCCCGGAAATCCACGTAGTCGATTTCAAAAACTTTTAAACGAAATACACCCAAGGTTTGAAATTTCCAAAGCTGAGGATCCCTAGGGCCAAACCTCCGAAACTTGAAATTCAGGCGTGTGTTCATTCAATGTTTAATAACTCGAACTGCTGTATTGATCGCATCGAAACCAATAAGTGGTTAAATTAATCGTCTTGAGGTGTGATTTTTGGAAAAAAAAGATTCAAAATCCTATCAATTATTTATGATATCGAATTTATCGTTTGAAGTGGATAAAATGGGTCTCCGTAAAGAAGGTCTCGATTAAAATGAACTCTTTTTTGTCTTCGAATCCTGCGGAATGGACCGAAATTTTCGAATTTTCGGGCTGTCTGCATTCCGACCTTTCAGAATTTTAATGTTCTGAACTTCAACATTTATGAAAATTCTAAATCGTCTCAAGCGAATTCGAAATTTTTACCGTTCGGAGCTTTTGAAATTCGGAACTTGGACCCGCC